>JARLTB010000142.1:0-397500 GCA_030141615.1 Unio pictorum | reverse complement strand
CAGTTACGTTTTCAGGTATTGTTTGATCTGTTTATATACATGCATGGTTAATGCATTGATGTACTTTTGTGTCTGTCTGTCTGTTTCTATACATGCATGGTTAATGCATTGATGTACTTTTGTGTCTGTCTATCTGAATTTATACATGCATGGTTAATGCATTGATGTACTTTTGTGTCTGTCTATCTGAATTTATACATGCATGGTTAATGCATTGATGTACTTTTGTGTCTATCTGAATTTATACATGCATGGTTAATGCATTGATTTACTTTTGTGTCTGTCTATCTGAATTTATACATGCATGGTTAATACATTGATGTACTTTTGTGTCTGTCTATCTGAATTTATACATGCATGGTTAATGCATTGATGTACTTTTGTGTCTATCTGAATTTATACATGCATGGTTAATGCATTCATGTACTTTTGTGTCTATCTGAATTTATACATGCATGGTTAATGCATTGATGTACCTTTGTGTCTATCTGAATTTATACATGCATGGTTAATGCATTGATGTACCTTTGTGTCTATCTGAATTTATACATGCATGGTTAATGCATTAATCTACTTTTGTGTCTATCTGAATTTATACATGCATGGTTAATGCATTGATGTACTTTTGTGTCTATCTGAATTTATACATGCATGGTTAATGCATTGATGTACTTTTGTGTCTATCTGAATTTATACATGCATGGTTAATGCATTGATGTACTTTTATGTCTGTCTGTCTGTTTCTATACATGCATGGTTAATGCATTGATGTACTTTAATGTCTGTTTATCTGAATTTATACATGCATGGTTAATGCAATGATTTACTTTTGTGTCTGTCTGTCTGTTTCTATACATGCATGGTTAATGCATTGATGTACTTTTATGTCTGTCTGTCTGTTTCTATACATGCATGGTTAATGCATTGATGTACTTTTATATCTATCTGAATTTATACATGTATGGTTAATGCAATGATGTACTTTTGTGTCTGCCTATCTGAATTTATACATGCATGGCGAATGTATGAATGGATGTATGCATATATAATTATACAGAGGGAATGGTAGATGGCCGTACATCTGTTTGTAAGTTTGCTTGTTTGACTGTGTGCATATATGTTTGTTTTTGCCCACCCGTATAAACCAACTGCTTAAGAAAATGATCGATATTTTAACAGCAGTTTTTTTGCGCTTGTTTATATCATCAATTATCATTTGTATTGCTTATTTTCAATTTTAGTTGACACGACTTTTCAACCAGAAACAGAACCAGTATTAAATTCAAGAAATGCAGATTCCCTTAACGGGAGACAAGTTATGGTTTACATGACGAACGAGAAATGCTCTGCATCTGTGAGATCAACACTAGTACAAGAGAACAGTTGATGGCCACTCAGTTTCAACATTGGTCAGGAATCTAATCCATTTCGTTTGAATTTATTCAGTTTTCCCATGTTTCTAAACCATTGTATGGAAGACAGTGTTTCTCTGGAAACATGAAAAGATGGGTCTGTGAATCCCATGGAGTTGTGAATCTGAAACGTGCTTAAGATCTGACTTTTCAGTGATCACATGATCACACATCGATATATAAGACAATTACAGTTTTCAGAACTTTAATTATTTTCAACATTTGATTGATGAGCGAAATCCATCCTTACATAGGAAGGCAAACTATATATGTGATAAAAAGATGCGGATCTGGTCTTTGTATTATAATTATTTAAGTGCAAGAAGATATCACAAGTCGACACGTGTATATGCCAATTGCAAACACTGTACATATATGCAAAGTTATATTTGTGTATATAATGATATACGTGTATTTGCTTTGTCCATTGATATATTAGACTGCATGACTGACGGCTGAAAAAAAACTGATAATACTCGGTGCAAAATATTTCCAAGTCTTAATTTGTTATCATAATATTCAACAACATTACCTGGACGGCAAAGACACTGAGCATTTTGTTAGAGAAGATACCGGATAATATTTAAATATCTTATAAACTAAATTATCTACGTCAGAAAATCGTTATTTGGTGATTTCGATTTCTGCATATATTGTTTTTCTACTTTTTGATTTGATTATTTTTTTCTTTTAACTTGAGATTATCAATGGACACGATAAGTCTTTGTCTGAACTTGTGAACATAGCAAATTTTGTCTTTTAGCATTTTGAGAAACATTTTGATCTTATTTAAGATGATTCTTTTTACTAACTAGCCAAGGTATTTTTTATTTTGATTATGTATCTACTCGGGTCATTTTTCATGTTTTATTTGCAACTGTATTTGTCACCAATCTTTTCGTAATTCTATTACTTCATAATATTTTGTGCAAAATGAGAAAAATGTGTATTTACCATGTAATCACTTTAAAAATAGCTTAGAACTATTTTTTAAACTAAATCTTAGTCACAAACCAAACAACGCAAATGAAGCAAATAAAACAGCTACAATGCAAAATATCAAAGAATAAACATTTTAAGAAGACTATGCATACATTTCTAGTGATGGTTACCAAATGATACCGTATATACTCTCTAATAAGACAAGTCCAGCTACAAAATAGCTTAGACACTGATCTGTCAGGCATGATGTGATGACAGATCTGGGTCTGTGCATTTTTCAGTTATACTCTACTTATAAACGAGTATGAATGGCAGCTTTTTCATTGTGCAACAGTGGAATCAATGTAAAATGCATGGTCAATAATATCAGTTGTCACTTAACATTTATATATTTTTTAAAAAGTCTGGTTTTGTTTTTTTTGTATATAGAAATTGCAGATAAAATGTTTTTTTATTTACAGGTACATGCACATTTTCATCATACGTATTTGCATGTGTTTTTATGATTAACATTCATGTTCATATTTCGGTATTTCTGGAATATCCATATTGATGGTGTTTATTATTGTTCTTCTTGAATGTTCTCGTGTACCTCGCTATTGAATGTTCTCGTGTACCTCGCTATTGTAACTCGCTATGCTTGATGCATTTTTATGCAGATTGAATGTTGATACGACTATTTTATTACCTGAGAAATCAATGTTTCTATATCAAGTATTTTAATTACATAGCTTTATTCATTGATGAAAGCCTTGAAAAGACATTGTCATCATTGGAAGATAAACGAAGTTGTGTAGAATAAATGAAGTTGTGTAGAAAATTGACTTTGTCAAGCGATACTTCATTAATTCATATTATGTATTTTACAAAGGCTTTCTGCCAAGTAGGAGTCGCTTATAACATTTTATGAAAATCTTTTGGTAATGTTAATAAATTGCATAAAGGTAGAACGTGATAATATTTATTCGGTTAGTATTCATGCAAATGATTAAAAACAGTTATCATTCAGATGTATTTGGAGTTTTTAATTATATTCTCTGCTTAGCACGCTTATGTCTCGTACTTCAGTGTTGTCGGAATCCATCTCGGATGTAGTTTAATTACTGTTTATCCAGTCCACGTTGTTGGCAACAATGATGCAAATCAGTCGCTTTTCATTTTGATTTTTATCAATAGTTTAAGGTTTAGGATAAAGATTTTGACTGTCGTATATTTTCCAAGTACGTTTATTGAGTCTTGCCTTGGCATGATAACACTATAAAGCTAAAGACAATGCATCAGGTTAAACGCTTGCCCTTGGGGTCAAAGTCACAGTATTAGAACATTAAGGTTTTGGTTCTCGCGTGTTAAAGTTTATTAGTTTATATTTTCTAAATCCGTTCTTGGATTTCATTATACTTAGGGTGCATCATTAAGAAGATAAGACATTTTTCTCTGCAATACAAATGATTGTCCCTTTTGACATTCCTTAAAGAAATTTGCATGCTCTCGTTGCTTCAGTTATTTTCATATGATTCCCGCTTTACGTCAGGTGATTTCATTTGATTGCTTCATATTTTTTCATTTGCGCAAGTTTTCCAGATTTCTTAATGGATTTTCTTCATTCTTGGAACGAATCCTTATGAAGCTGTGATAACTGATTTAGTGACACACTTGCTTACCATTTTTACAGCAGAATAATGGTTATATTGACATAAAATATCCGTTGAATTTTTTTTTTATAAAAGTTAACTGAATTTCTTAAACCTTTTGATAAACGTATGTTCATATGTTAAATGAATTATTAGCGAACTAAGACCGTTCATTTAGCAAATAGTTTGTTTAGCTATCTTGTACCTTGGTGTTAAGGTCACTTAGAAATCGTTGAGCTAATTTGGTTTAAGATTTAGTTGAAGATTTTTCTTTTGCTTATTGTTAAACCTAGCGATGACCAATCATAGTCTTGTCACATACTCGCTCAACCTTTTGACCTTAAGGGCAAGATAACAAGCTTGACAGCAACCTTTTATCAAGGGCTGAACAGGTAGTCGGATCGTCTTGCTTGTATAGCATCAAAGTCATATTCTTGCCTTTAACATAGTTGCTTACAGGATAAATTATGTTAATATCCATGTGTTCAATAATCATGCATATCCTGGAGCACACGCCACCTGGGGGCGTTTGTGTTGTTGAGTTGTGCCTTTTGCGGAGTTGTTTTTACCCGAGTGGAATTCGAAGAAGAGGATGTTTGCCTCTTCTTTAAACTATTTTTTTTATAAAAATAATGGCCAAATAATGGCACGGTAACACAGGAAGATTATATAGAGCCAAGACATTTGGAGTAATGAGCATTGTCCAAACACACTATATTAACCGACCTGGGTTGATGTGATGATAGGATTCGAACCAATACACTATTAAGAGGAGAGTCCTGTATGCTGACTACTAAGCCGCCACTGCTGGTAGTTTGTAACAACAACGATCAAAGTGGCTGTTATATATCATTTCATGCTAACATTTACATGAAATCATGCAGTAAGAAGGTGTAACAGTTTATTTTAATTTTCTTATATTACCGAGGGTGGTGGTGTCTGTTTCTAGTAGCATTCGTAGTTGAAGAGGATCTGCCGAAGAGCCATCGAACATGTACGTTTTAATGCAGTATATAGAAAGTTTGCCGCAATATTTGAAATTGAAAATTATCCCCCCAAAAAAACAAAAACAAAACAAACAACATTTTCAAAAAATCAAAGACTAGTAGTACCGATAGACTTTTAAAAAACTATTCTTTAAATACAAAATAAAAGACCAACATGTATTTGAACTTTTCTGATCCATTGTTAAATCTAGCAATAGTTTGATATGGTACTGTTTAATCTATCGCTAATATATTTTTAAAGATAAAATATATGCTCAGTGTATTTCACACAGATGAGTTTCCAGACCACAAATGGTTAAAACCAGATTGATGAAACAATATAATGTTTAAAATTATGCTTTCAGGAACAAGGTGAAATAAAAACGTTTCAAAAGTACTGTCAAAAAAGACTTAATTATTTTGAATGGCAAGATGAGCACTACAATTTTCTTTACAATTTATAATTAATGAGCGATTAAAAAAGTTTATTGAATAATTCAGATGTGTGTATTGTTCAAGAGTCGGAGTTTATTTTGTTTTTGATAGAAAATTTGGTATCAATAAATGATTGGTTTAATTTTGTCATAATGTACGAGTTAACAAACATATATGAAAGGTATATTCGTAAATAAGTAGAAATCGTGATGAATTACAACTATATTGACGGCATTTAATTTGCATATTGCACGAAAGATTACCGAAAGAAGAGGCCACAATAAATGTTTAATGAATTAAATCAGTTAAGAAGTCAGCGAATTTGTCAAATCTACAAAATACAAACTGCAAATAATTGCTAGAACCAGAACTAACTACAAATTGTACACCATAACTATTTCAGACAAGAAGAATATGAACTTGCTGAATTGTGACTAAATAAATGCAAGAGACAAAAGGATTAAAGAGTTACTAATGACATCATATGAACATTTTTGAAACTCTGGAAACTTTGGATAATTTCCTCCCGATGAGGGAAATGGGAAGACTAAAAGTACAGTGACGTATGTGAATATGTCAAAGATTTGAGTAAAAGATAACTGAGGTTTTAACTTAACGATTCAATTAATGTTAGCAATAGGAACGGACAGTTATGAACAAATCATGAAGTAACTTCGCATATGGAGGTGGTGATGAGAATATGTAGGATTAATGGCTAATTTGTTGTAGATCAATCAATTCAGATATTAAATACAGACGATATACTATGTACTATTGTAACGGATACAATTGATATCATCATCATCATAAACCAGTTTCTTGACCTAGTGTGGTCGTTGAGACATTTTGCTGCTGAACATCTGACCAGTTCCCTCCACTTGTCTCGATCATGCGCCAATGCCTGGGTCTACGCAAAATTTTCCTTGGTCCATTCTGTGATGTTCTCAGTCTTCTTTTGTCTCTCTGCGTCTCCGAATGCCACCCTGGACGCTGCGCTGCAGTACTGATGTGGATACACTGTTGGATCTAGTGATATGGCCTTTCAGCTTTCTGTTTTTGATAGTGGTGAGGATGTCTTCACAATGGCCTACTTTGTGCCTGATTGTGTTAGGAACTTCATTTGCGACGTTGTCCATGTAAGAGATGTCAAGGATGGTTTTGTAGCATCTCATTTCAAGTGCCTGGATTCTTCGTTGTAATTCTGCTGTCAGAGTCCAGGCCTCACATGAATACAAAACGATTGAGATGACTAGTGCTCTCAATAGTCTTAATTTTAGTTTTCAAACAGATATTCTTGTCTCTCCAGATGGATCTTATATTTGACATAGCTGCCGTTGTTTGTGCTGCTCGTGACAAACTTTCTGCTCTTTATCCCTATTAGGTGATTATGGAACCAGGCTATTTAAACTGGCTCACTGTTTCCAGGTCCTGTCCTCTGACTTTAATCTTGGCTGAGATTTGTTTGCTACTATTTGAGATCAGCTTTGTCTTCTCAGTGCTTATCTCCATGTCAAATCTGGAAGTTTCATCCAGATTATTCACTAAGGTGTCAAGCTCGTCTTCAATGCCTGCCAGCCCATCAATATCGTCTGCAAAGCGGAGGTTGGTGATGTTAAGCCATCCAATGCTGACTGTCCCAAATTGGTTTTCCAGGGCTTCGCTCATCATGCGCTTTAAATAGATGTTGAAAAGCGTGGGTGACAGGAGACAGCCGTGCCGTACTCCGACAGTTATCTGGAACCAGTCCCCCACTGAACCTTGTACAATTAATGCACTGCTAGCCTTTGCGTATAGCTGCTTGATGGTGTTGGTCAGGTTTTAACCTATGTTGTACTTCTTCATTTCAGTGTGGTTTTCGCCCAGACCGCAGCACCGTTGACATGATCTTCGCAGTGAGACAAGTCCAAGAGAAGTGCCTTGAGCAGAACATGAATCTATATGCTGTCTTCGTGGATCTGACAAAGGCTTTCGATACAGTCAACAGAGATGCACTGTGGGTAGTACTCAAGAAACTTGGTTGTCCTCAAAAGTTTACCAACCTCATCCGGTTCCTCCACATTGACATGAATGGAGAGATTCTCTCAGATGGTGAACCCTCAGAGAAATTCCCCATATCTAATGGTGTCAAACAGGGTTGTGTACTCGCTCCAGTACTCTTCAACCTCTTCTTCACACAGGTACTACTCCATGCCATACGGGACATTGACACTGGCATCTACATTAGATATCGCCTGGATGGATCAGTGTTTGATCTCCGTCGCCTAGCTGCAAAAACCAAGACACTAGAAAGACTCATCATTGATGCACTCTTTGCAGATGACTGCGCCCTCATGGCCCATGAAGAGACTCACCTACAAGCAATCGTGGACAGATTCTCTGAAGCCTCCAACCTATTTGGACTCACAATTAGTCTAGAAAAGACAGAAGTCATCTTCCAGCCCGCCCCAAACACTGTCCATTCACAACCCTGTATCACCATTGCGACACGCAGCTGAAGAATGTGGACAGTTTCAAATACCTTGGCAGCACAATATCTAGTGATGGCTCTCTGGACAAAGAGATCATTGCGAGGACCCAAAAAGCCAGTCAAGCACTAGGACGACTCCGAACCAAGGTCTTGCAGCACAAGGACATACGTCTGTCAACAAAGCTGAAGGTGTACAATGCAGTTGTCCTCACGTCTCTATTATATGGCTGTGAAACGTGGACACTCTACAGAAGGCACATCAGACAGTTAGAACAATTCCACCAGCGCTCCCTGAGATCCATCATGCGGATCAAGTGGCAGGACCGAATCACCAACCTGGAAGTCCTTGATAGAGCCAACACAACAAGCATCGAAGCCAAAATAATCCAGGCCCAGCTTCGATGGACTGGCCATGTCATCCGCATGGATCAAAACAGAATCCCAAAGCAGTTGTTCTATGGCGAGCTATTCCTGGGGAACCGAAACCAAGGCCACCCTCACAAGAGGTACAAAGACAACCTCAAGACAAACATCAAGTGGGCAGACCTTCATCCACGCCAGCTCGAGCTCGCTGCCTCAGACAGAAAGCATTGGCGAGCCCTGACCAGAAAAGCCTGTTCCTCCTTTGAGGCTGACCGTCGCCAGCGTCTTGCTGCAACCCGTGAGAGACGCCACAGAAATGTATCCCAGATACCAACAACCACCGGTGTCCCATGCCCCACCTGCAATCGCATGTGTGTATCGGAATTTGGACTCCGGAGTCACATGCGCGTCCATCGTTGAAGGAAAGTGCACAACTTGTCTTCCTCGACTCGAGAGACTACCAAGACTTCTTCATTTTGACCCACAGTGCCTCATGCCACATTCTGTCAAAGGCTTTTTTTAAGTGTATGAACGCATACTATATGTATTGTTGATGTTGCAAATACTTTTCACACAGAACCCTTAGATTGAATATTTGTTATGTTGTGCTTCTTCTACTCCGGAACCTGGCCTGTTCTTCAGCGCTTTTTTTTTTCTGCTTGTGCGTTCAGTCTGTTTCAGATGATCTTCAGCATCACCTTCCTAGCATGGCTGATCAAACTGATAGTTCTGTAATTTTGGCACAGCTGGAAATTGCCTTCTTGGCAGTGTTATAATCAGTGACTGGGTCCACTGTGTTGACCATTCACCTGTCTGCTAGATATTGTTGCAGATTTGTGTTAGTAGCACTATCACTACCCCTCCCCCTTCTTGATAAATTTAGCTCAGATGTTGACTACTCCGGCTATTTTTCTCATTCTTCAGTGCTCTTATTGCTAGCTTCACCTTTTCTTTGATTTTGGAAAAATCTTCATCACTTGTGGAGTTTGGAGCTTCAAGTACCTCTTGGTCTAATGGTTGTAGAGTTCTTTACAATACGTGAGTCCATCTTTCTGCAATGTCAGTCGCTTCTGTGAGGCATTTTCCATTTTTGTCTTGAATGGTACTTATTCTTGGTTGCTTCTGTCTGGTGAGGTCCTTCATAATTTGGAATGCCTTTTTTTCCTTTTTTTTTTCAGACTGCTCTCTATTTCTGTGCACTTTTGTCCAATCCAATCTTGTGTGTGTGAGATCTTAACATTTATTTTCTTATTATGGGGTAGAATAAGAATGTACACCCTTGTTCAATTTCATTTGCATGAATACATTTTGTTTCCTCTCAATGATTAGTCTTGTGTGATACCCGAAGAGGCCTTCAACAAAACACCACAAAGTAGCATCGAGAGACAAACAAGAATATCAGACAACAAATTGAAGAAACCTAAAGATTGGATTGGACAAAAGTGCACAGAAATAGAGAGCATTCTAAAAGAATAACAGCAAAAAAGGCATTCCAAATTATGAAGGACTGTACTGCTGCAGCAATACCACTATTTGATTGTCTGCCTCTCGATTTCAGTGACCGTCACAGTATGACAGCATTGACCGTTGAACAATGCGTTGAGTAAAAAGGATGCGTAGCATTCACATTGTGAAGGCCACGTTCTTGACAGCAGTGATTTTCCAATACGTCAGTATTAAACCTTGATGGCACTACCCCACCATGAGAGACGTCCTCAAGATGTCTCTTGCATATCCTAGGAAATGTTACTAACACAGATTCCACATCCTCACAGCATTGATTACTTTCAAACAAACTTTTGATAGTCAATGCCTGCAGCAATACATACAGATGAAAGGCTAAAAAATATCATTACTTACCTCACATACTCAATAACAATGACCCGAATACAGAAATACAAGTTAATAAAAGATGCATTTCTCTGAACCTTTTGCCAGAAATATTTACTTTAAGCTGAAATGCTTTTTTTTTTCAAGACAGTGTCAGAAGTAAATGTCATAAACAAAACATTGACTTCATTTTATGCTGGATATTTTATAATTGTAATTTTCTTTTCATCTGCACAACCGATTGAACCGGATGTTTTTGATTTGAAATCGTATAATTACTTTCCTTTCGATAATATCTTTTATATCTCAACAAAAGTTTTCAGTGTTCCTAAGAAGTAAGTTCATTTATTCTGTTAAAATTCTGATTAATAATAGTGGTCGAAGAAAATCTAAATTGTTGATGGATGTTGCAGATGCCGAATTGCATTATGGGTATATTATCAGGTCGAATTATTATTTGATTGGACTTAGTAAACAGCGGCGTGCGTAACAATGGAAAGCTAATACATATACCAGACATGCTGACAGCGAGAATCGGCGTTTTCAGCCTAAACTCGACATTACAGATATGTTAAGACACCAATTTTATTATCCCAGTCTTTTATAATTACCGAATAAATACGGAAACGGTTAAAAGCACACGTTTTATTTATGAATTTATCTCATATTAACAACTCAACATGAAAGATTTTTTTTTATAATTTAAATCAGAAGCACATAATACAGCAAAAGCCGACAGCAATAAACAATACTTGTCTTGTCACGCCATCTGCCTCACATGCAAAGGTAGACAACTGTTCAGCACTGACAAGGGCATACAATAAGAAGCATACTCAGTGGACAAAGTAGACATATATGATCAGCGTTTTGAAATAACGTTTGCATCAGTAAATGATTAATCATCCGTATTCAACAACTGCCGTTATACTTTTGGTGTGCATATTGATGAAGTTGACACAAGTTTAGATGATATCGTAGGCGTTTGTCTCACGTGTAAATCGCACATGTACACAGCCAGTTCCTGTCGTGCCAACTTGACTCACAGATCCTGTTCCTGAATAATAATAATAATAATAATAATAATTATAATAATAATAATAATAATAATAATAATAATAATAATAATAATAGTAAACACGTGTAATAACAAATAATGATACTGTGAATAACGCCATCATGTCTCTAACTGTACAGGTGTAATAACGAGTCATCCAAATATATTGTTAAAGTCAATATTATGCTGTTTAGGCAAACAAATCCGCTTTCTTTTGTCGTTCTGTTATAACATAATGTAATATATGTGCTCATTCCAAACAATTTCAGCCAATTGATCATTAAAACTAGCAAATGATCAAATTTGTTTGACTCGTTCATAATTTTTGTTTGAAAATTAGCACCAATGTAGCGTAGATTCTCTGTTTAGTAAAAGGAGGTGAAGTCCGGGGTCAGAATTATGACGGTCCTAAAAGTGGAAGCCATAAAAGGCTAATAATAGAGATTGCTGTACAACAATTATGACTGATGCAATAATATATATATATATATATATATATATATATATATATATATATATATATATATATATATATATATATATGGGATAAAAAAACAACACAAACGCCGATAAACTTGTGCGACTCTTATATATTATATATATATATATATATATATATATATATATATATATATATATAGTTGGGATAGGGATATTAGTTGGTTTTTTTTAAAACTGTGTAAGGAAAACAAATTTAATTAATGTGACTTAGATAAGAAAAGCGGTTTAAATATGGCGATTTTGCATAGAGGAAAGTCGTCTGAATCAACAGCGTCAGTCTTCATCCTAATAATTTAGACAAAATGCAGTATTTTACCTTTCGCACCTGTCGCCTTCACTGCAGTAGCTTTACCAGGCACATTATCTACGTGGATAGGCTTTGCCGAATTAACCTTTAGAAAGCCAGGTGTCTGGCCTTGTGTGATTGACGATCCCCTATGGTGATTAGGAACATGATTTCTTCCAAATGAATGGAGACTTCCAACAGAGTTTGTCATCCCCAATTTGACTCTCAGTGAACCCAGGTCAGTATTCTCGTGCGAAGCACGTGACCATAAATCCTCCATTAAAATGTCGTCTGCTATTCTGTGGATATCATGGTCTGCATTATAAAGCCGCCCCATTCTGCAACAAAAATGTCAAATACTCTTTTATGATTATGAAAGATGTAAAGCCTAGGAAGGAAGAGAAACCAGCTTTCATGATGTATTCTGTTGACCGACATCGCGTAACACGATGGAAATCTCTCGCGCTGCGTAATATCCAGGATACTGCAATGTAAAAAAAAAATGACCTTACTTTAGTTTTTAATAAAAAGTCTGTCTGGTTTATTCAGCTAAGTACAAATTGCATTAATAAGTTGCACTACTTGATAGGTTTTAAATCAAAAATATTTATTTGCCCGAAAATGATTTAATTATAATTAAATTATAGACTAGAAAGCATTTACTCTCATGTTAATAATTTACGCATTACATTTCATCTTCTATGTCTTTCAGTAACTCCAGTTATCTGCATTTTACATTTCCATAATAAATAATGTCTATTATCTTTTAATATCTTTTGAACTTTCGGCAGATCAATTTGTTTTGCAAAGCACGGAGAATAGAAAAATATAGTTGCGTCCTATCCTACTTGTAGTTAAACCTTTAATTTACAGTAACTGGTGAAATGCGATAGTATGACACAAAATGGCTAAACTTACTCTTACATTTATTACACAATGTTTATAACAGCAGTAAGTCGTGTTTATATTTTGCATCTAGTGTACTTCTTTTCTTTATCATAGCTGTGGCACTTTTCCCTTTAGTTACAAAGCATTGCTTAGATCATGGGTCTCAAACACGCAGCTCCTGCAGGTATTTTTGGCCGGCGGCAACGACTTCCGGAATTGTTTAAATAAGTAATAATGCGAAGTTTTTCATCGTTGTGCACCCCATACTCCAGAAACTAATTGTCTCCGTAGAATAATAATAATAAAATTAATAATAATAATAATAATAATAATAATAATAATAATAATAATAATAATAATAAAAATAACATGGGTGGGAAAGTAAGGGTGGGCATATAATTGCCTGTTTCTTTGCATGATATATTAGCATACTTTGTACTCTTCATTTCTTACTTTATTTGGCTATACGTCTTAATGGGTTCAGTAGATTTAGAATGCTGAAATCATGGTCGGCAAGAGAAAACTTGTGTATTGGGTCAAAGCGTAGTATCCTTTCTGATATATTATTCTTGTAATTAAATCATCAATACTCTAACTAGAGGGGAAAATATTTGATTTCACTGAAAGAAGAAATTTGAAAAAACTAACATTTTACCTTCTGGTGTTGTCCCTTGTCCATCTACATTTGTAATGTACCAGAATAACCATGGCAATCGTTAAAATTATTGCTGCTCCCCCAGCACACGTCACTATTTGATAAAGAGACATAATCATTTTTGGTAAAAGTCCGCATAAACACAACCAAGCAATCGCCCATACAGGACATAACTATTTGCACGTATCTGTTGCGGATTTATTTTCTTTCTCGGGTATCAAACTGGTGGTTATCAGCAGAATGCGGAGTTGTTAGCATAAACACTCACTTCTAATGTACTGCTGACGACCTTTTGAGACACACCTATAACATGGCGGATAAAAAACCGATATAAAGTATAAAATAACTCACACTTGCAATCAGCGACTATAAATTCGTCCACGGACGGGTTAATTTTGTTGACATAATCAAATCTGAATATTCCTTATCTTTTTAATCTTTGTGCATATAAAAAGTAGCCTTTCCTTGACAATTTCTAAGAACTGTCTAAACGTATCGACGAACTCATTCAGCCCTAATCCATCCTGTAGTCGTGTTGATCATTTAAAATATAGCAAAGTGGGTATCATTCCAAAAACAAGCAGATGTAGTTCTTATGCTGATACCATATAATCTGGATATTTACTCACATTACAACACTACACAATGCAGAGAAAAGAATGTAGTTTTTTTTAGACCAGATATATTATACACCAATAATCTGCCTGTTGTCGGGATCGGATTTTGTGTCCGGATTTTACACTGTTTGGCTGACGATCTAAAGGATCAGGGGACAGTTTTATGGACAAATTTAATGCCGCAAGCACCGGTCTAGTATAAAAAAAATTCATAAAAAATAAAATACACAAGTGAGTTCGAAAAGGTCCGTAGCTTTGGATACCTATAGGAAAGAAAGCATACGAATATTATCCACTCGACCAGAGACGTCAATGGTAGTTCATATCAGAAGAAGTTGATGTACCCCAACCTCAAATTTTTTGCTGCAAATTTCACGTCAGTAGGTCATATTTGACACCATGTGATTCTTACTGTGCAAACAAAAGTCCTTTTCCTAGATGATAATTCTGCAAAACAGTGTGTACTAAACAGGCTGATGCAATTGAAAATAGCTATCATCCTAGATGAGATATTCTACTTGCTCCGAACCCTCGTGTTGACTGCTATGGGAGGCTAGCTCTTCTTTCTAGCCGACCCATTGGTATTTCACTATCTACATACTGCAGAGCAAATATGGAAGGTGTACATGCCTGACATCGGTTTCAAGAACAACACAAACCCGAAACACCTATTACACAAATATATCCATATCTTTAATTAGTAAACAATAATTGCTGAAAAAGTCATGACATAGTCTTAAGTTAAGAAATTTGACAATTTACGAATTTATCCCCTGCCACTTAAGACAGACCCTTTGCAAAAAGTAGGATAAATTGAGGATTGGGAGTAAGAAGTATCCAGGAAAAGAAAAATGATGGATCCTATAAGCCCCCCCTCCCCCCCCAAAAAAAAAAAATCAAGCAAAACAACTTGTACACTTCTGCACATGCGTGAGTCAAATAGCCAATGAAAAAACAAAGTCTCGAGAAAAACTAGGCATCAATGTAAACGAAGTACTTTTGGAAGCAGATGTATTCATATTTAACCCCTAAAATGCGTTTCCTAACCTCTAAACCACCCCTTTCCCCATTTCAGGCTAAAATGAGAAAACTTTTAGGGGCCGAATAACTTAATATTTCGCAATAACGTGACCCTCTTTATTCTTCTTTCTTTTTTCCAGTTGTATGATCGTAAATATTCTTGCTACCCACTCCCGCCCCGAAAAACAAAATACAATAGAAAGCCAAAAGAGTCCGCAGAATAAAAACTAATTTGTGTTTCAGAATTATGCCCAAGTAAAATTTATTAATGTAATGTTTAGAGGTCACCGATGGCAGTTGGGGAAAGTTGACTTTGTTTTAAAATAAACTTTATAAACGTGTGAAATATAGTTACTATCAAACGACTTTGTTTCAGCGAGCGTCGAACCGATGCAAACCATCGATGCTCAATAAAGTCATAATATTTGAATGCAGACAGGCCGCTGGCATCCAGTATACAGACAGGCCCACATTATTCAATAGGAAATGTTCTTAAGGCTTATGAAAACTAACGAGCCTACGAAGAAAATGACTTCGTTTTTCCTTTGCATGATAACAAACTTTAACGAAGGCATCGTCTTCAAAAATTATATTATGCTAATTAATGTTACTGAGAAATAGATAACAGAAAGATGCAAAACCACATAAAAATATGTCCGCCAAAAGGCACATGAAGCATAAATGCCTAGGGTCTACAAGGACCTTAATCCGTCCAAGTTTTATATGATATTGAACTAACAATTTTCTTCCAAAGGTTTGAAACTGCTTTCTGTCGTTTTTTTAAAAAAAAATAATTAGTAACGCGTGGAGCCCCTGTGAGCGCAAGGACCATTTGGATCCAATTGGTCCAATCGGCTGTAGGCCGGCCCTGTACGTTATAGTTCAAGATCGGCACCAGTCTAACTTTGTCTTAACCTTGTGGAAGAAACTGTCTGTCGCCTGTCAGTGATGTAATATTATGACTGCGTAAGGCAGTGCTTTCTTGCGGGTACTGTCCATTCGTCCCTCTTTCTTGACCATCTGGTGTACAAATGGTACCGTGTATATGTGTCAGATTATAGTCCCGATGACTTGGCTCGTCAGTTTGGTACTTTCAGGTCTACGTATGCTACGGGAAAGATAAAAGAATGCTTCTCTCAGTCTAGCCAATTTTATTTTTCGTCTATCCGTTATGGTCTGTCAAACTTCACCCACAGACATATATATACCCGAGAGCGCGCAAGTGCAAGCGCCACGAATGCATGAACAACAAATTTGGTAATATACTTAGTGATTAGTGTGGGGGTTTCTTTTTATTGGCTTTGTAGTAATGAACCCCTGGGGAGGTGACATCCAGGCACTCCGCAAAATTAATATACATATACATGTTATCTTTATACGGTATTTTGACAAAATTACCGTGAAAGCAGTGGCGTAGCGAGGATATTTGGCGCCCAAGGCAAAACACTCAAATTTGCGGCGCCCAGGGCAAAACACCCAAATCTGCGCCCCCGGCTGCCCCTGTTGCTCAGTTATGTTGATACTTTGAGCCGATTTAGATCCCATTTGGCGCCCCCTAGCCACCGGCGCCCGGGGCAAATGCCCCACCTGCCCCCCCCCCCCCAATCGCTACGCCACTGCGTGAAAGCAAATACCAGAACTCATAGGGAATTCAAGATGATCCCTAGGATTAATAGTTTCAAAAGTTCTGAGAGGATGAATGAGACGAGGTGTGGGGTTAATTTATTTTATGCATACGTAAAAATTGGGTAGGTTTTGCATACCATTTGATGTGTGCAAGAAAAACTATATCAATTCAAAATTTGTTTAATTTGCCTTGACTATTTCACACTTGTTAGGAAAAGTTCTCCTTCGATTTCCCCACAAACTGTCTCTGTTTTTACCTTTTCTCGACATATTTAATTTGTTTATTTTTAAACTGATAACAAATGTTCTTGCACAAGAGGAAGCAAAACAGTTTGTTATTGACTTTTAAATTGGATACCTGTGTAGGTAATACGAAACAAGACAACTACTTGAAAGTGTCAACGACGGACAATATATTTTCTGTTTTACTAAATTTAATAGACTTGTTACCTGTTGATCTGCCAAACAAAAGGCGTTCCCGTCATTTTAAAACATAGTTTTCGCAATCACCAATATAATTTATCCAGATTTCGTGTGAGAAAGGAAGTAAACATGCTTAACTATTCAATTGTAAGAATTAAAGCGGTTTCAAAATTGGTCTAAACGAAAACTACTATATTTGTATAACATTTCTAATTAATGCTTAAACCGTTAATTTTTGCACTCTCTCTCTCTCTCTCTCTCTCTCTCTCTCTCTCTCTCTCTCTCTGTGACTAAATTAGCTTGAAATTCTACCTGGAAGAAATAAACGGTACAGTCACGTTCAAACGGAGATAAAAGATTATCCGCCATTTAAGTAAAACACCTTCGTTATAGAAGGCAACATTAATCTGCATTAAATTTTCTTTTCGTTGAAGAAATTGAGCTTAATTTATAAAATCTGATATTTAGATATACTGATAGTATTGTTTAATATCGTGTGGAAAATTAGTATTTCTTCTTCCACGTTTGGGTGTACAGGGAAAGGTTACAAGTAGATAAATTGTTTCTTGATAGAAAAGAAATAACAGGTTGTTTTTCTTATAAAAAGTCTATTTTTTCTTAACATTGTATTATGAAAGCAAGAATGTTGAAAGTCTAAAAAAAGTGAGAGAACTTAGATACCACGACCCCACCCCTCCTACCCGCTTCAGATAATGGCACTGAACGAAAATTATTGAACTTGGAATTCTGTGAGGTTTTGCATTCCTTTAAACAAAAATATTCCATGCATCTCTCTCATTGTAGTTTTGACTGGTGCCATCTCTCTCTCTCTCTCTCTCTCTCTCTCTCTCTCTCTCTCTCTCTCTCTCTCTCTCTCTCTCTCTCTCTCTCTCACACACACACACACACACACACACACACACACACACACACACACACATATATATATATATATATATATATATATATATATATATATATATATATATATATATATATATATACATATATATAAACTGGGGCGAGTTCGACACTATAAAGGAAGAAAATGTGGGATTGAAAAACTGCCGAAACTAAATGTAAGATGGAAAGAATTTAGAACTGATTGATCGTTAATATTTCGACAAGTGGTTGCCTGAAAAATATTTGCTGAACGGCGTGGATGTTTGCCTGATACTGAATCAGAGCAGTACCGTTTTCCGATTGATGGTCGATGCTGACGAGCACATAACCATAATCGAAGAAGCTTGACTTTACGTTCGACACGTGGAAGTGTTACCTGATGTGGGAAAGGACATCAGTCACACTTTGAGCAGAATGACCGCCAAGAATCCGATACGAGAATGACCACCAAGTATCCGATATGAGAATGACTGCCAAATATCTGATACGACGAGTGCAATTGAAAATCTTCACCATTCCTAATGGACAGGCATCCATGATCGAAGATCATCTGTTCCAAGGACAGTTACCCAAACATTTAATAACTGCATCGTCGAGAATTCAGCCCTCAACTGAACTCAAGGAAAAGATCATTTCAACTTTAGTTACTTTGGCGTGTTCAAAATCGAAGTCAGTCGAGATCGCAAGCAGCAGAGAGGGTGAACGTACCGTTTATAAAAGGCTCCATTTGTACAAAAGAAGCTTCCAACCAAAATTAAAAATACAAGGCCAATAACGCCAAGCAGAAGCATCTATCTGACCAAGATTATTCTGATTGGGTCGCTTTATTTTTGACGCTTGTGATTTTGTTTGTTTACCCAGCCGGACGCTCATTGGTGTTTGTCATTTTCAATGTTGAGCCAGTGTAGTGTGATTTAAATAAATCATTATCATACTAATGAAATCTCATTCAGCTTAACTAGCTCAACAGTAACTTCAGGCAATTAAGAAATATCTCCCGTCCGTGAAGAATTCAAGCAACAACTACAACATCGTCATGAAGCGCGAGTGAAAATTGTAGAGGATACAGCAGAATTATTCAATCCAATTACAAATGCTACCGCGGGTCTTGTTCCACGTTTCGAGCAACCGTTAAGGCTACAATAGCATTACTGACGATTATCGGAGAATTACCAAAACAAATTAAATAAGCTATGGAGTCTGCCGACAAAATACGTGCTGAAATTCAAGACATTAAAAATAGTGTCGAGGATCTGTATAAACTAGAATTTAAAACTTGGTATTTTACTCAGCAAGGCTATATAAAAGTTATGGCTGATCCTGTTAAGGTTGCTGAGGTGGGATATCAAATTCGGCATCAGTTTTTAAGCCAGAATTGCTTAACACTCCAGAACGTGAGTGGGTTGCTAAGGTATTTCGTGAGTACAAGAATGCACCACAAATCAGTAAAGAAAAGAAAGCAAAAGAGAATATGATAATTGTTTTGATGAAGTTTGTGGAATGAACAAATTATTCGAATGCCAGAAAAGCAGCGATCTCGACAAAGGAGTCAACCAGCACCTGATCCCGGTGTTAATGGAGGTGGTATTGCTACTCGAGGAAGTGGTCTTATTACTCCATTTCCTAGCAGCGTCCTTGCAGATGTTGAACGACTAGAGATTCTAATCAGCGGTAAACGAGTCGGTAATACTTCAACAGAAATCACTAATGAAGCAGCTGATATGTCAGCGAATAATTGCAGGTAGTATCATGGACATTAATGTTTATGAGTCTTTAATCGATGAAATCGTTGATGAAAACCACAGTGATTGAATTTAAGTAATTAGATCAGTGACAATAAATAAGATGACCATATATAACGCTCAATGTAGACCTGAAAGGTTAAGGGTGTTACATCCACGATTACCAATCTATAAAGCGATCTACGATGATGGACTCGGTGATGTTGTTCAGGGTCTGTTTAAAAGGATAGACCCAAAAGCAATACTGATTGAAAAACAATTATTAATGAAATAATATATCGCGATAACGGTATTTGTGCTGTTGGTTGGTAGTAACGTATTTTCATCAATCAAACTGAAAATCAAGCATTAGCAGAATTGGCTTGTGTACCACTATCAGAAAAAAACTGCTATCCTGTTAGACGAAAGCAATTATAATAAAATGTTCAGGCGTGTATCTGATCTCGTATTTGACATGGACGCACCAATTCTTAAGACGAGTCTGTGCGTGACTATCAATATTATTCGTATGACGCACGTGTACCTAACGCTTTTAAAAGAATCGACTTACATGTTGAGGATACACGCAGGAATTTGTTTTGGCCCACTGAGGCATTAATTGAGATCGAAGGTAGACTTTGAAAGCAGATGATATAGAATACGGAATTTTAGATTGAACTGGTTTTGTTAACAACGGTTATGACGTTATTTAACAGTGACACATACACGATTGAAGGAAAAAATATTGAATTATGTCTCGAAAATGTTGATGTTGATACGACGATACTGGGTTTGGTAAGATATTCCGATGATTAATAATGTTTGCTGAAGATACCACTGATCACAGCTAGGGACGCAGTTGCATCAATGAATGATGATTTCAACTTATGGCTTACAATATTGTGATAATAATCATTTTGTACGAGCTTATCATCGGTTGATGACATTTATGGGGCGTGATCAGAATGTTGATTCTAGTTTACATATATCTCAGCGGGATTTCAAGATGCTTTGTCCGATCTATTACTTTTCACTGGAACATTTGGATTTGTTCAGGCAATCAGTCATTGATATACATGTTTGAGCTCGTGTAGCTCGACTGGCCGTAGGTGGTTGCAGAGAAAGCTGTTTTACTCTTAGTCAAAATAATGCTACTTGAAGTTGTTAGTGGACGAATGAGAATCATTGATGCCGCAGTAGAAGACATGTAATTAAATCGCTCATGAGATTATAATGTCATATCATCATGTTAGTGTTACTCTGACTCCTGGTCACGATTGTAAAGCTTCAATCAAAAGCAGCAAATAAATGCAGATCAGAAATAACACTAAAACAATAACAGATTACAGGTGGTCCAATCAAACTAATACTGACTAAACGTCAACTCAGGCAATTCAATGACTCCAAACAATCAAAGAGCTGCATAGGACTTAATCTGTCTGCGGGTGCCATTGACGATATAATCAAGACGGGTGGTATATTTTCACTTCTCGCAGATATACCTGCGTTGATAACCGCTAAAGCCCAAGCTGTTGGAAAAGCAGCTGCACTTGGTGTTGTTGGACCTGCTGCTTGGATGACACTAACAAGCAACATTTCAACATGATCTAAGACTGCCAGGAATTCGTGATACGAAAAAGATCTGAGACTTCCCGGGACACTTTGTTAAACGCAACGAATCTCCGTCCTATATCCAATTTTGATTTACTTAATGCGGCTAAAAATTAAACATAAAACACTTTAGATGTGTTTTTATGCTTGACCGGTTACCAAAACAGCTAAACAATATTGAAACTGCTATCATTAATCTCGGTGAAAGTTCTGGTCTAGGTAATAACTTGGATGCATACGCGATTGATCCACGTGGAATTGTTTACTTCGATATGGACTGGCACCATCAAAATAATTGTTGCAATATGTGAAGACTTTAATACGTAGCATTCCTGCAGTCTGGTATTCATCATTACAAACACAGACAATAACATATCTGCAAATATGAGGCCGTGAAATACTCGGTGTTTTCGACGTTCTGTCATCATCAAAAGCAATTCCTCATTAAGACGTGCATGAGTATACAAGTAGACGTAATACCCGTCCACCATCGTTCTAAAAAGATCTTAAAGTATAACGGTAGATATTTACGGAAGATCTACTCTGAGTATGACTCACGGCAAACCGTAAAGCGACTTATCTAAATATGCAACAAGGTTACTCTCTAATCTTTTGAGTCTTGAAAATGTGGACCAAAATGAAATCGTTGTTTTTTTCAGGATAAGCAAGGGCTTATTAAAGTCTAGCACAATGCCGCTGACATATATTATTATGAGGGTTCCATATGCGACCGAAGATAACATAGTGGTAATTACTAAAACGGTCAAATGAAAACCTCGGAGGAATCAGTTCTAACCATTATGGGAGAAAGTACTGGACGCATCAGAAGAATTGGAGATATTATGTTTGGCGATCTCAGTATGAGTAAAAAATGCAATTATTAATGTGAGAGAAACAAAGTCAGACGATGATGTGGCAACAGAAGGATACGTTGACATCAGCAAAAACATAAGCAGGACTGATATCAATGATCGTTTACTAACCGCAGGTCGATACAATGAGTGGTTTCCTCAGTATGATTAATAATATAAATACTGGTCCTGTAGAACCAGAATAAAGCAATGATGCTGGAACAATGAAAAACATCGATGATAACAACATTCCGATGATGAACTCGTTAATGATAATCAACGATGGAATGAACACATTTAGATCAGAATACTCTACTCATATAAACCTGTTTACAAATTTTCGTAGAAATACAAATAGAACCATTCATGAATTGTTATGAAATCCATCAATCATAGACATTAAGCTCTCTGACCATACAAATAGTATCGATCCTGTAATATATACATCAGCATCTGTATCAGCATTATGGATACCACTCAACAAATCCACCAAGCATACCGTTGATTTGTACCGGCATATACAGGTTCTAAGTACTCGGCACTACAACTAATATTATATCTACCACAATTTCTCTGGACTTATGTTAGTGATATTGGAGTAAAACGACGAGGATTCATTCGTGGTGCAACCCGAAGAAACAGACTTAGGTTTGTTGTACTATTGGTGTCTTGAATTAGTCGCTAAACTACCACCTACTTACACTATAATGAGCTCCCCAATCGATGCTTAGCATTACTTTTATAATCAAGTGTGTGAGTGGCAAACCAAACTGAAAAATATCGTTGACGTGTATACAGTAAAAGTAAAAAATATCGCAGACGTCCGATTTAGAAAGTCGAGATTTAGAATCATGATTTTGCAAATAATAAATAATGTCCTGATCACAAGAATTATTGAAACAGATTTTCGCTTATACAACTCAGTTAAATACCACGATAATATCAGCAAGCACAATCGATCTGGAATTTAGCGTTAGCATTCCAACTGCATTTCCAGCGAAAGAAATAGCATAAGCACAATTACGAATGTACCATAGTTGGACATATATTAGATAAAATTCATTCGGTGAGTTACAAGCAAATACTTTTCCGGGTTTTTTCATATAATATTATACCCGATGGATCCCCAGACTGGAATTTTGTGAAGATACGTACCGGCAGTTATAAAAAAATCGAACAAATCAACGATAAAGTCAAGCGCAAAAAAAAATATATCACAGGAAATGAATCCAAATTTACTATCACTGTCATGCAGCAAATTTATCATCCGCGATAGAAAAAAAAATCCGTTTGATTATTCCGTCGATATATATCAGTCGTCGATCAGAACCGTATTAGGATGGCCTGAAATACCACCTGCTTAGTAAGGTCAACCAGAGCCTCAACGTGTTGATTTCTCGACGCACAAAAAAAATATATATTTTAAAATATCCAGAATATCGAGAAATATATTCATTGACGTATATAGTAAAGTAAATGAGTAAGAGATGACGAAGAAACTTATTTGATTGCGTCTGATGATGAAAAGTCTCCTAGATTATCGAGAACTTTATATAATTATGACGATGATGGGAATCCCTTTATCAATGAAGAGTTTATTGACGCATTTTCCAATTAAATTAAATCTGAACACCTTTAAGTAAGCAACAAGCTAAGAATGTATTCTCAAGTATCTCACAGTATTACAACAATGATGCAAAGCAACATAGTTTTGAAACGGTACAACATATGAACCAGTTTACATCGGACCTCGATTATACTAATAAAATTATCGTAAAAACGGTGATTGCCCCCGGTAATGAATTTGGTTAATATAACCTAACAACCTCGAAGAAACAGCACTTAAACAGTTATGTCTTAATCATTCTAAAATAACTGAAGCAGAATTACAAAATTTTAATACCAGGATTTAATGTTGATAAGCTATTAAAAAAAAAAACGTCAATAACATCGATGAAAATTATCTCAAAATTATCGAGTCATGGAGGAAAAAAAACCAAACTGGCAGGCATTCGCAAGTATAACAATGATCCATATGGTGGCGGTCGTCATATTTCCCCAGGAATTATAAAAATAATATCACGATCGCAGTCAGTCTTGTATGTGATGCAATTGATAGCAGCTATTAAGCAAATCTTGAAAAATTAAAACAAGCTCAGCAAGGATGTGTTATATATACATTTACTCATCAAGCACCCCTTGGATTTTTGATTGTGTAATAACCCATTAATCGGATTATCTGCAATTTAATAATCCGCTGTTATCAAGGATACATGGCAAGCTTACTGACCAAACCGATTGATTTGCAATATGCAGTTTTAAATATAAATCTGTATGTGTGTTCGTAGATCTTGAAGCTCTGGACAGAGTCAAGGTAAGTATAAAAAATCTAATTCTGATAAATAATAATAATATTATAATCTGAATAAATAGTATTATCAGAATACAAATAAATAGTATTATCAGAATACAAATAAATAGTATTATCAGAATACAAATAAATAGTATTATCAGAATACAAATAAATAGTATTATCAGAATACAAATAAATAGTATTATCAGAATACAAATAAATAGTATTATCAGAATACAAATAAATAGTATTATCAGAATACAAATAAATAGTATTATCAGAATACAAATAAATAGTATTATCAGAATACAAATAAATAGTATTATCACAATACAAATAAATAGTATTATCAGAATACAAATAAATAGTATTATCAGAATACAAATAAATAGTATTATCAGAATACAAATAAATAGTATTATCAGAATACAAATAAATAGTATTATCAGAATACAAATAAATAGTATTATCAGAATACAAATAAATAGTATTATCAGAATACAAATAAATAGTATTATCAGAATACAAATAAATAGTATTATCAGAATACAAATAAATAGTATTATCAGAATACAAATAAATAGTATTATCAGAATACAAATAAATAGTATTATCAGAATACAAATAAATAGTATTATCAGAATACAAATAAATAGTATTATCAGAATACAAATAAATAGTATTATCAGAATACAAATAAATAGTATTATCAGAATACAAATAAATAGTATTATCAGAATACAAATAAATAGTATTATCAGAATACAAATAAATAGTATTATCAGAATACAAATAAATAGTATTATCAGAATACAAATAAATAGTATTATCAGAATACAAATAAATAGTATTATCAGAATACAAATAAATAGTATTATCAGAATACAAATAAATAGTATTATCAGAATACAAATAAATAGTATTATCAGAATACAAATAAATAGTATTATCAGAATACAAATAAATAGTATTATCAGAATACAAATAAATAGTATTATCAGAATACAAATAAATAGTATTATCAGAATACAAATAAATAGTATTATCAGAATACAAATAAATAGTATTATCAGAATACAAATAAATAGTATTATCAGAATACAAATAAATAGTATTATCAGAATACAAATAAATAGTATTATCAGAATACAAATAAATAGTATTATCAGAATACAAATAAATAGTATTATCAGAATACAAATAAATAGTATTATCAGAATACAAATAAATAGTATTATCAGAATACAAATAAATAGTATTATCAGAATACAAATAAATAGTATTATCAGAATACAAATAAATAGTATTATCAGAATACAAATAAATAGTATTATCAGAATACAAATAAATAGTATTATCAGAATACAAATAAATAGTATTATCAGAATACAAATAAATAGTATTATCAGAATACAAATAAATAGTATTATCAGTTTCAGTGACGTTGTTACAACTTCACTATCTTTCTCAACTGCCGTACACGTGCATTCACAATCTTTTTTGTTTTATATTCGCGAAATAATGGTGGCCTAATGTTTTAAATTCTTCAACGTCTGTATCTTTGACTATCGCCAAGGATTGTAACATAGATTGTTGAATAAGTTTAATTAATCGATATTCTGTTGATAATGTAAATCTTTCTTCAATTTTTCGCTGTTTTTTTTCTTCAGGATTATATTGATCATATATTTTTATTCAGATATGTTGGACGTTTTGAATTGCAGTAACAGTAGTATTAATGTTTTCGAAATTCATTGTGTAATAATATATATTTAAAATAAAAATATATCTCAATCAGAATACACATGTAGTTCTCTTTCCAAAATTAAACAGTATCAATGAGGAGGTGTTTCCTTTCCATGTTTCCCTTCACTGGCCAATATGTACAGGCCTTCATACGAAGCCTTGCTAATGGCCGACATTCTTTCATTTTTCTGACATTCTTCGTTTTGAGGCGTTTCTGACATTCTTTGTCAGTTTTGTGATTGTCGGCTTTTTCCTATCTGGCGACATTTTTTCTAAATGTCCTTGTGGTGTAGGGTGTCCTTCAATGACGTTGATAGCTCATCATTATTTTGTTTATTTTATATTTTATATTTAAGGACGGCGCAATAAATATACAGGCGGGCCTTCATTACGTTCAACATATTTCTGGAAGGAGTAATCGTTTGTTGAAGTTCGATCATAGATCTCCCCATCTATTAATGAAAAACTGCGATTATCGCCCTACCAACGACAGATTTGTCAGTCATGGAATTAGAATGCAAGACCTCGAGTATGAGAATCAGGTATCGCTAACACTTCACCACAGACCATCCTTCCTGATATATGTTTTAGAAATTATTATAAAGTTACCTATGCTGGATTCCTTCAGATGATCATTACACTTAGTAATTCATAATTATTGTAAACTGCAGCGTGGGTTTATTTCGATTTCCACACACACCATATAAATTAATCACACATATGTTTATGCCGAGTTAAAATGTAAACAGGTCTGTATACAGCTATCTTAAATAGAGATCTAAAAATAACTTAGCTGTATTGAAAGCATATGCGGGGCGTGTCGTACTGTTTATCTGAATTGATCAAGAACGAGGTCAAAAGGTGTAAATATCTTTCTACTGATTTGAACTATTACAAAATTACTCTACTCCACTCACAGCTACGTGCCACATACACAGTTAAATTACTATACATGTATAATAGTTACGATGACACAATAAACAATCACGGAAGTCATACAATAACAATATTACGCAGTAACAAGTGGGGTAACTGCTTAATTACTCTACCAGTAAATATTTGCTCCACAGAGCTATTTCCCTTATCTAGAGTGGTTGCATCTAACACAATCAAGAGATACTGAAACATTGTTGTTTATATTTCTTCGAATACACCAATTTAGTAATATTATCTGCGACATATTGTACAGAATGCATTGAACTATTGAAATATATGACGCTACATTAATTGATGGAAATATTGTTTCTTCGCCAATCACTGCATTGACAGATTTAGGAATTTTTTAAAAATATTTTATGCTTATCAGTATTTCCAAAATTTGCTTTTTTGACTTATGTAGCAGCTCGTAAATAATCCAATGAATTATTTAGTTTGTGGCCATTATTATGATCGATCACAAAAACTTTTTCGATTAGTCCATGAAAACATTCATAGACATATTTATGACAAGGATACATTTTATTCGCCCGGCATTGAATATGAGATAGTCTGTATTAATGACAGTATCGACTGTTTTTTTTTTTTAGTGGACAATCCCTGATTACACCATCTAAAGATGCTTCATAACTATTGATGATGGGATGTTTTACAAATTTATTTTGTTCCATTTATGTAATAATAATAATGTTTGTCTAAATAATTATTTGAAAATCGTGTGAGTCTTTAACGCTTTTATGCCTTTTTCATTGACGGAATTACTTGTTAATCATAATATCGTATTAGCTTTCTTTTTTTAACACTAGATTGAGTAGCCCCGAGTGGCCGAGTGCTCTAAAGTGCTCTCCGTTACGGATCACTGCCATCTCACCTCTGGGTATGTGAGAATGCTTGCCAGTAGCTTTTCGTCGGTCGGTGGTTCTTTCTGGGGTTTTCCGGGTTCTTCCTCCACCATCAATACTGACCGCCATGTATAACCTATCATGTGTTGAAAAATGGCGTTAAACACAACAACAACATCAACAACAACCACCAGATTGCACTCACAGCTGAGTTTCTCCTCTAACACATACAACACACTTCAAACACGGTTTTAGTCCTAGACTCGCTCTTCGCACGCTTTATAGGTGATATAAACAAAATTCGTTTACCCAAGTTCTGTTACAAGGAACTAAAAAACCGATCATTAGCCATTTGCGGTTATTCTTTGTTTGAACCATTACTTGCATAATCATACTTAAATATGAATAAATATTTGTCATAAATATAATATGATCAGGTTTGAGAGATTATTTCTATTAAAGTCTTCTAAAACTAGATTCGTTCTTGGCACAAGAACCCTTCACTTACCGAGGCGAGCTCTGGATGATCCGACAAAAACTCTGACTAAAAGTATTCTTCAAGCCTAGAAAGAATTTCGAGGCGATGGTGTTGCTCATGTGTGATCAACATTCAGAATCACGTGCGACATTGAAGGTGTTATCACTGGTAGAATGAATGAATAACGAGCGGCGACGATTATTCATTATCTCGACAATGAAATATATTTTTTTAGAGTAAAGTCTATTGCGGAAGTAAACGACACTTGGATTATCCGTAACAAACGTGACGCTGTTGGATTACATCACACTGAAATTATTGTTACGTTAAATAAAAAGTCCAATCCAGTAATGTTGATTGGTATTGACAAACCAATTGTGAACGAGCGTATCCAATGACTGCAGTTATTTATACAATGTATCCGGTAAATAATAAACCTAGCGTTGATGATCTCAAACCGATGAAATTCTTAAATAAATTGTGTAGCTGAAGGAGAAATGGAACATTTTACAACGGAAAACATGGAAATAAACTAATAGATCTTCGACATAAAAATAAAATAAACAAATGGGCCGAATCAGTCAAAGATAAAGGAACCACAATAAATTATGTTGCTAAGTTAGAATTCCCAATAATGGTAAAAACATCAACAGTTTTAGTACTATTAAACGAGTCAAAATATTTAGTTAAAGGATATCTGATAAACATCGCTGACCAATATGCGCATGCTTGGACTTCTGACTTAACCCTATATCCAAGAGATAGAATCTTTAGGTATTACCAATGAAATATATTTGATGTTATTAACTAAATAAGTAAGAATAATCCTGTGTCCGTGTGATTATTTCAAAGATCTGAAGAAAATCACGACGAATTAATTAAACCCGATGAAAGTATCAGTATCGAAGAAAATATATTTGATCAGTCTGCAAGACTTAATGGGGAAATTTAACAAACAATATTTCTTCATATAAAATTGAAAATTTTCGTCGAAATGCATGAAAGATTATAAAGCGTTGCTCAGTAATTGTTTTATGATTAAATCAGTTGCTACTCTCTTTGCTAGAAAGAAAAATTCATAGAAATCAACTCGATTTGATTTTCTCGATGATATAATATCAACATATATATGGTTGATTATGGGATGCCAGAAACAATTGCAGATATATATCAATTGATATGGCTGCGTATTATCCAGGAAGTATTCTTGGTAAGGGTGAATGTTCGGAATGTTTTAAGCGATTGTGACATCCAACATACGAGATGACCAGATTATCGATAAAAAAAAAACCAGCCTCTACCAGATTTTGATATAGCTGGATTTAAACGAATTACATCATTTAAGTCATCATCCGATTTGTTATCTCTGGCTTATTAAAAACGTTCCAGGAAGAAGGTTGGCACCAGATGTATTATTACGAGATATATTTGATGTTAAAATACTAATATCATTACCAAAAAGTGAGACAATAATATCATATTGTCCATAGAAACAAAGTTGGCTACCAGAAGAGAAAAGGCTATATTTCTGTCTCCATGACGATGAAGATAAAATTAATTATGAGAATAAACTCGCTTCAGATCTCGGTAGAAAGATAATGGACAAATTAACACAGGGTGGTTCACGTGATCATAGCGACGTTGTTTTTGATTCACTACCCTAGCAGAACAGCAGCCACTATAGTAGCAATCGAGGAAAATATAGCACTTGGAGCCCGGCTCCCAGATAACTGCTCTATATATGTAGCAGAAGCCATTAAATGGATACAATCTACAAACATCTGCAAAACAATAATTATCAGTGACCCATTTAACGTCTTAAAATCACTGAAATTCTGCATCCTTAACTGCCATGAAAACTTCGTAAAAGCGACCAACCTGTTACTGAGACAAATGGAAAATAATTACACCTGCTGATATTATCCATACTACATTCATTTTAAAACTTACTTTTAGACGACCAACAAGCAGTGTAGTGGTAAATGACAATAGTACACACTCTATATAGACTGTGACAAACCAATTGAGACAATCCTTGCAATGGCAGTGAAAGGACCATTATTATATACGCTAACATCCATCTCCCCATTCACCAAGCAATGCAGTTGTATCAAATATTCATGAGGCATACTTCAAACATTTGACTGGTGGTAGTACAGGGGCCTCTCATCTTTCATCACTAACTGAAGAGGGCAATATTTACTAAATATTCATTATATTTACTTGGCCCATATCAAATTAGAAAGTATAATGTCATCCCAGCCATCAGGCCCCACTGCACAAAGTGGCAATGATTGTGAAATAAAAAGTTAAATAATGGTATGCAGGACTCTCCAAAACTAGAATTATAAGGTGGTCAAAACATTTACTGACCATCACAATGCGGCAACCAAATAATTTATAGGAATTAAGGCCCCTAATTAAATATATTAGGTGACTAACACCCAAGTTATCAGGTTCCCCGTATAAGACGAAAAATATCTTGACCAAATTATATAGAAACAATCTATCGACCGTTATGAATAAATTCCAACCAAAATAAAGTAGGACTTTATTACGCACTTCACACAAATACTATGTTTATTTTCTTTATTTTTCCTTTATCCAACAGTACAGATACAATTATTACAAAATTCTGCAAGACGTTATTTGTTTTATAGAAACTTGGATCTAAATTAACTCTAGATGTAACAAGAGGTTAACTTTCTATGAAACCCTTTTGCTTTAAAAATGCAGCAGTGGATACAAAGAAACATTGTTTCTCTTATAAAATTTCACATGGTCTGAATCAGCCTGGCATTTGGTCTGAATCAGCTAGCATTCATACAATCATGGAGTCAGATATATATATATATATATATATATATATATATATATATATATATATATATATATATATATATATATATATATATATATATATATATATATATATATATATATATATATATATATATATATATATATATATATATATATTGATATAGAGATAAATATTTCATGCATGAAATACGTATAGCTTGATCATATGCAGACACGTGTTCGTTACTGTGAGCGTTCATAGAAGGTAGCACGCTCAAATCAAAACGCCTCAGTTATGTAATTTTTCAAATTTTCTTCTTTACAGATAAATTATAAACTGCCTATACTTGAAGTGAGCTTGATGTTTTCAGAAAAGCAATAATCTGAAATTTAAAAAATTCATACCGAGAGACAAAATTACCTTAGATTTCATCCATGACCCGCTCTGACATAGAACCTGCCCATCATAATATAAATGAGACTGTATAGTATCATAGACAGGGTCTATGTCAGAGCGGGTCATGGGAGTATTATGAGGTAATTTTATCATTTTACATGATTTTTTAAATTTCAGATTATTGCTTTTTTTCAACATCAATCTCGCGTCGAGTACACCGTGGTGTAATGCCAGTGAAAATTGGTGAACAATTTAAGTCTTTTTTTTTTTTTTTGGTGTGCAAACGACAAAAAGTACTTTTTAATCTGACCTGTACTGTCAGAGCTATAAATATTTCAGACAGTTTACGGATGTGACGTACACAGGTATATTCGGAATGACCTGTCTCGGACCACAATGCATGAGAAATAATTGAACTAAAGGTGAGGTACAGTGACAAATTAAGTCGGTCTCGCTTTGTGTTGAATTTTGACGCTATTTTCCGCGGTGTTCTCATTATAACCACAAAGGTTCGTTACAAAGAAAATTAGGAAGTACCCGTCCATGAATCAAGGGATGGGGGGCTCTAACCTGTTACAATCCCTGGGGCCTAGACCAACAAATCTTATCCACCTTTTTGAATTTTGACGTGGTGGACAGTCAAAAAAACAAACAAAGGTGGAGAACAATTGTTGATCTACCCCTTTCGTTGATTATGGACGGATACTCCTAATTTCCTTTGCAATGAACGCATGTGGTGGGACCCGTTAAAATGTTCACATTGTGTAGGAGTTAAATATAAAATAACATTTGTTAGAAACTAAACGTCCACCAACCCTTGTAAGCTAACGAATTTAATCACATGCATCTAATATCAATCGTTGTTTTTTTTTTTTGTTGTTGACAGAAACTGGTAAACGGAGAGTCACACCTAGGTTTAGAAACAAAAGCACATTGTGGAAACGAGAGCCATGAACAGCTGCCGGTGGAAGGGAATCCCCATTTTTATTTTAGTTGCCTTGTTACTCCTGATCGTGGCAGGGATTATCCACATTGTAGGGCTTGCTACACCTTATTGGCATATCGATGAACTGGACAGACTTGACATTACTGGGTCGGGATACAGAAATGGTCACTTTGGATTGTGGGTACAGTGTATAAGTAGGACCCTAACAACAGTTGATTGCACCAGTTATCCGGAAATTAAAGGCAATTTCCTTTGCTCTCTCTCTCTCTCTCTCTCTCTCTCTCTCTCTCTCTCTCTCTCTCTCTCATGTACACGGTTACCTATCAAATATCTTGACATGTTATTCACATATGTACATGGTCAAGATCAATCAGGGGTCTCATATATGAGAAAAAAGACTGCAAAATGATTGGTGTCACAAGGTGTTATGAAAGATAACAGAGGTATGCAGTACTTGGGCAGTAAAAAAAAAGCCCTCATGCAGCCCCCAGGGTGGTAAGAGTGTGAGACCACATATAAATATTGCTAAGACATACTAAGAGTACTAAGAAGCACTAAGCACTACAAAGTGGCAATAAGGGGTCATCAGAGCACTCATTAAAGAAAATGCAACAAAAATTCATATTTTATAAATAATAATAATTGTTAGCATGAAACAGTAATCCAGAAATAAAACTCTGCATATAACTAGACTTTAGAAATTATTGTTCACTATCAGGAGGAATTTTGTCAGTGCCTTTATTGCTTAAATACTTAAGGGAAGAAGATTATGATTGTATGCTTCATAAATGTACTCAAATTTTTTTTTTAATGGTTTAATGCCACTTTTAAGCACAATATAGGCTATACATGGCGGCCACTATTAATGGTGGAGGAAGAACTCGGAAAGAACCACCGACTCACGAGAAGCCACTGGCAAGCTTTCTCATATAACTACATTAGCTGAATCTTAGACTCAAACCCACGCAGACAGAGGTGAGATGGCAGTGATCTGTAATGGACAGCACTTTAGACCACTCGGCAATTCGGGGCCCCTCTCAAGAATTTAGAAATTAGTGACCCAGTTATTGAAACCTAGTCAAACCCAAAATAGTATGTACAGTCAATATGTAAAAACAAGATTTACATTAGAGAAGAACAAGTAAATATTTATAATTTAGTTCAGGTTTATAAATTTGTGATAGCCAAGAGTGATAAATTATAATTTATTCGTACTCAGTATAGTTTGAGCTGATGAAATTATATTTATTTTACAGCAGTCTAATATAACAATCTAAATGTGATTAAATGTTCTTTAATCCCACATGAGTTATGTTCCTTTATTGTAATCAGAGCAGGATTAAATACCCTGTAATTACACTCAATGAGTCACAACAAGTAGTATTTTGTTTTTGATCAGATGAACAATTGTAATACATATATAAACATGATCTAATCGATTCTATTAATTGTAAATTATATGCTTTTATTTTGTAGAATACCTACAGGGGAAAATATATATTTATAATATTTATTTTCCAATAAACATATGTCATAGTATTTTCATCAATTTTCATTCCTAAAACTATTTTCTTAAGTATAAAGATCTAGTTTATTTGCAAGGATAGAGATAACAGACATTTTGTGTACCTTTTCTTATCACTGGTATTGAAATGCAAGAATGTTAAGTACTGCAATGTAGATCGTAATGTAAAAAATGCTTTCACTGGATTTGGTTATTCACGAAAATTAAAACTGATTAAATTTATGGAAATTTTCATTGTATTTTCTTTAATAGGCACCTTGATGAATACTTGGTGCCACATTATAGCGTTTAGTGCTTTTTAATACCGCATCATAGTTAGTTCTTAGCTGTACAAACCAGGGTGCTATCAGCTAGTATGTTTCTGTCTGAAGGCATTTTTTTGTATATCCTTTTCACTATTCCTATCTTTTTCATATCAGTTAATAAACATTATGCAAAGAAAAGCCATAAAATGTCACAGAACTATGACAAGTTATAAACTATAAGAAAAGTCAGCAGAAATGTCTATTGAATTGCAAATCATAACCTTGGGGAATATATCTACAGCTTTAGTCACCTTTGAAGGGTGAGTCACCAGTCATGGTGTTGATGGGTGAATCACCAGTCATGGCATTGATGGGTGAGTCACCAGTCATGACGTTGATGGGTGATTCACCAGTCATGGCGTTGATGGGTGATAACCAGTCATGGCTTTGATGGGTGAGTCACCAGTCATGGCGTTGAAGGGAGTCACCAGTCATGGTATTTAACTGATCCAGATAAAAACTATTCAATAAGATGTGATTTTATCATGTCACATTGCTGATGTTTGCATTAATCCATTTGTAAAATTACTATCCTATAAGATACAAGCACAAGGCCATGAGAAATTACAGATCAAATTCTTTTAGGGTTTTATATGATTTTGAAAATGATAGTCATGTATCCTAAAAGGTACAAACACAGGATGAGGAGAAAACAAAAGGTGCAGATTATCAGCATATGCCTTGCTCAGCTACCTGGAATGCTAGAAATTATTGTTGGGCAAATAAATAATTATTGAATTAGAGACAAGTGTAGTCCTTGCTGAACAGGCTGGTAAGGTTTAGAATTGTTGCCTCCTTTGTTCTAGAATGTACAAATACAGTGAATTGGGTGGTAGTAAACAAATATTCCACATGGCAAGAACGTTAATTATGTTCCATCATTGTATTATTTTTATATGACAGGTCTACTTCTTTCAGGGTTTATAGCATTTTGAAAATGATAGTAAAGGGCCGCGTTTCCCTCAAAACTTAAAAGAGTTCAGTTTATAAGAAACTGTGGTCCACACTTTGGAAAACTGAGATTCACTCACTTATAATTGAAGGCCCAGGATGCAAGGATTCTCATTATAAAAAACTTCATCCAGCAGATTTAATTTATTCCTTTGATTTTAGTGGAAAATGATTCATTGCCTGTATCTGAATTAATTAAAGTAATCAGTAAGTTTATAATTATTCAGAAAAGTTTAAAGATAATGAATGAAATTTATTCTAGATAACCTTGAGTATCTACCTATCTACCTTGTGAATTGTGATCTAAGCACTTGCCTTTTCAGATCACTGCCATCTCACCTGTCCATGGTGGTTCAAGTCTCAGGTCTGGCTACTGTGGGTGTGTGAGAAAGCTGCCAGTAACTTCCCTTGTGTTGCTGGTTATCCCAGGTTCTGGTTGCCATGTATAGCCTATCTTATGTTGAGAATTGTCGTTAAACCCAAAACAGCAACAACAATGTGATTTAATGATTGTTTCTTAGTTGACCATACTGTATAGAGGTGGCCAACTTCAGTTTTCTGTTATGAAATTTGCAAGAAAATTGTGTTGTCTCTTTGGACAGATTGTCTCTTACAATTTGCGCCTTTTTTTATTTTTAACTATGGTTAATAAAATATTTTAATTTTCAGCTTTTCTTCAGGCAACCAGAGCTATGGAAGTCTTGGCCATCTTATGTGGTTCAGTGTCTGTTGTGGTGACTGGTTTGGTCCTATTCCTAAAAGTACAGAAATTCCAAACACTTCTCATGATATCAGCAGTATCAAGCGCATTTGCAGGAGGTATGGTTTTGTTAATATTAATAAAAATAGAGACACACATACAGTAAGGCATCAGTTATCAGGATCCATTAGGGGCCATAGATTTAGCTTAGGGAATCTGTTGTTTGGATTATGACAATATTGACATAGGGAATCAGTCTTTTGGATTATGACTTAAGGAATCCGTCCTTTGGTTTATGACGTAGGGAATGTGTCTTTTGGATTATGATTAGGGAATCAGTCTTTTGGATTTTGATTAGGGAATCAGTCTTTTACATTAAGACGAGGGGAATCAGTCTTTTACATTAAGACGAGGGGAATCAGTCTTTTGGATTATGACATAGGGAATAAGTCTATTGGATTATTACTTAGAGAATCAATCTTTTGGATTATGACTTGGGGAATATGTCTTTTGGATTATCCGTCTTTTGGATTATGGTTTAGGGAATCTGTCTTTTGGATTATTGCTTAGGGAATCTGTCTTTTGGATTATGCCATAGGGAATCCGTCTTTTGGATTATGACTTAGGGAATCTGTCTTTTGGATTATGACTTAGGGAATCCGTCTTTTGGATTATGACTTAGGGAATCTGTCTTTTGGATTATGGCTTTGGGAATCTGTCTTTTTTGATTATGCTGTAGGGAATCCGTCTTTTGGGTTATGATGTAGGGAATCCATCTTTTGGATTATTACATAGGTAATCTGTCTTTTGGATTATGGCTTAGGGAATTAGTCTTTGTCTTTTGGATTATGACATAGGGAATCAGTCTTTTGCATTATGACTTAGGGAATCAGTCTTTTGGATTATGACGTAGGGAATTAGTCTTTGTCTTTATTCCGTATGGAATCAGTCTTTTGTATTATGCCATAAGGAATCTGTCTTTTGGATTATGATGTAGGGAATCTGTCTTTTGGATTATGACTTACGGCATCTGTCTTTTGGATTATGGCTTAGGGAATCTGTCTTTTGGATTATGACTTAGGGATTCCATCTTTTGGATTATGACTTAGGGAATCTGTCTTTTGGATTATGACTTAGGGAATCTGTCTTTTGGATTATGACTTAGGGATTCCATCTTTTGGATTATGACTTAGGGAATCTGTCTTTTGGATTATGCTGTAGGGAATCCGTCTTTTGGATTATGCTGTAGGGAATCCTTCTTTTGGATTATGATGTAGGGAATCTGTCTTTTGGATTATGCTGTAGGGAATCCGTCTTTTGGATTATGATGTAGGGAATCCGTCTTTTGGATTATTACATAGGTAATCTGTCTTTTGGATTATGCCGTAGGGAATTAGTCTTTGTCTTTTGGATTATGACGTAGGGAATCAGTCTTTTGCATTATGACTTAGGGAATCCGTCTTTTGGATTATGACGTAGGGAATCCGTTTTTTGGATTATGACATAGGGAATCAGTCTTTTGCATTATGACATTGGGAATTAGTTTTTGTCTTTTGGATTATGCCGTAGGGAATCAGTCTTTTGCATTATGACATAGGGAATTAGTCTTTGTCTTTTGGATTATAACTTAGGGAATCTGTCATTTGGATTATGGCTTAGGGAATCCGTCTTTTGGATTATGCCATAGGGAATTAGTCTTTGTCTTTTGGATTATGACTTAGGGAATCTGTCCTTTGGATTATGACTTAGGGAATCTGTCATTTGGATTATAATGTAGGGAATTAATCTTTGTCTTTTTGGATTATGACTTAGGGAATCTGTCTTTTGTATTATGGCTTAGGGAATCTGTCTTTTGGATTATGACATAGGGAATCAGTCATTTGGATTATGACGTAGGGAATTAATCTTTGTCTTTTGGATTATGACTTAGGGAATCCGTCTTTTGGATTATTACATAGGTAATCTGTCTTTTGGATTATGTCGTAGGGAATTAGTCTTTGTCTATTGGATTATGACGTAGGGAATCAGTCTTTTGCATTATGACTTAGGGAATCCGTCTTTTGGATTATGACTTAGGGAATCCGTTTTTTGGATTATGACATAGGGAATCAGTCTTTTGCATTATGACATAGGGAATTAGTTTTTGTCTTTTGGATTATGCCGTAGGGAATCAGTCTTTTGCATTATGACATAGGGAATTAGTCTTTGTCTTTTGGATTATAACTTAGGGAATCTGTCATTTGGATTATGGCTTAGGGAATCCGTCTTTTGGATTATGCCATAGGGAATTAGTCTTTGTCTTTTGGATTATGACTTAGGGAATCTGTCCTTTGAATTATGACTTAGGGAATCTGTCGTTTGGATTATAATGTAGGGAATTAATCTTTGTCTTTTTGGATTATGACTTAGGGAATCTGTCTTTTGTATTATGGCTTAGGGAATCTGTCTTTTGGATTATGACATAGGGAATCAGTCATTTGGATTATGACGTAGGGAATTAATCTTTGTCTTTTGGATTATGACTTAGGGAATCTGTCTTTTGGATTATGGCTTAGGGAATCTGTCTTTTGGATTATGGCTTAGGGAATACGTCTTTTGGTTTATGACATAGGGAATTAGTCTTTATCTTTTGGATTATGATGTAGGGAATAGTCTTTGTCTTTTGGATTATGACGTAGGGAATCTGTCTTTTGCATTATGACTTAGGGAATCCGTCTTTTGGATTATGACGTAGGGAATCCGTCTTTTGGATTATGACATAGGGAATCAGTCTTTTGCATTATGACATAGGGAATCTGTCTTTTGGATTATGGCTTAGGGAATCTGTCTTTTGGATTATGACTTAGGGAATCTGTCTTTTGGATTATGCTGTAGGGAATCCGTCTTTTGGATTATGCTGTAGGGAATCCTTCTTTTGGATTATGATGTAGGGAATCTGTCTTTTGGATTATGCTGTAGGGAATCCGTCTTTTGGATTATGATGTAGGGAATCTGTCTTTTGGATTATTGCATACTGGTAATCTGTCTTTTGCATTATGACTTAGGGAATCCGTCTTTTGGATTATGACGTAGGGAATCCGTCTTGGATTATGACGTAGGGAATCCGTCTTTTGGATTATGACATAGGGAATCAGTCTTTTGCATTATGACATAGGGAATTAGTCTTTGTCTTTTGGATTATGCTGTAGGGAATCAGTCTTTTGCATTATGACATAGGGAATTAGTCTTTGTGTTTTGGATTATAACTTAGGGAATCTGTCATTTGGATTATGGCTTAGAGAATCCGTCTTTTGGATTATGCCATAGGGAATTAGTCTTTGTCTTTTGGATTATGACTTAGGGAATCTGTCTTTTGGATTATGGCTTAGGGAATCTGTCTTTTGGATTATGACTTAGGGAATCTGTCGTTTGGATTATAATGTAGGGAATTAATCTTTGTCTTTTTGGATTATGACTTAGGGAATCTGTCTTTTGTATTATGGCTTAGGGAATCTGTCTTTTGGATTATGACATAGGGAATCAGTCATTTGGATTATGACGTAGGGAATTAATCTTTGTCTTTTGGATTATGACTTAGGGAATCTGTCTTTTGGATTATGGCTTAGGGAATCTGTCTTTTGGATTATGGCTTAGGGAATCCGTCTTTTGCTTTATGACATAGGGAATTAGTCTTTGTCTTTTGGATTATGACGTAGGGAATAGTCTTTGTCTTTTGGATTATGACGTAGGGAATCTGTCTTTTGCATTATGACTTAGGGAATCTGTCTTTTGGATTATAACGTAGGGAATCTGTCTTTTGCATTATGACTTAGGGAATCCGTCTTTTGGATTATGACATAGGGAATCCGTCTTTTGGATTATGACATAAGGAATCAGTCTTTTGCATTATAACGTAGGGAATCAGTCATTTGGATTATGACGTAGGGAATTAATCTTTGTCTTTTGGATTATGACTTAGGGAATCTGTCTTTTGGATTATGGCTTAGGGAATCTGTCTTTTGGATTATGGCTTAGGGAATCCGTCTTTTGCTTTATGACATAGGGAATTAGTCTTTGTCTTTTGGATTATGACGTAGGGAATAGTCTTTGTCTTTTGGATTATGACGTAGGGAATCTGTCTTTTGCATTATGACTTAGGGAATCCGTCTTTTGGATTATAACGTAGGGAATCTGTCTTTTGCATTATGACTTAGGGAATCCGTCTTTTGGATTATGACATAGGGAATCCGTCTTTTGGATTATGACATAGGGAATCAGTCTTTTGCATTATGACATAGGGAATCTGTCTTTTGGATTATGGCTTAGGGAATCTGTCTTTTTGATTATGACTTAGGGAATCTGCCTTTTTGATTATGATGTAGGGAATCCGTCTTTTGGATTATTACATAGGTAATCTGTCTTTTGGATTATGCCGTAGGGAATTAGTCTTTGTCTTTTGGATTATGACGTAGGGAATCAGTCTTTTGCATTATGACTTAGGGAATCAGTCTTTTGGATTATGCCATAGGGAATCCGTCTTTTGGATTATGAATGTTTGGTCAGATAGTAGAACTGTGATTGAACGTACCTTATGTACTTGCTTATAAGTTGAGTCAAATTGCAAACAAGAAAGACCCTAATGTGCCTGCAGATCATGGTCGGTGTTGTTTGTTTTGCTGATTTCTCCTGACAAACTAGACTGCTCTGGGTGCCTAGTGGTTAGAGCTACCACCTTGGATGTAGGAGGTTGCAGGTTCGAAACCTGGTCATACCACATACATAAAAATGGTACTTACAGTTGCCTAGCTAGATTCTCACCATTATCTCTTAAAGTGCTACATTGTTTTGCAGTACAAGAACCCTCAGTGCTGAATTGTTTGAGAAAAAAAAGAAGAAAACTGCACAGTTTTTAATTGCATGTATTTCAATAAATATACAAAATAGATACACAAACCCAATATGAACAATAATGGTGTATATGTCTAAACATTTAGAATAGCATCAAGACACATTTGTAAGTTTTAACCTATTTGCATGTACAGGTGTAAATACAGGTAAAACGACAAGTTACAATTGTATTTCATCAGTTGATTTGTTTGTTTTTAATGGAAAATTTCAAATATATCTAAGAAATGTTATATTCTTTAGTAGTTCAACCATGTACATATTATGTCTGTCACAATGTTATATCTAAATTGTTGGAAAAAAACAGGTACAGAAAGTTAAAGAGGTAAGTTTAAACCCCCCCAGTCAGTATATAATGTTCATAAAAAAAACTTTCACCTGTTATTTGTTCTATTATCATCATCAAAACCGAGGTTCATATTTGGTGATAAAGCCTCAGTGAAGGCTTCATTTTTTTTTTCAATTATTAGGCCAATTTTATGTAAAGGGTCACCTTGATTATTCTGATTGTCTGCCAGGTGTAAATTGCTTAGAATAGCAAAAAATCTATCACATACTTGTTTTTTGCTGAAATATGTGGTTGATATCACATCATCATGCTATAATCAATGCAGAAAAGTTTTCAGATGCTCAGGTGTTACAGACCGCCATTTCTTCATGCAACTGTTTTCCTTCAAGTCTGCGTCTGCATAAGGATTTGTTTGATCTACTATCAGATGCAATAACTCGTCATTTAAAAAAATGTATTCAGTTGTCCATAGGTTCAGTATGCACCATCTCGATATTTAATTTTGATTTAGCAGTGGATGGGGGTTGACAGGCACGCCATCTTTTCACGTCAAGCGAGCATGTACATTATTATACAGTTCTACATAAATTCCTGGCTCAAAATCATTCATGGGTATTTCTATGAACACTTTGCTTGCTCCAATAATGTCATCTTTCTCAAATTCTTCATAATCATTATTATCATCACTATCAGAAGCGAGTATTTTTTGCAAGAAACACCATCGTATTCAGTGTCGGCCATTTTAAATTTTTCCAGGTACCACATGCTTTATAGCGAGTATTTGTAAAACTTCTTCAATAAATGCATGGTAAAGTACAGCAGATATCTTGTTCCGAAACCAATCAAATATAGTTTTACCAGCAGTCATGGCTAGTTGAAGTAATAGGATGTGTACATAGAAAGCAACTTAAGTCGCGACAAGCACTACAAGACATCGACCAATCGTGTGGCTAAAGTTACACTAGTACTTTAATGGTTAAGAGGTTTGTGTTAGGACTGGTCAGCCTGGTGTCATGATAATGTGACTGGGTGCGACATAATGCTACATGTCCATCCCCTGTGCTAGACATCACTATAATAGGGCATAACTGGAAATCGCCTCAGACATTTGCTGCGGCCGAATGTCTTTTTTTTGGGTTCTATTCGGAAGTATTTGCCTCGGTAAATAATATGCGCATGAATGGTTGCAAGTAAAATAATTCAATAAATATCGAACTTTAAAAAAAAGTTTTTTAATACATAATAATTTTAGTTAATAATAAAAAATTTCATCTTATAGGTGATATATATGATATACGGTACACGAAAAGTTTAAGCTCTGCATACGATAATGAAACAAACAGTACTCTCCAGAGTCGCACCTACTACTCGGTTTGTGCTTGGATCCGGCAAATAGTACATCTAAATACTCGGATTTGGTACTCGGCGAAAATTGTGTACTTTGTTAGGCCCTACACTATAACTGCAACACTGCAGATATCAAAGCAAATATGACTGAAAAAATTGTTAAAGCTGCGTTCAAAATCCAAATCAAACACACACTCCAAAGCATATTTAGAACATGTATGCTTTCTAGTGAACTGGAAAGAGTCTGACCTCTGTCCATCCAAATATTTGATCTATTTGGATATGGAGTTTAGCATTAGCCTGATACTGGTACAGCTCGTTATGTTTGCATAATCAGGATTGTTGCACTTGTCAAGTCAGTTTTTGACAGGAATTGGATTTCAGTGAGAGAGTTCTTGTAACTACTGTGATTCTCAAATGCAGCAGTGGACTTGATCCCACTCTGCCATCTTTGTAGGCATTCATTACAAATGAAGTTGCAAGAACAATGGCACCCCTCCACCCGATTTTTTTCACCCTTCGATCAATCAGTCATGATCACGCCCATGACATGATCATTCCTGTCAGTGGCACAAGCCAGGATGGCTGACCACTGGAGAATCCCAAAATGGAAATAATGGTACATGTATGTACCTACACCAGTACGTATGGTGGTGTTGCCTACCTGTTGTCAGACTTCACTACCATCAGCATGTTGGAGACAGGAGTGTGGCCTATTAGAAATGAAGACTGTCATCAATGACTTTCATTTCTGGAAAGTTCTACTCTTTGGCAAATGGTAGATGAAACCACACCAATTAAACAAGACCAGTCTCTTATACAGGTATTAGATGGTCAGAACCAAAAATTAGCTAAAGCACATGCTGTAAACACTGACCATCATGTGTCAAACTCATCATCAAATCCAGGCACAGAAAAAACTGTTCTAAAGACAACCTCCAATTACGCACAGCAAGAAGCCAAATTAAATACAAATACTAAATATAGCAGCAGTCACCAAATTGTCAGTCAGTCTAGTCATGGAAAACAAGAAGTTCAAGCAATGCATCTGAACCCCCCACTTGTCAAAATCAACAATATAGTTGAAGACAAGTCTCTTCTCATAGGATCATCAATACTCAAAGGAGTAGGAACAAGAGGGTTATATAAAACTGACGTAAAAACCCATAGAGGTGCATTGATTAACACTATTGCAGATAAAATATTGGAAATGGATATGTCACCATATCATACTGTAATTCTTTTCATTGGTGGGAATAATTACAGTAATGGCCAATCTTTGAAGGGCATTGAGGATGATTATGAAAACTTGTTGTATGCCATCAGGTCCAAAAACACATCTCAGGGCTACCGCCAAGATGGGATGTACTTATGACTCAACTTAATGACACCCTAAGTATGTTGTGTGAAAATTTCCAAATACTATTTGTTCCGCAATACAGAACCTTCTTCAAAGACAATCGTGTGAACCAACAATTATACCAGCGAGACCAAATCCACTTGTCCAACAGAGGTACTGCCTTGCTCCTTAGGAATATAGACCAGTACATAAGACTTATAAAAGGGGTTAGGCATGAGTCAGAAAACTGCTTGTATTGTGGAGAGCACGGTCATGTAACACAGTAGTGTCTGCATGGAAAACAGATTTGTTGCCATCTTTCTAACGAACTAGGACATACGCAAAAGTTGTGCACATACCAATAGGTAGAAGGCTATGATGTACAGGCCTATGCAACACAAAAACAAAATGCATTAGAATATGTGTATACTTTTCAATGTTATAATTATAATTCTGTGAACAGGTTTCAGGCACTATCTGATTTGTGTACAAAGTGCAGCTTATTAACTTGTAAACAATTATGCGATACTGTTCAAGTTACTTCTCCCTCTGAGGTTCCCCAAGTGTTTAATATATCAATGTCTTCTGGTATGCATGTAAATCAATCTCATTTTGAATATTCTCCTGTATCCACTACATGTGGTCATTGTACAACAGATGGATCTTATATGTTATCTTCTTCTTGTGTTGATGTAAAGAATCAAGGAAATGTAAAGAAATCTGTCAAGTCTACAAACAATACATAGTATACTGCCTTGTCTGAAAATCAATTCTCTGATAAAAAATGTCATGTTTTTGGGCACCTCAAAAGAGGTCGGCATGTAATCAACCTAAATATTCAACACATCCTCCCAAAACTGAATGAGATAAAGTTAATATTACAGCAAACTTGATCAGTCAGTATTCTAGGTCTATGTGAAACCTTTCTTTCCGATGATACTGATGATTTGGCTCTCCAAATACAGGGCTTCCCCTTTGAAAGAAAAGATAGAGACTCCATGGGTGGTGGGGGTATTCTTCTGTATGTAGACAGTTCCATTAGCTATAACAGACGTGTTGATCTAGAGACTATTGGGGTAGAGAGCATATGGATTAAAGTAACCCTTGCCCAATCAATGCCAATACTCTTATGAACAGTTTACAGGCCACCTAGTTCCACAGCTGATTGGATTCATATATTTGAGGCTCAAATTCAAAAAGCATTACTAAAGGAAGATTTAGAAACTCATATTAGGTGATTTTAACATTGACTACATGAGAACTCCACCATTAACATGGATAAGTAACTTTGAAACTTACAACTTTACTCAATTAATTAACACCCCAACTAGAGTAACAGATAAAAGTGCTACTATCATTGATCATGTCTATACTAATAAACCTGAAAACATAAGTGAATTAAATGTGCCAGTGTATGCACTGAGTGATCACTACCCAGTCTGTATAACTAGACATGTTCCGAAATCATCTAAAAATGGGCAACACATTGAAATACAATACAGGGACTTTAAACAGTTTGATGAAGAAATGTTCTTAAATGATTTAGTATGCAAACCCTTTCAATCAGTCTGCAATATAGCTGATGTCAACACTTCTTTAGATAAATGGTATCAGATGTTCAATGCAGCCTTAGAAAAGCATGCCCCAATTAAAACAAAAAAGGTTAAACACCAGATTACACCCAAGTGGATTACCCCTGAGATCAATGAGGCTAGGCACCTAAGAGATAATTTCCACAAGAAAAAAGACATGAAAAGCTATAGAAAGTGGAGGAATAAAACTAAGCATCTTATAGATAAGGCAAAAGAGAACTACTATAAACAGGTTATTAATAAAAGTAAGAGTACCAAAACATTGTGGAAGCATCTAAAAGAGCTGAACCCACCCAAGAACAGTTGTCTTCCCCCAAGACTTATGCAGAATGATGATATAAAAACATCTGTACAAGACATTGTGGATATATTCAACAATTTCTTCATAACCATCTCCAGAAACAGTATTCAGAACCAGACTAGCTTACCAATAGAACTTGATACTCTACAGTTATAAATAAGAGCTAAAATTCCTGAAGATAATTATTTTTCAATAGCTAATGTCAGTAAAGCAGACGTTTTTGATATGCTAATTAAGTTGAATATTAATAAATCCTCTGGATTGGATGGTATTAGTCCACGAATCCTTAAAATTGCTGCATCAGTAATAGTAAAGTCACTAACGCATATCATAAATTTAAGTATAATGAGTGGTAATTTTCCAGAAAAACTGAAATGTGCAAAGGTTACACCTATCTTTATGAAAGGAGAAAAGGAGGATCCAGGAAATTACAGACCAATATCAATTCTACCTGTATTGTCAAAACTGTTTGAAAAGCATGTAGCCATTCAGGTCTATAAATTTTTTGAAACAAACTCTCTATTTCATAAAGCACAATCAGGATTTAGAAAGTACCACTCGTGCCAAACAGAACTTACCAAATTAATTGATCTTTGGCTGAAGGAAATGGATAATGGGCATATGAATGGGATTGTTTTCCTTGACTTCAAGAAAGCTTTTGATCTTGTTGATTAAAGTTGAACTGTTACAGGTTTGACAATCCTTCTTTAAACTGGTTTAGATCATACCTAAACCAAAGGTCTCAACAAGTAAGCATTGGCAATATTAGCTCTCAAACTCACACTATTCATTCAGGAGTCCCTCAAGGCTCAGTTTTGGGCCCTCTCCTCTTCCTTATCTATATCAATGATCTACTATTAAATAATGAATCCACCAATACATAATTGTTTGCAGATGATGCAACCTTGTATACATCTAGTTCTGATACTGAAGTTATCCAAACAAGATTAAACTCAGACCTTATTAGAGTCCAAAACTGGGCACAACAAAATAGGATGGTAATTAATGAAGGTAAAACAAAATGTATGATTCTGGGGACGACACAAAAGCTACATAAGTCAGGGAACCCAAAACTATCTCTTGCAATAAATAATCATCCATTAGAAAATGTCAATCATGAAAGGCTTGTAGGTGTGTCCATAGATAATAATTTATTATGAATGACCATATTGATAAGCTTTGTAAAACACTGTCATCCAAAATTGCCCTTCTCAGCAGAATAAGAAATATTTACCTATGGAAACTCGCAATCTATACTACAAGACGTATATTCTTCCAACAATGGATCACTGTTCTAATGTAAGGGGAAACTGTGCTAAATCTGAGCTTGACAGGATTTATAAACTCTAGAAACGAGCAGCATGTGTAATTTTAGATACATCTGTTGACCATCCCTCAAAAGCATTATTTACAGAACTCAAATGGTTCGCAATATATAACAGGATAGATTTTCACAAGGCAGTTCTTTTATATAAATGTCTACATGGAACTGCACCAGAGTATCTTCAGGACTTAGTCAGGCCTTTTTCAACACAATACCAGTTGAGATCAATCTCACATGGAAACCTTCTAGTACCAAAACCAAGAACAGAGCAATTCATAAAGAGTTTTCAATACTCTGGTACAGTTCTGTGGAATAAGCTTCTACTACATGTAAAATCAGCTGAAAATATTAGAGTATTTAAGAAGAGATATCAGGAGCATGCATGTGTTTCTAATAGATAATGGAATTTAGTATTTTAATACGAAACATGCTAATATAACCACTAATTATTGCTTCTTCACACAATGTGCATTTGTTATACTTTCATTAAGAGGGCCTCAAGAGAGAATAGTCCTTGACTAATGAATCACCCTCTATAAATAAAGCATTATTATTATTATTATTATTATTATTATTATTATTATTATTCACACATTCTTGCTGACAACCCTATCCAGGAGAGGCCATGTCCTTCACACGTGATGGTCTCCATCAATTGGTCTTTACTCAAGTCTGTCAGAGGTCTTGGGAATGCTTAATTACTTGTATTTGGAGACAATTTTTTATCTGGGATGTAGAAAATTGACCCTGGGAATCATCCATACACATGCAGATAGCTGGGCGGCAAATTCCAAGACTTGCCAGTCCTACTTCAACAACTGAGTGAAAATATGTTGATTACTTTATCATTTTAGCTGTGCTGATATTTACAATGACATAATTCAGTGGTTAAAATACCCCCATCTGTGCCTGCTGTATTTATAAGAGTACATCAAAAGAACATGTAGCAATAGCTGGGTGAAAAATTTCAAAGACTTTGACTAGCAACATGGGTGGAAAAATGTGCTGCTATTTACATATGACATAATTCAGAGGCAGAAAGACCCTAAGATGTATGTGTGCTTATTATAAGAGTACATCAGAACTTTTACTTCCATTATTGTGTTCACTTATGATGGTAGCCAAATAAATAGTGCATGCAACCTTGAACAAAACTTGGACAAAGTGTTGTTTTAAAATTTGGATAAGTAATTTGGGGTTAAATGGAAAACTAAGATTTTTTAAAAAATTTTTTAGGGTTTAACGCCATTTTTCAGCACAGTATAGGCTGTACATGGTGGCCAGTATTAATGGTGGAGGAAGAACCCGGAAAACCTCCAGAAAGAACCACCAACCCATGAGAATCTACTGGCAAGCTTTCTCACATAACTACATTAGCCGAATCTTTGACTCGAACCCACGCAGAGAGAGGTGAGATGGCAGTGATCCGTAACAGACAGCGCTTTAGATTATTCAGCCTCTTGGGGCCCCGACTAAGATTTAAATGAGATTCAGAAGAGTGCTAGAACTGATATTTTGGATGGGAAAGTAGCCATGTGTAATTAATAATAATTAATAATAATAATAATAATGAGGACTTTATATAGTGCCTAATCTTTAGAAGCTCTAAGCGCTTTACAACATATATAATGATATGACTACAAAAAACAAAAACAAACACCATGAAATTGGAAAACATATAAAAAAATGCTAAATATATTTAAGGTAGGAAACATTACGTGTTTAAGTTCGTTCTTGCAGTCGGAAAGGTGAGTTTTAAGAGCACTCTTGAAAGGGATCACTGTGTCTTTGTTTTCTAATTTCAATTGGCAATTCATTCCACATTACCTGGCCCTGGCATGCAAAAGAATATTGTCCATATTACTTCGTTTTCATAGTGGGAATAAAGAGTATATGATTGTCAGAAGCGGAGTATAAGTATCTTGCTGGTGTGTGAAGTCAGATAGGTTTGCTGGACTGTAGTATGTTAGTGAAACATAGCATAGAGAACAAATTTTGTGATTGATTCTGGATCGAATGGATAGCCAGTGTAGGGTACAGTGCAGTGGGGAGGTGTGCTCTGATCATGGTACTCTAAAGATGTTCCAAGCAGCTGTGTTTTGAACCTTTTGAAGCTTCTGGGGTAGATATTGAGACAAACCAGACAGAATTGAGTTACAATAGTCCAGTCTTGAAAGTACTAATGAACCCACAAGTGTTTTAGTGTCATCAACTGAAAGATATTTGCGAATGGAACTGATATGTCGCAGCTCAAGATATGCAGCCTTGCATATGTTTATGACATGTTGGTGCAATATGAGAATACTGTCTAGAGTAACATCTAGGTTTTGTACTGAATGTGTGAATTTAATGTTGGCATTGTTGATATTTATTGTTTGAGGTAAAGGTGTGAATGAGAAAGTCTTTGTGTTGTGATCAGAATGGACTCAGTTTTATCATCATTCATCTGCAGTTTATTACATGTTGTCCATGATTTCACATCAGAAATGCACCTCTCTACTCCTTGGAAGGTAGCATCAACTTCAGTTGGGTGGCTAGATTTGGGTGATTATCTTTGATACTAGAGAGCGGCTGAGTGTATAGAATGAAGATAACATGTCCAAAAACAGACCCCTATGGAATACCACAACACAGATCAACTGGGCTGGAGTGTATTCCATTTGCAGACACAATTTGTGTCCTGTTAACTAAGTAGGACTTGAACCACAGTAAAATTGTATTGTGAATGCAAAATACATGCTGGAGATGGTGAAATAATATAACATGGTCTATTGTGTAAAATGCTGCAGACAAATCATCTGACAGTTCTTTCTCTTTACATCATCTGACAATTCTTTCTCTTTTGCATCATCTGACAATTCTTTCTCTTTACATCTTCTGACAATTCTTTCTCTTTACATCATATGACAATTCTTTCTCTTTACATCATCTGACAATTCTTTCTCTTTTGCATCATCTGACAATTCTTTCTCTTTACATATCTGACAATTCTTTCTCTTTACATATCTGACAATTCTTTCTCTTTACATATCTGACAATTCTTTCTCTTTACATATCTGACAATTCTTTCTCTTTACATCATATGACAATTCTTTCTCTTTACATCATATGACAATTCTTTCTCTTTACATCATCTGACAATTCTTTCTCTTTACATATCTGACAATTCTTTCTCTTTACATCATATGACAATTCTTTCTCTTTACATCATATGACAATTCTTTCTCTTTACATCATATGACAATTCTTTCTCTTTACATATCTGACAATTCTTTCTCTTTACATCATATGACAATTCTTTCTCTTTACATATCTGACAATTCTTTCTCTTTACATCATATGACAATTCTTTCTGTTTACATATCTGACAATTCTTTCTCTTTACATCATATGACAATTCTTTCTCGTTACATATCTGACAATTCTTTCTCTTTACATCTTATGACAATTCTTTCTCTTTACATCATATGACAATTCTTTCTCTTTCCATCATATGACAATTCTTTCTCTTTACATATCTGACAATTCTTTCTCTTTACATCATATGACAATTCTTTCTCTTTACATATCTGACAATTCTTTCTCTTTACATCATATGACAATTCTTTCTCTTTATATATCTGACAATTCTTTCTCTTTACATCATCTGACAATTCTTTCTCTTTACATATCTGACAATTCTTTCTCTTTACATATCTGACAATTCTTTCTCTTTACATCATATGACAATTCTTTCTCTTTACATATCTGACAATTCTTTCTCTTTACATATCTGACAATTCTTTCTCTTTACATCATATGACAATTCTTTCTCTTTTGCATCATCTGACAATTCTTTCTCTTTACATATCTGACAATTCTTTCTCTTTACATATCTGACAATTCTTTCTCTTTACATATCTGACAATTCTTTCTCTTTACATCATATGACAATTCTTTCTCTTTACATCTTCTGACAATTCTTTCTCTTTACATCATATGACAATTCTTTCTCTTTACATCATCTGACAATTCTTTCGCTTTTGCATCATCTGACAATTCTTTCTCTTTACATCATATGACAATTCTTTCTCTTTACATCATATGACAATTCTTTCTCTTTACATCATCTGACAATTCTTTCTCTTTACATATCTGACAATTCTTTCTCTTTACATCATATGACAATTCTTTCTCTTTACATCATCTGACAATTCTTTCTCTTTACATATCTGACAATTCTTTCTCTTCACATCATATGACAATTCTTTCTCTTTACATCATATGACAATTCTTTCTCTTTACATCATATGATAATTCTTTCTCTTTACATCATATGACAATTCTTTCTCTTTACATCATCTGACAATTCTTTCTCTTTACATCATCTGACAATTCTTTCTCTTTACATCATATGACAATTCTTTCTCTTTACATATCTGACAATTCTTTCTCTTTACATCATATGACAATTCTTTCTCTTTACATCATATGACAATTCTTTCTCTTTACATCATATGACAATTCTTTCTCTTTACATATCTGACAATTCTTTCTCTTTACATCATATGACAATTCTTTCTCTTTACATATCTGACAATTCTTTCTCTTTACATCATATGACAATTCTTTCTCTTTACATATCTGACAATTCTTTCTCTTTACATATCTGACAATTCTTTCTCTTTACATCATATGACAATTCTTTCTCTTTTGCATCATCTGACAATTCTTTCTCTTTACATATCTGACAATTCTTTCTCTTTACATCATATGACAATTCTTTCTCTTTACATCTTCTGACAATTCTTTCTCTTTACATCATATGACAATTCTTTCTCTTTACATCTTCTGACAATTCTTTCTCTTTACATCATATGACAATTCTTTCTCTTTACATCATCTGACAATTCTTTCTCTTTTGCATCATCTGACAATTCTTTCTCTTTACATCATATGACAATTCTTTCTCTTTACATCATATGACAATTCTTTCTCTTTACATCATCTGACAATTCTTTCTCTTTACATATCTGACAATTCTTTCTCTTTACATCATATGACAATTCTTTCTCTTTACATCATCTGACAATTCTTTCTCTTTACATCATATGACAATTCTTTCTCTTTACATATCTGACAATTCTTTCTCTTTACATCATATGACAATTCTTTCTCTTTACATCATATGACAATTCTTTCTCTTTACATCATCTGACAATTCTTTCTCTTTACATATCTGACAATTCTTTCTCTTTACATCATATGACAATTCTTTCTCTTTACATCATATGACAATTCTTTCTCTTTACATATCTGACAATTTTTTCTCTTTACATCATATGACAATTCTTTCTCTTTACATCATCTGACAATTCTTTCTCTTTACATCATATGACAATTCTTTCTCTTTACATCATCTGACAATTCTTTCTCTTTTGCATCATCTGACAATTCTTTCTCTTTACATCATATGACAATTCTTTCTCTTTACATCATATGACAATTCTTTCTCTTTACATCATCTGACAATTCTTTCTCTTTACATATCTGACAATTCTTTCTCTTTACATATCTGACAATTCTTTCTCTTTACATCATATGACAATTCTTTCTCTTTACATCATATGACAATTCTTTCTCTTTACATCATCAGACAATTCTTTCTCTTTACATCATATGACAATTCTTTCTCTTTACATCATATGACAATTCTTTCTCTTTACATCATCTGACAATTCTTTCTCTTTACATATCTGACAATTCTTTCTCTTTACATATCTGACAATTCTTTCTCTTTACATCATCTGACAATTCTTTCTCTTTACATCATCTGACAATTCTTTCTCTTTACATATCTGACAATTCTTTCTCTTTACATATCTGACAATTCTTTCTCTTTACATATCTGACAATTCTTTCTCTTTACATATCTGACAATTCTTTCTCTTTACATCATATGACAATTCTTTCTCTTTACATATCTGACAATTCTTTCTCTTTACATCATATGACAATTCTTTCTCTTTACATCATCTGACAATTCTTTCTCTTTACATCATATGACAATTCTTTCTCTTTACATCATCTGACAATTCTTTCTCTTTACATCATATGACAATTCTTTCTCTTTACATCATCTGACAGTTCTTTCTCTTTACATATCTGACAATTCTTTCTCTTTACATCATATGACAATTCTTTCTCTTTACATATCTGACAATTCTTTCTCTTTACATATCTGACAATTCTTTCTCTTTACATCATCTGACAATTCTTTCTCTTTACATCATATGACAATTCTTTCTCTTTACATCATCTGACAATTCTTTCTCTTTACATCATATGACAATTCTTTCTCTTTACATCATATGACAATTCTTTCTCTTTACATCATCTGACAATTCTTTCTCTTTACATATCTGACAATTCTTTCTCTTTACATATCTGACAATTCTTTCTCTTTACATCATATGACAATTCTTTCTCTTTACATCATATGACAATTCTTTCTCTTTACATATCTGACAATTTTTTCTCTTTACATCATATGACAATTCTTTCTCTTTACATCATCTGACAATTCTTTCTCTTTACATCATATGACAATTCTTTCTCTTTACATCATCTGACAATTCTTTCTCTTTTGCATCATCTGACAATTCTTTCTCTTTACATCATATGACAATTCTTTCTCTTTACATCATATGACAATTCTTTCTCTTTACATCATCTGACAATTCTTTCTCTTTACATATCTGACAATTCTTTCTCTTTACATATCTGACAATTCTTTCTCTTTACATCATATGACAATTCTTTCTCTTTACATCATATGACAATTCTTTCTCTTTACATCATCTGACAATTCTTTCTCTTTACATCATATGACAATTCTTTCTCTTTACATCATATGACAATTCTTTCTCTTTACATCATATGACAATTCTTTCTCTTTACATCATCTGACAATTCTTTCTCTTTACATATCTGACAATTTTTTCTCTTTACATCATATGACAATTCTTTCTCTTTACATCATCTGACAATTCTTTCTCTTTACATCATATGACAATTCTTTCTCTTTACATCATCTGACAATTCTTTCTCTTTTGCATCATCTGACAATTCTTTCTCTTTACATCATATGACAATTCTTTCTCTTTACATCATATGACAATTCTTTCTCTTTACATCATCTGACAATTCTTTCTCTTTACATATCTGACAATTCTTTCTCTTTACATATCTGACAATTCTTTCTCTTTACATCATATGACAATTCTTTCTCTTTACATCATATGACAATTCTTTCTCTTTACATCATCTGACAATTCTTTCTCTTTACATCATATGACAATTCTTTCTCTTTACATCATATGACAATTCTTTCTCTTTACATCATATGACAATTCTTTCTCTTTACATCATCTGACAATTCTTTCTCTTTACATATCTGACAATTCTTTCTCTTTACATATCTGACAATTCTTTCTCTTTACATCATCTGACAATTCTTTCTCTTTACATCATCTGACAATTCTTTCTCTTTACATATCTGACAATTCTTTCTCTTTACATATCTGACAATTCTTTCTCTTTACATATCTGACAATTCTTTCTCTTTACATATCTGACAATTCTTTCTCTTTACATCATATGACAATTCTTTCTCTTTACATATCTGACAATTCTTTCTCTTTACATCATATGACAATTCTTTCTCTTTACATCATCTGACAATTCTTTCTCTTTACATCATATGACAATTCTTTCTCTTTACATCATCTGACAATTCTTTCTCTTTACATCATATGACAATTCTTTCTCTTTACATCATCTGACAGTTCTTTCTCTTTACATATCTGACAATTCTTTCTCTTTACATCATATGACAATTCTTTCTCTTTACATATCTGACAATTCTTTCTCTTTACATATCTGACAATTCTTTCTCTTTACATCATCTGACAATTCTTTCTCTTTACATCATATGACAATTCTTTCTCTTTACATCATTTGACAATTCTTTCTCTTTACATCATATGACAATTCTTTCTCTTTACATCATATGACAATTCTTTCTCTTTACATCATCTGACAATTCTTTCTCTTTACATATCTGACAATTCTTTCTCTTTACATATCTGACAATTCTTTCTCTTTACATCATATGACAATTCTTTCTCTTTACATCATATGACAATTCTTTCTCTTTACATATCTGACAATTTTTTCTCTTTACATCATATGACAATTCTTTCTCTTTACATCATCTGACAATTCTTTCTCTTTACATCATATGACAATTCTTTCTCTTTACATCATCTGACAATTCTTTCTCTTTTGCATCATCTGACAATTCTTTCTCTTTACATCATATGACAATTCTTTCTCTTTACATCATATGACAATTCTTTCTCTTTACATCATCTGACAATTCTTTCTCTTTACATATCTGACAATTCTTTCTCTTTACATATCTGACAATTCTTTCTCTTTACATCATATGACAATTCTTTCTCTTTACATCATATGACAATTCTTTCTCTTTACATCATCTGACAATTCTTTCTCTTTACATCATATGACAATTCTTTCTCTTTACATCATATGACAATTCTTTCTCTTTACATCATATGACAATTCTTTCTCTTTACATCATCTGACAATTCTTTCTCTTTACATATCTGACAATTCTTTCTCTTTACATATCTGACAATTCTTTCTCTTTACATCATCTGACAATTCTTTCTCTTTACATCATCTGACAATTCTTTCTCTTTACATATCTGACAATTCTTTCTCTTTACATATCTGACAATTCTTTCTCTTTACATATCTGACAATTCTTTCTCTTTACATATCTGACAATTCTTTCTCTTTACATCATATGACAATTCTTTCTCTTTACATATCTGACAATTCTTTCTCTTTACATCATATGACAATTCTTTCTCTTTACATCATCTGACAATTCTTTCTCTTTACATCATATGACAATTCTTTCTCTTTACATCATCTGACAATTCTTTCTCTTTACATCATATGACAATTCTTTCTCTTTACATCATCTGACAGTTCTTTCTCTTTACATATCTGACAATTCTTTCTCTTTACATCATATGACAATTCTTTCTCTTTACATATCTGACAATTCTTTCTCTTTACATATCTGACAATTCTTTCTCTTTACATCATCTGACAATTCTTTCTCTTTACATCATATGACAATTCTTTCTCTTTACATCATCTGACAATTCTTTCTCTTTACATCATATGACAATTCTTTCTCTTTACATCATATGACAATTCTTTCTCTTTACATCATCTGACAATTCTTTCTCTTTACATATCTGACAATTCTTTCTCTTTACATATCTGACAATTCTTTCTCTTTACATCATATGACAATTCTTTCTCTTTACATCATCTGACAATTCTTTCTCTTTACATATCTGACAATTCTTTCTCTTTACATCATATGACAATTCTTTCTCTTTACATCATATGACAATTCTTTCTCTTTACATCATATGACAATTCTTTCTCTTTACATATCTGACAATTCTTTCTCTTTACATCATCTGACAATTCTTTCTCTCTACATCATATGACAATTCTTTCTCTTTACATCTTCTGACAATTCTTTCTCTTTACATCTTCTGACAATTCTTTCTCTTTACATCTTCTGACAATTCTTTCTCTTTACATCATATGACAATTCTTTCTCTTTACATCATCTGACAATTCTTTCTCTTTACATCTTCTGACAATTTCTCTTTATATCTTTTGACAATTCTTTCTGTTTTCATTTTTTTACAGCTCCTTCTGTATTTAATTCTCCTGAAAGGTCTCAATTTTTACATTTTCTGAAACTTTTTTCTACATTTATCTACAATTTACATTTATTGACAGTTCTTTCTATTTACATTTTCAGACTTATTTCTTATTTGCATTTTCTGATAGTTCTTTCTATTTGCGTCTTCTGACTTCTTTTTATTTGCATCTGACAGTTCATGTTCTGCTGTTGCCTTGCATTACACACCAGAGTGTGAATGCAGAGTCCAGGCATCATGAGAGACAGAGAGAGTGTGTAGTGTGCGTGTGATTTCAATTTTCAGTGTAGCTTTACAAATTTTTCAGTCATATGACTTATGATGTTTGCAGTGTGGCAATTTATAGTAATGTCTAGCACTGGGGCATCATGCTGCAGACATGTACCACCATACCCTACCCAGTCACATTATCCTGAAACCAGTCCAACCAGTCATTACACTAACCTCTTAATGTTGAGTGCCAAGCGAGGCATCTGCTCTTACCATTATTATAAGTCTTTGATACGATTTAGCCAGTGATCCAAACCTGCGGTCTCCAACATCAAATTAAAGATACTCTGATTACTTAGGCCACAGGAGTGTTCAATCATGAGATTGATCATTTAAGAACATTTAAATTTCATTTAACAATCAAATGCGATGCCGACTCAGTTTTATTAAACATTAACTTAATGGGACTTTTTAAGTATGATTAAGGTGTAGGTGATTAGCAGTAAATGGGTTTATCAGGACTGTGACTTCATGTCAGGTATGGAAAATTGTGTATTATCATAGTGTGTTTGATTAGGATTTTTAACGTAGCTTTAACAATTTTTCATGACACAAGTCCTAATACTAACCTCTTAATGGTGAACACCAAGGAAGTTGTTAGTACCATTTTTATAGGTCTTTGGTATGACTCGGCCAAAGCTCGAACCCACAAACTCACGCTTCAGAGGCATATGCTTTATCCACTAGGCCACATAGGCGGTTGTATTATCATAGACTTGCCAGTCAATAATTTTACATAATAAAGAATGTACCATATATACTTGCTTATTAGTGAAGTCCAACTTCAAACTGTACATAATGTAGATCTCTGTATAGTTTATTTAGAGTACGGTAATCAGTAGAATGAAAACATAGACCGTGATCTGCCGGCACATTATGTTAAGGCAGATCATGATTAGTTTTGTTTGCAGTTTGACACTTCTTATATGTTATTTATCTTAAAACTGGATACATATACCTTGTATGGAAAACTGTTGACCAAAGCATTTCAGGACTAAAAGTCCAGTACCTGAAACCAAAATGTCATTGATGCAGGAATTCTGACTTCAGATAACTCAGAATCGTGTATTTTAAACAAGTCCACACAGATATAAGAGCTTGTTACTATGCAGCAACAAATAGACCTAGAAACAAGAAGGCAACACTTGACCATGACTTGACCACATATCTTAGGGAGATACACATGATCATGACTTGACCACATGTCTTAGGGAGGCATTCTTGACCGTGACCGTGACTTGTATACTTTATTGTGGTCCATAGGTTATTGGAAATCAAGATTTCTCCCACAGGTTCATACAGAGCATGTTTGTGATTTGGATTTTTAATGTAGCTTTGAAACAAATTCAGTCAAATTATTTTAATGTTTGCAGTGTGACTGTTTATTGTGATGTCTAACACTGGGGCATCATATCGTGTTTATTGTGATGTCTAACACTGGGGCATCATATCGCAGATATGTAGCATGATGACCCACCCAGTCACATTATCCTGATGCCAGGCCCACCTGTCCTAACACTAATCTTTTAATGCTGAGCACCTAGCGAGGCAGCTGTTAGTACCATTTTTGTAAGTCTTTGGTATGACTCAGCTCGGATTGAACCCATGACGTCCTGCATCTGAGGCAGATGCTCTAACCACTATGCCATTGAAGCGGTCTTCATACGGAGCCATATAGAAATGTGTCATCAAAAATGTGCATGGATGTATCTTGGTGTCCTTTAGAACCCAGCCTATTATTACCTGGTTTTGAATGTACTCACACTTACTAATGTAACTTAGTTGTGAAAACAGTAACTTCAAATAGAGAGAGTATTTTATATGCTAACTGTAAAATTTAGTAAACCTGTTTACATTGACAATAACTGACTTTTACTAGACAAGCCATTGGAACAATTTGTATTACCGTAACCCAACCTGTAAGTTGGGCTGTGAAATTTTCTTAGCCCTAGTAGTTATTATTTTGGATTATACTGTATGCTTCTTATGATTGCAGGTCTTTTTGGAATTATTGGAGTTATCGTGTATGGTGTCACAATAGATGAGAATGCAATTCACTACATAAGCAATCTCCAGTACAGATCAACTGTCTCCTATAGCCTTGCTTTGTGTGCAATATCAAGCAGTTTCTGTATAGTGTCTTCAGTCCTCAGTGGGATTGGTATTCGACAGATGAATCAAGACAGATAGAACCTTTTAGAAATGGATAGAAATCAGAGGACTTGTTACCACATTTTAGAAATGGATAGAAATCAGAGGACTTGTTACCACATTTTAGAAATGGATAGAAATCAGAGGACTTGTTACCACATGGTATTTTTCCAACACACTTAATTTACAGTTATTTCCAGTTTACTTGTATTATTTGTTTTTTACAAACTGCATATTTAAAAATTAAATAAACATTTATTTACAAAGACAGCTGGACTATTGCCCAGAGGCAAACCTAATAAATTTGTAAGTAGGATTAGACTTAAATCAGACAATAGTATAGTCCTAAATAAATGCCAACATTTTGTATAAATGGAGACTGGCCTATAATGGGTTAAACAGTAGATTTCTTAGTCAAGAGCAGAATATGTTTTTTTCTTCCAATTTCCTGTAATTTCATTTACTGTATATACATGCTTATATGTCAAGTCTGATTCTAATCAGCATAGATTCTGATCTGCCATTGCATGGTGCATGGGCAGATCTGAGTCCGTGTTTTTACAATTAAAAATACTTTTACAGTATTTGTAAACAACAGTGGATATATACATGTAGTTCTATTATTTTATAAGATTCATTGTTATTTACTAATGGTAATGATAAGAATTGAACTTCATACAATTTTTTAAAAAAATTGATTACACACATTCGACCATGTCAGCCATTATGTTTTTGGTGTGATCATTATAATTTTGTACATTTTATGCTCACTTGTATTTGGATTGTGCTTGTAATAAATAAATCAAAATAAGATAAAGAAATGAAATTTATTTTAGGCCCATTATATGTATGTGTGAGAAATTATAGAAAAGAATATACATGCTTAGCGATTGAAAACTTGAGAGTACACATATATGTACTTTTCTTGTGTGTTTTGTTTGTATGTTATAAATTTCAGAGAAAACAAAATGATTTCTTCAATTTTGAAATACATCTTGATGATTCATTATATTCCTAGAGAGAACTAAATAGAGAACCAGACTTTAATAATGGTGCAAGATGTCAAGTACAGTGGGCTTTAAAAATTTAAGCCATGAATATTAATGAATATGAAAAAGTAATAGGAATCTTTTGGAACTTATAAACCTGTTGTATTCAAGAAATGATAATTCAGGAGTACTTCCAAAATGTAAAAGAGGAATAGAACTCTTATAGAGTGCTCAGGTTTGAGATCATTATACTGATTGAATGATTTGTGCAGTCTACTTTATTAACAGTCACAGTGACGAATTAAAGCTTTTGACTAAATAGATATAATGATATTTAGCTGGTTTAAGATTTTGACAAAACAGGGAAAATTCCACGTGGCTTATTACAAAAAACATACAAAAAATATACTTTGTCACTATGTTTTATGTAATAAGCTGATATTTATCTTGTTAAAAATTTTGTCAAAAACAGGAAAATTGCAAATGGCTTATTGCACAAATTAGTGGCAAAGTATGTGAAAATATATACAGTAAATTCTATCTTGAAAGACCACCAATTTTGCCAAAAGATTATGGTCTCTCAAGACAGGTGGTCTCTCATAGCAGTTAATGATGCTATATGATCAGTATATTTGTACATTGAGAGTGTGGTCTCTCAAGACAGGTTGTCTCACATAGCAATGGTCTTTCAAGACAAGTTTTACTATATATATATATATATATATATATATATATATATATATATATATATATATACTTTATCAGCATATCCAGATGCGTGATACAAATAAATGTACATTTTGCATACTATTTGTTGTATCTGTGATGTGTAATACGTAGATACATTTTTGTCCATTTAAGATTATGTTGTTACCTTCTCATTGGATAGCAGGTATGTACTGTGTACAACTACCTTTATTTTATTATGCCAGTTCTTGCAGTGTATAATGGATTGTCAAGTGAAATGACTTGATGAATAATTAATAAAAAGTCAAAGTCTTGTATTAAAAAAAATATTCTCTCCTTTATGCCTTTCAGAGAAAATCAATTTTGTCATTTAAAATGCTGATGTTGTTACATCCTGAACTGTTTTTCCTACAGCAGTAATAACAGAAAATGTATATACATGTATACATAATTTAAACTTAAAACTTGAAACCAGTTAAGCAATGGAGATTGTGTGCCACATATGTAAAATGATATTTTTGGTTAATGTTTTAAGGAACTATTTTTTTAATTGTGTACTTCATACTAGATGGAGATTATGATTAGAAAGGAAAGGTACATACATACGTATATAATCACTTATAAGTTGAGTCCATCTGCAAAATTGCACAGACCCAGATCTGCCATTACAACATGATATGCTTACAAGTCTATGCAGTTTGCTAGGAATAATGATTAGAATAAACAGCAAAGAACCTGGCCGCCTGCCATCCCATTTTGTGACAGCTGATCAGGATCTTTATTGATTGCAGTTTTTTAGACTTAAACATGAGTTTATCCATTGTATACTGATGGACTTAAACATGAGTTTATCCATTGTGTACTGATGGACTTAAACATGAGTTTATCCATTGTGTACTGATGGACTTAAACATGAGATTATCCATTGTGTACTGATGGACTTAAACATGAGTTTATCCATTGTGTACTGATGGACTTAAACATGAGTTTATCCATTGTGTACTGATGGACTTAAACATGAGTTTATCCATTGTGTACTGATGGACTTAAACATGAGTTTATCCATTGTGTACTGATGGACTTAAACATGAGATTATCCATTGTGTACTGATGGACTTAAACATGAGTTTATCCATTGTGTACTGATGGACTTAAACATGAGTTTATCCATTGTGTACTGATGGACTTAAACATGAGTTTATCCATTGTGTACTGATGGACTTAAACATGAGTTTATCCATTGTGTACTGATGGACTTAAACATGAGATTATCCATTGTGTACTGATGGACTTAAACATGAGTTTATCCATTGTGTACTGATGGACTTAAACATGAGATTATCCATTGTGTACTGATGGACTTAAACATGAGATTATCCATTGTGTACTGATGGACTTAAGAAACAACAGATGCTTCAAGAATGTCAACTAAAGTTGAGGAAAGTTGATAGGAATGTTTTCTTCCAGGTTATATTATGGATATTATCTTGCATAACATTCCCATTTATCAAACTAGGGAAGACAATTAAGAGTTCAATAAGATAACTTCAATCTGTCAGTTTGTCATAAAATGCAGGAGAACATGGTAAGATTATTGTAATTTTAAATTCCATGATATAAAAACAAAATTAAGTAAGAGTTTTTTCCCTTGTCATGATAAATTTATTAAATGCCTTGGATTAATTATTATTATTATTATTATTATTATTATTATTATTATTATTATTATTTATACTGTAAAACAAAGATAATAAAGGATTAGTGACAAAAAGTGCAGATAAGCTGTTTAGAATTTTTGCAGTAAAAATACATTATTACACATATATGATCTTGTGATCGAAACACATTGTGAAAGTTAACATTTTCAGATTTTGTGACTTTTCATTTTCTAACTTTCATTTCCCTTATAAACTACTATTTTATTTAATTTTCCGTTATCTGTTGTTTTCAGTACATGTTTTAATAATTATTGTAACAAATAATGATAGCCATTTCTTCAGAACAAAGAAAGAAGTGTATAGTTCTCGGTATTTAGGAATTTTTTTCCTCATAAAATGAAAATTCAAATTTTGAACTGATGGTGCTGGAAAAATGACATTCTGTATATGTTTACTTCTTAGTATAAGATCTGCCATCATTTAATGTAACAGTAGATCTATGCAGTTATCAGTCAAATAATGTAGAACATTATTTGAATGTAAATCAGGGTCATTGTTCTTTTGCAGTTGGACTCGACTTTCCATATGGTAATACAGTTTGCTACAAAATCTGTAAAAACTTTTCTGTATCGGGTTACAATTCACTACCAGCTATTAATAAAGACAAAAGAGTATAACTCCCATTTTAATGGGTACATGCTTAAACATATAATCCGGATCTTGTACACAGTTTTTGTATTTGAAATTTTTTCTTCTTCCAATTACATCATTATTAGCAACATTCCTTTGCATGTCAGTTTTGTTAAAGTAAAATATGTACATATTTTATGGTTATTTTTTATGTTGTATGGTAAGATATATGCATTGATAATTATATGTGAACATTATCTACAGCTTCTCTTGTACAGCGGAAGCATCTTTCAAAGGACAAGCACACTTTACTTTAGTTATTAATCATGATGCATCTTTCATTAAAATACTAGTCTTTTACCTTGCCTCACATGACAAAAATAACGTCATATTAGCTGATTTTGTCACAATGAACCTTTTCAGGATATTGCATGAAAATATATATATTCCAGTTTCAACAGGAAATCAGTAAAATATACTCAATTCCATAAGGTGCCTTTGCATTCTTTTGATGGTGGGATATAAACATCTTTACATCTAGGGGTCCCAAGTGGTCTAAAGCGCTCTCCGTTATGGATCACTGCAATATCACCTCTGTCTGCGTGAGTTCGAGTCTCAAATTCGGCCAATGTGGCTATGTGAGAAAGCTTGCCAGTAGCTTCTTGTGGGTCGGTGATTCTTTTCATGGGTTTTCCCAGTTTCTTTCTCCACCATTAATACTGGCTGCCATGTATAGCCTATCGTGTGCTGAAAAATGGCGTTAAACCCTATAACAAAAACAACTTTATATCTATATAATGACCAAATGTAACTTGCATAATTTTTAAAGACAGTGGTAGTCATGTTAAAACCAATGACTCGTACTGTATACAAAAATTTACTACTTGCAGTGTATACAAAATATTTACTACTTGCAGTGTATACACAAAATTTACTACTTGCAGTGTATACAAAATATTTAATACTAGCAGTGTATACAAAAAATTTACTACTTGCACTGTACAGAAATTTACTACTTGCAGTGTATACAAAATATTTACTACTTGCAGTGTATACAAAATATTTACTACTTGCAGTGTTTACAAAATATTTACTATATGCAATGTATACAAAAATTTACTACTTGCAGTGTATACAAAATATTTATTACATACAGTGTATACAAAATATTTACTACTTGCAGTGTATACAAAATATTTACTACTTGCAGTGCAGCCAAGGTAAACAGGTAGATTACTGATCCATAATCTATTTTAAAATAATATGAAGAAAACTAAAATGAAAAAGAAATATATACTCTCTCAAGATGTGTTATGAAATAGGTTTTTACACACATCTTGTAATAGCTATGAATTTTATACTTCCAATTCTGTAATATTACATGTATTTGACCCTATTGTATTTTGATCATAGAAGATTTTTAAATTCAGTGCTGGTTTTGATGTAGATTTGTAATTGTACTATTGTTCATCTCATTATGGTTCATATTCTGTTTATGCTTATTTTAAGAAGACTTACACATTGTTAAAATATATATTTTATTGTCCCCCTATATACATTTAGCTAATTAAAAACACAGTATTGCTACAGTTTGTAAAAATTTAACGAAATAGACACAACCATTTTTTAAATATTTGTTTCGAATTAAAATTTTGTAGAAAAATTCCAGACTAACATGTCCATTTTTGCTCTGAGTGATACTCTTTGATAACTTTATCTGAATCATTCCCAAGAAATCCAGTATTCTTCTTGGTGATCATGCCTTGCTTCACCCAGATGCAATATGGGTTCCTGGATGATTCTGTTTTTGAAACAAGGTGAATTAATGGAAACAAAATTTTCATAGATGGTTGTTTAGGGTTCTGTATACAACTGGAGAAAGAGGGTGACCCATAACATTGTTAGCTCCAGCATGTTTACAGTTTCCTTACTATTTTGATGCCATGGTCTTGGTATTGCAGTGGTCTGTCATTTTTTAGTAGAAGCTGCTTAAGAGTTTTTCAAAAGGGTCTTTGAAAATTGAAAAGATTTAAAAGAATACAATAATTTACATTTTAAAAAAAAGCAATAATGAACTTTTATTTACATTTATTTGTATATTTTATCTACTTTTATTACAGTAGGGGTTTTAAATGGCGTAGAGTCTGCTCTGCATCATGTTAGCATTAAATAATGCAGCTTAAACTTAATAACTGGATATACATGTGTATCCTGTGTTTTGGTTGAAAATGTTTTAAGTTGAATAACATATTGCAGAACAGAGATGCATGAAGTTTATGGCAAATAGAGATTGTTCTTGAAAAATTTGCTTCTGGTATCTGTCTTGGCATGCATACATTGTTACATATTTTTGATTTAAGTCATTTATTTTTATTTCAATTGTCAGATTCAAATTTGACATTTTAAGTTTAAGATTCATTCATTGGGAGATATTTTTTTTTAAAAGTCGGATGACTTGTACTTTACAAATAAACACCAGATGTTGACCTCATTTCTGACCTGGCTTCAGAGTTGTAAACAAGCTTTTAAAATGATTGGTTGATTCCATGGACATTATGGAGCTTTGTTATAGACATCTTTCTATTTTTAGTTGGGTCATACGGTGTGCACGAGATTTTTTGAACGTAAATTTGTTCTAAAGATTATAGAAGATCATGTGACCCCTTTCTTGTTTACGTAAAAACAGGTATATAAATTTTGTTTTGGAGTGAACTATTTAGTAGAAGTTGGGCTGTTAGAATATTAAGTTGTATTGTTTTGAGTTATTATAAATTACGGGAAATTATTTCAGTTCGTTTGGATCAAGAGGATTTTTTTGTTATTTATCTGGAAAATAATTGTGCTCATTGAATTTCATAAGACCAGAACTGACTTCATCATGTGACATCATCTTCCATCTTGGATGCTTCACCAAGATTCAAACTGGGAATTATTAGGACATTTTATTACCAGGACTTTTGCAATTTCACTAGTGGATTATATTTGGAGTTATTTTTGGATTAATTTTGGGAATTGATTCTTAAAACCGTAAGTTTATTTTTCTTTTCTAAAAAATATTTGTGCTCAATAAATTTTTTATTAAGTTTTTACAAGCTTGTTATTTTCACTCTTTCAATGTTACTGTTTATTCGAGCCTAAGCACGTAACAACATGTAAACAAATTTTTATATTTGATCCACAAAATTGTCTTTAAATACACAGTAAACAGATAAACTGCTCCAATCAACCAGAAACAAATTATTTGAAAATTATGTGCTTTTTTTATTGAAAATATTAATATTAAGTAATAGTCCAATATTTTATACAGATCTTCATTTTTATTTTGAGGGCAGAATTGGGAATTGCATGGTATTGTGTGTTAGAGGGTTTGTATCGGCTACTAGTCATATATATTTTTTGTACAAATTTCATTTTGAATACATTGGAAGTCTGTTCTATTATTAGCACATCATTGGGAATCTCATTGGAATGGTACATAACACAGTGTCAAGATAAGTAACCATTTCAGTCCTAAATTTATCATTTTCATTAAATATTTTTTATTTTTAACCTCAGTTGCATGCAAGTTTTAACAACTTAAGCATTTTGCTTTCAAGTGTTTGATAGAGCTGGTGTTAATAAGAAACATTGAACTTTGAGGAAGCCAAATATTTTGAAATGTTGACATTAGAATTGGTTATTGGTATCAAGACAACAGTGAGGCTGCAATGCAGGCCTCTGATCATTGAATTTATATTGACTCGAGGATCATTATCTTCCTGGCGCTTTAACGTATTGATTTGCATTCTTTTAATGAAAAACTCTTTTCATATAAAACAGTTGTTGCTCAGTCTTTTCCACAAATTAGATGGATCTAATTTTTTTCCACAAAAGTGTGGGACATAATTATTTTCCCACTACCATCTTCAGATTATCAGTACAGTAGACCTAGTTACAGTGGATAGGTAGATTTTTACAATACATGTACAGTATATATTTGGATTTTATTTGTATTCCTTGTTTTTATTTTGAAATGGATATTACTTTGCAAAGGGATTCTCATTGACATTCCGCACATTACATTTATTTTCTTTACATTTCTCTACAGATGAAGAAAATATATCTCATTGTATGTGTACATTATATTTGTATTATATGATTATTACTCTATTTAATGTATTTTGTTATTCTATATATTTTTATAATCCAGTAGAGTGCATTGTATTAAATACTCTATTTCGATTTTACTGAAAATATGAAGTGAGGATTTTTCATATAATAAAGAGCTTTTTTGTGAGAAAGTTTTGTCTTTGATTCCAAAGTTAGTCTCTTTCTCATAAATTTTTCTTTTTCTATTTCTTTCAGATGAGAGCTTTTACTTGAACAGTAGTTTAAACTGTTTTTATATGCCCATCTTTTAGCAGGACATATCTGTAACCATGTTTGTCTCGGTATCCCATAATATTTCCTTTTCCGCATGATAATTTAAGATCTACTTTTGCCAGATATTACAGGTAAGTTCTTCTCGACAACAGAATGGAGCTTATTAATGTTGGGCCTATAGGTAAAAAATCGGGGTGATCATTACAATAAGAGTTTTCTAATCAGTTCTAAATCAAGGACATAGTCCAAACTTTGTGGATGGCTTAGAATTGGTTTAAAGAGAAAACCTAATGAATTTGACATCAAAAGGTCAGAGGTCAATGTTGCTGAGATTAGATGGCATACAAGTTTTTTTCTGTATAATAAAATTAGTTTTACATTCAAAACCTGGATGGTGTGTATGTTTGGCATGTATGGCAGAGAAAGAACTTGTCAATTTTTGGGTTATATTTTAACCTCGTGTGAAGGTCATTGTTGCTAACTGAAAGAAGAAAATTGTTTCAGCATAATTTTTTAAGTTCTTAACGGTACCATTGCCGACGTTTGTCGATAGTTTGCATGTTTGGTTGGACAGAAGCCTACTGATTTTGTTATTAATCAGTAATCTATGAGGTCTACCGTATCCAGTTAGTGCCTTTAATATAAGACTGTTAAATTTGCAGGCTAGCATATAATGTGTCATTTATGGTACCTTTTTCTGGACTGCTTTAAAAATGTTTAACTTGGATAAAGTCATCAAGTCCACTAATATCCATAATTTCTTCCAAGATGTCTTATGTGTATGCCATTCACGCTATCAAAGAAACTGTGTATAGCTTTACTTCTTGTTGTAGGGTTTAACGCCATTTTTCAGCACACGATAGGCTTTACATGGCGGCCAGTATTATTGGTGGAGGAAGAACACGGGAGACCCCCGGAAAAAACACCGACCCACGAGAAGCTATTGGCAAGCTTTCTCACATAACTACATTAGCCGAATCTTAGACTCGAACCCACGCAGACAGAGGTGAGACGGCAGTGATCCGTAACGGAAAGCGCTTTAGACCACTCGGCCACTAGGGGCCCCTATAGCTTTACTCGTATATTATAATGAACTGACGTGACATTACAAAATTTAATAATTTTTGGAGTAAGCGCAGACTAAGAATTTACCCTTACCAAAACAACACCAACCCTCTACATATTCTGACAATTTTCCTTCTGGCCATTACCATAAGATGAAACCACTCCGGTGGCCTAGAGGTTAGAGTGTCCGCCTTGGGTGTGGGAGGTCGTGGGTTCGATCTGCGGCCGAGTCATACCAAAGACTTTCAAAAATGGTACTAACAGCTGCCTCGCTAGGCGCTCAGCATTAAGAGGTTAGTGTTAGGACTGGTCGGCCTGGTGTCAGAATAATGTGACTGGGTGGGACATCATGTTGCATGTCTGCGGCATGATGCCCCAGTGCTAGACATTACTATAAACTGTCACACTGCAGACATCGTAGCAAAATGGCTGAACATTTTTTAAAGCTACGTTTAAAATCCTAATAACACACATGTCATAACATGGACTCCACATACCATTCCGTATATATAGAAAGAGAAAGGCTAAGTCATTAATGTAACAAGCATTCGCACATAGATCTCTAATCATTTCACAAGATAGAGCGCATTCATAGTGCCACTCTATAAATATGCATGGATTTCTAAAAATCGTGTCATAATATAGAACTTGTTCATAGTGCCAATCTATAAATATGCATTGATCTCTAAAAATCTTGTAATATTATATAATGTGTTCATAGTGCCACCGATAAATAAGCATGGATCTCTAAATATCTTGTCATAATATAGAACGTGTTCATAGTGCCACTCTATACATATACATAGTAATCAAGATCCATAACTCGAGTGTCGCTACTTTGATTTATATTGGTGAACAAAAACTATTGGGTAATTAGTCCCAAATAAAACCGATCGCCAATCAGTCGCCACATAAACTAATTTCGATTTGGTTACATGTATCAGCTACGGTGGTTCAACATAAGTTTGACTAAGTGTGTCAACAGAGACTAATTCTATACGTAAAACATATGAACAATATTATACAGCTTCTCATTTCGCTGTACTCTTTTTTTTTTTTTGGGGGGGGGGGGGGAGGGCTCAGTTGTCTGAAGCTGCTTAGTAAACAATATTTGAAAACAGATTCTACAGGCTAACTTAGTGCTCTATGTAGTACAGTGTAGATAGAATTAACCATAAAAGTTGCGACTATCATGCAAAAACTTCAAAGCAAATAAATTTTATACCATCTGCCATATAATCTGCATCCTGTGTTTTGGCGACCTAGATTTCTGCACATGCAAGTGAGATGTAAATTCTTTTGCTGATTCATGCATTAGCTGAATAAATGAGGAAACATTTCATTTGCAAAGTAAAACTTAAAATGTTCCAACCTTTAAGGCTCAATCTGACGCTGAATATTTACTCTCTGTGTGTGTGTGTGTGTCATTTCAGTACATTACCTTATATAGCACACATACAGTCATGAATCCCCTTCCTGGGATAAATGCAATTTTGATACTGAATATGATAATAAATGTGCTCACTTATTAAAACGAACATTTGAAAATGTAATCATTTTATTCACTGCATAAGGCTGGTTACCTCGAAATAAAGGTTTATATGGCTCGAGGTTAGACATCTTAAGACAGTGGGAATTTTCTATCAATGTGTTTCTATAATTGTCTTTACCATCATTGCGACCAATTTCATTCTGCTGTAAAGGGGCTGCATGCGTATGGTGTTTACCCAGGTACACGACATAATGATATGACTTGAACAACACACAACAATCACCATGAAATTAGAAAACATAAAAACATGTTGAAATATTTAAGGTAAGAGTCATTATTAGGTCCTTAAGTTTGTTCTCGCAGTCGTAAAAGGTGAGTTTTAAGAGCACTCTTGAAAGGGATTACTGTGTCATTGTGTCTAATTTCAATGGGCAGTTCATTCCACTTTCCTGGTCCCTGGCATGCAAAAGAACGTTGCCCATATGACTTCGTTTTCATAGTGGGAATAATGAATATATGATTGTCAGAAAAGGAGCATAAGTATCATGCTGGTGTGTACACATTTGGGAGGTCAGATAGGTTTGCTGGACTGGAGTCCGTCAGGGAAACATAGCACAGAGAACAAATTTTGTGTTTGATTCTGGATTGAACGGATAGCCAATCTGATGCGTCTCGGCTAAAGATATGCAGCCTTGCATATGTTCATCAGAAATGCACCTCTCTACTACTCCTTGGATGGTAGCATCAACTTCAGTTTAATGACTTAATTTTGATTTTTGGGTGTCTTCAGCGGAAAATTGGTAAGACACTGGATGATGATCAATGACACTTGAAAGCGGCTGAGTGCATATAATGAAGATAACAGGTCCAAGAACAGACCCCTGTGGAACAACACAACATAGATCAACTGGGCTGGAGTTTATTCCATTTGCAGATACAATTTGTGTCCATTTGACTAAGTAGGACTTGAACCACTGTACGGCTGTAATATGAATGCCAAATACATGCTGGAGACGATGAAGTAATATATATATATATATATATATATATATATATATATATATATATATATATATATATATATATATATATATATATATAGTGTCAAATGCTGCAGAGAAATCAAGGAGGGTGAGGACTGCTGTAATCTTTCCGCTATCCAAGGCAGAACGAATGTCATTAACTACTTTCAGAAGAGTAATTTCAGTACTGTGGCAAGGGCGGTATGCAGAATATGCATCGCTTAAAAGACTCTATGAATTCAGATAAGATACAAGTTTGTTTAGAACAACGTTTTTTAATTATTTTTTTTATATGAACGGGAGTTTAGAAACTGGGCGGTAGTTTTAGTGAAGATGACCTTAATATTAATCAATTTCTCCCATATTCATCATTTAGGGGCACCAAACAACAAACTGTCAAATATTTATACAATACCCTTTTGGAGATGACCTAGCAAACACATTGAAGAAAGTTTGAATCGTTCAAGATGGCTAACTTCAGCAATACGTCAATTGTTTCACTATTTGTTGTGTGATTTTATTTCACAATAAGGAGTTCTCCTGTAATTGCAAATATTGCACACACAAAATATGGCTAAATGTAGAACTGTATGAACAACAAATGAACCACACATTAATGAAAGCGCACTTTCTTTTTATTTCTTTTATCCTATTTTTTTGTGTTTGTGTGTATATGATTCTTTTTACCTCTTTTTCAAATTAATATGTTCGAAAGTTATCAAACATGCACTCAATGCTTCATCAAAAAAAAAAGTCCGGGAAAGTATTTAATTCTTTTTGATCTCCCGTAATCATCCATTAGTTCTTTTTACAAACTATCGAAATTGAGCAAATATGCTAATCAAAAAACGTCACGCTGTAATTACAATATATGATAATGACATGGAAATTTGATAATTTCAAACATTGATACAGATTCCACTCTTTGTTCGTTTATTTTGCAGTTACATTGTAACTGGGTTATTCTTTGTACGTTCTATTTGGAATAAGCTTGTTAATTTCCACTGTGTACTCAACAGGCTCCTAACAAATTGAAGTTTATCTGCTAACTTTGTTTTCGATAAATCCCAACTCTGATTTGTTTATTCCAGCTTTGTATCCAACACAACCTGTATCCATTTGTTTTCACTTAAATGAGCGAAAAATGACTCGGTGTGTTGGTAACGCGTTTGATTGAAAATTCTCTGAAGATGACCAAGAAGAAAATCACGTTCTCATAAAAGCTGACTATATTACTAATCTTACTAATGTCTTTGCTCAGCAACATTAGATGATGTATAACAAGATAGAGCACCCTGGAAATGAAATGGCCGATCCCTCGCATTGAACTTCAACAATAGTAGAAACCTTGAGTGGGGAGAAGCATGCCCATCCCTCCTTTTGAACGTACATCCTTCAATGGCTACATATTATTCTGTATTTGCGGTCGATGGGCTTGTGTCAAAATCAATTATATCGAGGACATTTATCTTTTTCTCTTCCCCTTCCATCCTCCTCCTCGTTTAATAATTTCGAGTTCTCTTGATCCTTTATTATATGCAAGATTAATTTTATTTTCCTATTACGGCATCTTAAAACGTTTTACTCCTAATAACTTTTAGTTCCTTTGCAACCGCAAGTACTATTTTGCTACAAGTGTAGCTGAACTTGTCCTGTGTTTTGTTCAAGCGAGACAAAAAGAAATCAACGAATATAATTTGGTGATTTTCTTGATATATTCCCGGTTCAATCACTAAATGCTAATCAAACTGAACCCACTAGAAACTATTGATAAGCTTTGCATAGTTTAACCGCTGCATATTCTTCCCTGCTCCGGAATACAGGAAAATTTTCAAGCGAAAACATTCACAAGATGACGTCATACGTACACTTGCTGCCTTCTTTCGGTCTTTTTACCACTTTTACCTGTTTAGGTGAAGCTCGGTGGCTTGGTGGTTAGCGTCCTGGACTCGCCACAGGAAAGGTTCGGTTTTGAATCCTACCATGGGATGAACCTGGTTTGGCTTCCCTGGTCTTTCCATGGACATTAAATAATATATTTGTGATTCAGCTCCGTAAAACCTCAAATCAACTGTAAGATTAACTGAAAGTGAGTTGCGGCCTCGCCTAACATTGATGACATTTGTATTCAAAGTTTTCGCCTTCCCCATTCATGCTTGTGTATACAAATTTGTATAAAGAGAAAATTAAATAAACTGAATTAAGACTGAACTGTGATAAAAATATGCCTGTATTATTTTTTTTTTTAAAACAATTTTCTAATAAGTCTTAAAAAATGATCCAGGCAATAAAAGATTGATTCCACTCTTTCGGCCCAAACAAAATGGTTAATACATGTTACTAATTTTCCTACGCAGTTTAATATAGAGACGTTACACAATATAGTTTGATTAGGGACAAGTAATTTATCTGGGCACATCTGTTCTTCATATAGTATGATTGAGGAAAAGTGATTTATCGGGGCACGTCAATTATTGATATAGTATGATTGAGGAAAAGTGATTTATCTGGGCACATCTGTTCTTGATATAGTATGATTAGGGACAAGCGATTTATCTGGGCACATTCGTTCTTGATATAGTATGACTGGAGAAAAAATTTATCTGGGCACATCCGTTCTTGATATAGTGTGATTAGGGAAAAGTGATTTTTCTGGGCACATTCGTTCTTGATATAGTCTGATTGGGGAAAAGTGTTTATCTGGGCACATCCGTTCTTTATATAGTATGATTGGGATAAAGTGATTTATCTGGGCACATCCGTTCTTGATATAGAATGATTAGGGACAAGTGATTTATCTAGAAACAGTCGTTCTTGATATAGTATGATTGGGATAAAGTGATTTATCTGGGCACATCCGTTCTTGATATATTATGATTAGGGACAAGTGATTTATCTGGGCACATTCGTTCTTTATATAGTATGATTAGGGAAAAGTGATTTATCTGGGCACATCCGTTCTTGATATATTATGATTAGGGACAAGTGATTTATCTGGGCACATTCGTTCTTTATATAGTATGATTAGGGAAAAGTGATTTATCTGGGCACATCCGTTCTTGATATAGTATGATTAGGGAAAAGTGATTTATCTGGGCACATTCGTTTATGATATAGTATCATTAGGGAAAAGCACCAAATGACTGGAAGACCGGAATCATAGTTAAACTTCCCAAGAAAGGAGATCTGGGAAACTGCAACAACTGGCGAGGAATCACATTGCTATCCCTCTCCAGTAAGATCTTTAGCCGCATCATTCTTCAACGCATCACAACAGCTGTGGACGGCATCCTACGCCAGGAACAAGCAGGCTTCAGGAAAGGCAAATCTTGCATCGACCACATCTTCACACTGAGGCAGATACTTGAGCAGTCTCATGAATGGAATGGATCCCTTTATGTGGTCTTTGTGGACTTTGAGAAGGCCTTCGACAGCCTGCACCGAGACTCTATGTGGAGGATCCTACGACATTATGGCATCCCCAACAAAATTGTCAATGTCATCAGGTCCCTGTACAAACACTCTGAGTGCAGAGTAATCCACAACAACCAACTCACTGAACCATTCAAGGTGGAAACCGGAGTGAAGCAAGGATGCATTCTCTCTCCAATTCTCTTCTCACTGGCCATTGACTGGATCATGCGCCGCACCACAGAGGGCAAGAGGCATGGAATACAATGGACGTTGACCTCAATGCTGGATGACCTGGACTATGCCGACGACATCGGGTTGCTGGCAAGCAGACACCAGGATATTCAACAGAAGACACAACAGTTGGTACAGACAGCAAATACCATAGATCTTCGAGTCAACATAGGGAAGACAAAAGTCTTGAGGAAGAATACTAGAGTGGGCAACCCAATCACCATCAACGACCAGCCTCTGCAAGAACTAGACGATTTCACTTACCTAGGTAGTAAGGTCGCCACGGATGGAGATAGCACAAGGGAAGTCGTCACAAGAATCGGCAAGGCCAACCAGACCTTCGCAATGCTGAAGCCCATATGGAGGACAAGAAACCTCAGTGTCCACACGAAGATCCGTATCTTCAAGAGCAACGTGTTGAGCGTCCTTTTGTACGGCTCAGAGTGTTGGAAGTCCACTGCGAACATAGAACACAAGCTCGAAGTGTTTCAAACCAAATGCCTGCGACGCATCATGAGGATCTTCTGGCCAAACACGATCTCAAATGAGGAACTTCGGCACATAGCGGGTGTAAGCACCATCTCTGAGATCATTTCAACTCGGCGATGGAGATGGCTCGGCCATGTCTGCAGAATGCCTCCTGACTCACTACCAAGGGTGGCACTGAGATGGACCCCACAGGGGAAAAGGAGCCGTGGCAGACCCAAAGAGACCTGGCGACGAACAGTGGAGAGAGACCTTAAGACCAGAGGCCTCACCTATCAGACCGCCCCTGCAATAGCTGCCGACAGACGGAAATGGTGCTCCCTTGCAGTTGCCTCAAGCACCAGACGGCGCAGAGAGGATTGATTGATTGATTATTTATCTGGTCACATTCGTTCTTCATATAGTATGATGAGGGAAAAATGATTTATTTGGGCACATTCGTTCTTCATATAGTATGATTTATCTGGGCACATCCGTTCTTTATATAGTATGATTTTGGTAAAGTGATTTATCTGGGCACGTTAGTTCTTGATATATAGTATAATTGGAGAAAAGTGATTTATCTGGGCACATTCATTCTTGATATAATATGATTAGGTAAATGCGATTGATCTTGGTACATTCGTTCTTGATATAGTATGATTGATTTATCTGGGCACATCCATTCTTTATATAGTATGACTGGAGAAAAGTGATTTATCTGGGCACATTCATTCTTGATATAGTATGATTAGGGAAACGCGATTTATCTTGGCACATCCGTTCTTTATATAGTATGATTGGGGTAAAGTGATTTATCTGGGCACATTCGTTCTTGATATAGTATGATTGCAGAAAAGTGATTTATCAGGTCACATTCATTCTTAATACAGTATGATTAGGGAAAAGCGATTTATCTGGCCACAGCCATTCTCATCCTGAACCCCATCCTCAGCTGGTCGGCATAGGAGATGGAAATGGTGAGACGAGGTCGAGGACATATAATCCAACTAAGATTGAGCATAATGGATGCTATTCAGGTAGATACATTATACTAAGATTGAGCATAATGGATGCTATTCAGGTAGATACATTATACTAAGATTGAGCATAATGGATGCTATTCAGGTAGATACATTATACTAAGATTGAGCATAATGGATGCTATTCAGGTAGATACATTATACTAAGATTGAGCATAATGGATGCTATTCAGGTAGATACATTATACTAAGATTGAGCATAATGGATGCTATTCAGGTAGATACATTATACTTTCAAAGTAATTTTGTAAACAAACAAATTGTTATATCAATTTACGTCATTGTCTATAGAGTTAGATATAGATAACATAACATCTACAGAAAACACTCGCATACAAAAATACATTTGAAAGCTCCATGAAATCAGTTTTAGACAAAATTCAGTCCTTATATAAAAAAAATCTAGAAATGCATTAAATAAGATTATTTAAGTGCATCACTGTATTGATGCAATTTATAAAGTGGTACATACAAACTAAAACAACCAATATTGGTTTTCTTATAATCGTGTTATAAAATTATAGCATCTTTGGGTAATCTTTTCACAAGTTATATCCCCTTATCTGTCCATGTCTTTTCGCTAGCATGAGTAAATATAGCACTCTGGGTAGTTTTGTCGACTAAGATATTGTTATAATTCCGTGAATATCATTTCTTGACTATATTTGTTCTTTCAAATTGTTGTCACTTATTTTTGCAAAATTAAAAGGAATTCTAGATTGTATACGTTTTTGTATGACAAGGTCTAAGTTGAAATGGATATGTGTCGTAGTTGGTTAACTTTGAATATCAGTAGAAATGTGTTTTTAGACATTTTCAACAGTATATCCAGGAAGAAAATAAATAAATAGATAAATTAATTAAGTAATAATTAAATAAATATTTCATTCACGTTTTGTGAATTGTATAGCTAAAATGTAAGTTATTAAGTTCCTTGAAGAATTCTTCAATACATATGTTTATTCCATAATATGAAGCAGTCTTCCAAAAAATAACTTCAGGTTCCAAATAATCCCCTAATTATTTTCCGTGTATTTCTCTCGTTCTGTCAAATAATGTCTCTTCCAAGTACTAGCATTTCATTGGGTGATGCCGGATGTTTGACGACTACGTTCTGTCTATAGTAATATCCATTCAATTAGATTAATGCACTCATTTATACATTCATGATAGAATCGTGAACCCATATTTTGTACCAGTATATAATCTGATATTTATTTGAACCCATATTTTGTACAAGTATATATTCTGATATTTATTTGAACCCATATTTTGTACCAGTATATAATCTGATATTTATTTGAACCCATATTTTGTACTAGTATATAATCTGATATTAATTTGAACCCATATTTTGTACCAGTATATATTCTGATATTAATTTGAACCCATCTTTTGTACCAATATATATTCTGATATTTATTTGAACCCATATTTTGTACCGGTATATATTCTGATATTTATTTGAACCCATATTTTGTACCAGTATATATTCTGATATTTATTTGAACCCATATTTTGTACCAGTATATAATCTGATATTAATTTGAACCCATATTTTGTACCAGTATATATTCTGATATTTATTTGAACCCATATTTTGTACCAGTATATATTCTGATATAAATTTGAACCCATATTTTGTACCAGTATATATTCTGAGATTTATTTGAACCCATATTTTGTACCAGTATATATTCTGATATTTATTTGAACCCATATTTTGTACCAGTATATATTCTGATATTTATTTGAACCTATATTTTGTACCAGTATATATTCTGATATTTATTTGAACCCATATTTTGTACCAGTATATATTCTGATATTTATTTGAACCCATATTTTGTACCGGTATATATTCTGATATTTATTCGAACTCATATTTTGTACCAGTATATTTATTTGAACCCATATTTTGTACCAGTATATATTCTGATATTTATTTGAACCCATATTTTGTACCAGTATATATTCTGATATTAATTTGAACCCATATTTTGTACCAATATATATTCTGATATTTATTTGAACCCACATTTTGTACCAGTATATATTCTGATATTTAATTGAACCCATATTTAGTACCAGTATATATTCTGATATTTATTTGAACCCATATTTTGTACCAGTATATATTCTGATATTAATTTGAACCCATATTTTGTACCAATATATATTCTGATATTTATTTGAACCCACATTTTGTACCAGTATATATTCTGATATTTAATTGAACCCATATTTTGTACCAGTATATATTCTGATATTTAATTGAACCCATATTTTGTACAAGTATATATTCTGATATTAATTTGAACCCATATTTTGTACCAGTATATATTCTGATATTTATTCAAACCCATATTTTGTACCAGTATATTTATTTGAACCCATATTTTGTACCAGTATATATTCTGATATTTTTTTGAACCCATATTTTGTACCAGTATATATTCTGATATTAATTTGAACCCATATTTTGTACCAGTATATATTCTGATATTAATTTGAACCCATATTTTGTACCAGTATATATTCTGATATTTATTTGAACCCATATTTTGTACCAGTATATATTCTGATATTAATTTGAACCCATATTTTGTACCAGTATATATTCTGATATTTATTTGAACCCATATTTTGTACCAGTATATATTCTGATATTAATTTGAACCCATATTTTGTACCAGTATATATTCTGATATTTATTTGAACCCATATTTTGTACCAGTATATATTCTGATATTTATTTGAATCCATATTTTGTACCAGTATATTCTGATATTTATTTGAACCTATATTTTGTACCAGTATATTTATTTGAATCCATATTTTGTACCAGTATATATTCTGATATTTATTTGAACCCATATTTTGTACCAGTATATATTCTGATATTTATTTTGAACCCATATTTCTACTGATCTTCGTATTAAACCCATTAAAACATACCTATCTCAACTTGATATTTTGTCATGCAAACATAAAAAGACAGTTTTTCATTTTAATATTAAAGAACAGAGACTAGCGGAAACACAGCAATATCTTAGTAGAGAAAACTAACAAGGGAGATAAGATAACCACAGAAAGCTTAGCCCATCACCAAAAAGAATACCTGTAGTAACTAATTACAGCCCTTTAAACGCTAATATTTTCCAGATAGAACGAACATTTTAACAGTTGCATCATCCTAGTGATCAAATGAGAAATATTTTGGATAGAATGAAAATTATTAATAGTAAGATACAACCCAAAACATTCGAAATAAATTCTTATCAGGTCTAAATTTAACTTTCTTGAAAGTGAGGTCATGGACTAAATGTGGTACGAGTAGATGCCAAAAAGTGTTCCAATATCATAGAACGAGACACGATTTAATTTAAAACTGATATATTTTCAAATTTATAATGACACAGATGACATTTGTAAAAAAAATTGTTTTTTTGGCGCTGATATGTGCAAATGTATAAACGGTGAAACAAAAAAATAAACTAAGAAATTGAATGACACTACGCAGAGAGCAAATGGGATCGTCGCTTACTAAAAGTTACTAAATATTTGCACAACGGTTCAGAAGGAAACTTAAAAATCTTTCCTTTATATAAAATTATTTACTGATCACGACTGTTTAAGAGAAGAATAGGAACCTTATTTCATACGCACTCTACAACCAGACTTAAACACTTCTAGCTTCATGAAAAGTTAAAGATTCCTTATACATTGTATCAATACACAGACACGTTTTTATAACACTACTACAGGAAAAATACTATTAGTTGTTTCAGTTTGTATCTACCACTCTATAAATTGTATCAATACATTGACGCACTTTCGTAATTTCATTTAATGCATTTACCTATTTTTCTATATCTTTGAAAGACTGTGAGGATTTTATGTCAATTTTGTCAGGACTATCAATGTGATTTTCATAAAAGTGTTTTCAATAGATGTTATATAGCCTATATCTCGACCTATAAACAAGTAGGTATATGACATCAAGGACGTTAAATTGTCTATGTACAAAACCACTTTGAAAGTTTAATTATTTTATACATTTTACTATGAGATACCGAAGTACATAAGTGAAATTTTATTGACAAATTAAAATGAATCCACTTCTATCGACAAAGTGCACGATCTCTCTCTCTCTCTCTCTCTCTCTCTCTCTCTCTCTCTCTCTCTCTCTCTCTTTAAATAAGGACATACATACCTTACAATGTGTGAACTTTAGGCCCTCTAGTGTGCGGTTTTTGCCATCAAGCAATGATAAAAACAAACCCCAAAGTAAAACGTACACTTCAAGTTTCTTTAATTTGCCTCTACATGAATCCTGGAACTGTCCGTGACCGAATTTAAGTTACAAGACCTGTTGCTGTGTATCACCGATACAGTAAAGTAAGTCTGTAATAATCTGTGACATTTGTACACATTGTTAAGAAAAAACCCTCGATTAAATAAAGTAACAAACATATTTAAGCAGAAATGTTCCCTCGTTGGATGAAAACAATGGATAAATATGGCGCTGGTTATTGTTGGTCGTACAACGAAATCAAGTAACACTCAAGAATTGGATACAGCATCTGTTTTCGAGATCGATTGCAAGCCTGCCAAGGACATACAAAAAAATTAACGTTTGAATGTAGAATAAACGTAGTAAAAGAACACAATTTCTTTTCACAAATTGAAACTGAAGCATGTCAGATAAAACTGTTTTCTACACATGCCTATCCTGCCCTACTAGAATCAATCCGCGCATGAAATAAGTTAACAAAATGAATTTTAAAAATAAGTATTAAAAAATGCAAGAATAATACAAGAATATATATATATATATATATATATATATATATATATATATATATATATATATATATATATATATATATATATATATATATATATATATATATAAATCTGTCAAACTTGGCCTAATGTCTTCTGCCCAACGTCATTGTGTGCTCATTGGCATTTTTACCTCGTGTGTCAGACCAACGTGGAAGTAACGAGTCATCCTAAATTTGTAACTTTTGTTCAAGAGTGCTCTCCATTGTCCATTCACTTTGGCTCAACTTAAGGTCAATGAGCAAAATGACTTTTGGCCGCTGTCATTTAACAACATTGGGCCCACATTGGAGGTAAAGATTCCTGTAACATGTATCAAAAAACCTGAAACGTCCCTAAGGGTTTATTAAACTGTAGCTACTGTCAAACGATGTAAAGACGATAATGATGCAACTTTCTTCTCAAAATTACGTAACGGGTCTGGTGGTAATTCATGACATTTTGTTATAATTGCGTTAAAGCATACTTTCGTTTGTGGAGTCATGCAGATGACAGCATTTTCTCCACACTGAAGGAATTTCACAAAGTGGCACTAAATCATGTAATCAAATAATTGTGTACGTTTGTTGAGGTGAATATGAAATTATAATAACCTGTACACCGATTATATTGACCTTCGCTTCGCTTTAGACAAGACGAGGTTCACCGGTTCGTCAAATTTAATATTCATCTCTTTTTATATGCCCAATTCCATTTTTTTCTCTTCTCATCTGCTTCTTTACAAAGACTCTTTACCTTCCTTGTTTCATCGACATCTTTAAATAAGTAAAATAATAAGTACTAATTAGTCACGACTTCTGTTTTCTTTCAAAACAAAATATTTAGATTCAACGGTAAAGTGTAGCACTCATTGTACACATCATTTTTTATCCAAGCAATTCCCTAGCCACATGATGTTAATAATTGTCAACACTTATCATTGTATGACGTCACTTGTGCTTTTGTGGAGTCGTTAATTAAGAGACAAGTTGCCTTGAACGACATTTCCGGCAACGTTGGCTATGTTTAGAGGAAGGGGTTTTATAATCATTCCTATAGCTGTGTGTGTGTGTGTGTGTGTGTGTGTGTGTGTGTGTGTGTGTGTGTTGTGGAATTCAATGGCTTTGAACTTGAAAGAACAGTTATTAAAATGTAAACAAGAAGTACATAATTAAACGCTGGTGCTTGTGGTGCTTGTTTGTGGATAACGGCACAAATTATTGCTTTAGCATAACTCATACATAAATAGCCGATGACTTTTCTATTGTAGTATGCAAACTACAGAAGTCTCCCCATATAAAATCAGTAACTTCTATTGTGGTATACACTGATTAACTTTAGCAGTTTGGATTTACAGCTAAAGATGCTCCTCTAGTTAGATGTGTATTTCCTACCTTGTTACCTTACAATATTCCACTACAATGCAAATACTGTTAAACCTTCTTCATCCTAACCGTATTTAAAACGGTAAATTTCCAAGCTCAACCTGTCACTCAAGTGTTGTTTTATTCAACTTTTTGTTTGACCGTTTTCTATTTTCAACGGTCTCTGTTTGATTTATCACATCAAAATCTTACGTGTAGAAAGTTTGTGTGACCACAAAGTGTCACGGCGAGCGTTTTTCTGGTGCTGTGGCCTGTAACACATTTTACATTGGTCACTGGTCAACAGTTTTGCGACTTTGGTTCTTGACGTCATTTTTCCAACCAAAAATTAAACGAGGTTTACACAGTTCGATTCAATCAGACCTCTCGCTTGACTCAATGAGATCTCCATCATGCTTGACTCGATGAGATCTCCATCATTAAATATCAATATTAACCATGATTTTTCTCGATTTAACTGTAATTTTAGAATAATTTTTCAAAAAGTAACGGATACAGTACAAATGTGCAAGCCAAAACATACAGAGCTAGCAGCTAAAAGTATAGAAGCCGTGATGGTAAATTTTTTGATCTATCCGTAAAAACAATTCTTCGGCAAAAAGAAAAAAAAACGCAAATGACATTTCAAAACTAAGTTGAACCCAAGAAAAAACAGTTCTGTAAAGCATTGTCGTGGCTTATGAAGACATTTCGTGAGCGGTTTGGTTGAAGATCTCGTTAAAACAAAAGTGTTAACCGTAACACCAGAAGGAGGCTTTCGTAAAACTTTATAAAGTAATTTGTATTCGTAGATGAGACGAAGACGTGTTTCCTGTCGACATTGATGGTATCGTTGACTGACTGAGCTTATATTATCGGCGTCTTTTGCAAAGCAATTTTGAATTATATCCTTTTGGGCTTAGTATAGAAAGCATATCTTACAAAATCTTACTGAAATGCCGCCTATCCGTCACATCGATCAATGAAGCATTTTATCAGACGCGTTAATGGCTTGATATCTCACGGAACCAGGTAAAAACATAGGTTAAACAAGATTAGCAGACGCCGTATTTAGCCTACTTTGTGTACTAAAGCAGAGAAGAGGACGGGAGGTCGCCATTTTTGTTTCCATATGATTTCAGCGTGTGAGCAGGATGTGTAAGGTTGTCGCGATGATGTTAGCAGCATAGGGGCAAGAAGGCAAACCATAATCCTGGTGGGAGGGGGATATAAAGCCAAAATCAACGGGATATATTTATATGCTACACATTAGTTTTGTAATAAAAATTCTAGGAAAGGTGTGAACTGACCACCCACCCACGCTCGGAAGCCAATGATCATGCTATGTGTAAAGTGATATCGGCATTCCGTCGACAACGCTTTTTATTATTATTCATGACATACTATTCTTTAAATGCTTGAATCAATTTAAAACGAGAAACCAGACAAAAAGAAATCAAAACAAAAAATAAACTAATACATGCATATAATTAAAAAAAATAACAATACATTATATCAGTATGTATAATTTACGAATCTTCAATATTTAGTAATACTTTTTTTATCTAAAAAGAAATTATGGTGTGCATAATACTTATCAAGTATTTTAGAAATAATTAACCATATTCAGTTGAGAATTAATTGTAAAATGCCTTCATTTTTAAAGAATTAGTAAATCTAGTTTTACGATATTAGATTTTACTTTCACTGGTTTTTTGTAAATTGGAATACTAAGCATTTTTTGTTACTAATTGTAAACAAGGGACATAATGTTAAAAAATGATTAATGAATGTCGTATTAACAATAGATTGAAAGGAGAAATCTTGCAAAGTATGGGAACTCGTGTTAAAATGTGTGGCAACATGTGATGAAAATAATTGATCGATATCATTTTAATGTCTGATTTATGTTGGTTTATACGTTTATTGGATGCCACAATTTTTGCATGCGATCAAATAAATAGCATTTGATGCTGCACAATTAGTATCGCAATTAAAAGTTTTTGTTTTGTGGTATTCCTATTGAAAGAAGTATTATCATTAATAAAAGAATAGTGTGAACATCAAGGTCTATTACATTTAGTTGATGATTCTTTTTTATATGATTTTTTTTTCTAATTTAGAATTTATTAGGGAATCATTAAGATTTTTAGTCCTTTCATAAGCAAGGGCGGCTTTCCTTTTGTGTAGCGATTTAACACTTGCTTTACTTGATAATTTTAATAAATCCCATTAGTTATTGATCATCTTACCTATATTAGACAAGCATGGATTATATTCAGTAACAACAGGAATGATATCTTCATTTCTATTTTTGACTTTACACTGTAATGTGTGATACTTTTTGGAAAGCAGTATTAATGATGTCAATAGTGTAATCTCTATTTAAAGAATGCTGACCTAACTCTATTTTAGAGATGATTCTAAAACAGTGTCATCCGAAATAATTGTTTTTTATCTTTTCGCTTGACTCTATGGTATCCCATGTTTACATGATTTATGATGGCAAGAAAAATATTCAACATTTTGATGAATGTTCATGTTTCTAACATGAACCATGGCAGAGATGATGTCATTATTGTCATTTTTAATGCCCTCAATGTCCAAAACTGATACATTAGTTTTAGACACATTGAAAACAATTTAGACACATTGAAAGCAAATTTTATTGTTGGATGTAATGTATTTAAACAGTCTATACATTAATAAAGGTCTTCTAATGAATTACTCCAAATCATAAAGATATCGTCTACAAATCTTAACCAAACATCTGGTTTTAAGAGGCATTTATTTAGAAAATCACACTCTAATTTCCTCATAAATAAAGATGCATAAGAATGTACCATAGGACTAACCATTGCTGTTCACAACTTTTGGAGATAGAAATGGAAAAAAGATATTTTCGAGCACAACTGTTATCAAATCACAAACGTTTGTTTGATAGTTTGCATGTATATGCGTTTTCTTCAAGATAATATTTACACGCTTCGATATCATCTTTGTGTGGTATATTCGTGCAACCACATCTAGTGTAACTAGAAAAGAATTTTCGGTTTGTTTCGGTAAAGATTTCAATTTGGTAATGAAATCAAAAGTATCTTTGACACATGAAGTAATGATTTCGTTAGTGGTTGTAAAATACGATGATCATAATGTGATATATTATCTGTAATTGAGTTACATGTAGAAATAATGAGTCTACCTGGATATCCTAAAGATAGTGACTTATCAGCCGTTTTATGCATTTTGGGTAAAAGATAAAACTGAAGTGTGGGTATTTTATTTGGGAAGATTTCATGTTAATCATATCATCATATATGGAGCAATTGTGAATAGCGATTTCATTAATATATTTACTTTATTTTCTTTAATTTTTTTCAGATTCCCAAATCCCTTCAAAATCATCATCATCATCATCATCATCATCATCATCATCATCATCATCATCAGTCTCTTGACCTAGTGTGGTCGTCGTGGCGCTGTGCTGCTGAACATCTGACCAGTTCCCTTCACTTGTCTCAATCATGTGCCAATGCCTGTGCACATGTGCACAATTCCGGGTCCATTCTGTGATGTTGGCAGTCCACTATTTCTTTGTCTACCTCTCCTTCTGCCACCTTGGACACTGCCCTGCAGTACTGTTGTGGGTAGACTGTTGGCTCTAGTGACATGGCCATACCATTTCAGCTTTCCCTTTTTGACAGTGGTGAGGAGGTTTTCATAATGGCCTGCTTTGTGCCTGATGGTAATACGCACTTTTTTATTTGTGATGTTTTCCATGTAAGATATGCCAAGGATTGTTTGGTAGTATCTCATTTCAAGTGCCTGTATTCTTCGTTGTAATTCTGCTGTCAGGGTCCAGGCCTCACATGAATACAGAAAGACTGAGATGACTAGTGCTCTCAATAGTCTGATTTTAGTTTTCCGACAGATATTCTTGTCTCTCCAGATGGGTCTTAGCTTTGACATAGCTGCCGTTGTTTGTGTTGCTCGTGACAAAATTTCTTCTCTTGATCCCTCTTCGGTGATTATGGAACCAATATATTTTTAACAGGCCCACTGTTTCCAGTTCTTGTCCTCTGATTTTAATCTTGGTTGAGATTTATTTGCTACTATTTGTCATCAGCTTTGTCTTTTCGGCTCTTATCTCCATGTCAAATGTGGAAGATGTTTCATCCAGGTTCTTTACTAAGGCCTGCCAGCCCATCAATGTCGTCTGCAAAGCGGAGGTTGGTGATGTTACGCCCTCCAATGCTGACTGTCACACAGTGGTTTTGCAGGGCTTCCATCATGATGCACTCTAAGCAGATGTTGAAAAGCGTGGGTGACAAGACACAGCCTTGACATACTCCAACTGTTGTCTTGCACCAGTCCCCCACAGAACCTTGAGCAGTTACACACACACACACACACACACACACACACACACACACACATACACACACACAAACATGCATACATACATACATACATACATACATACATACATACATACATACATACATACATACATACATACATACATACATACATACATACATACATACATACAAGTGCTAATTAAAAGTCAGACTAATTTACTCACTGATACAATATCAATATAAGAACATACAATAAGGGCAGCACTCATCCAGTAGATTACTAATCCAGTAGATTACTAATCCAGTAGATTACCATTGTGTAAATGATTGATTGTCGCTGAATAGAATTTCTCTTTATTTCTCTATATGCTTAAGAAAAGATATTTTAAAAAAAGAAACTGGAAAAACACACTATGGATAACTCATGTTTTGTGGGTTTCTTTTTTTCTTCAAATGGTACTTATTCCATATAAGAACATGGCATTTCTTCTGACGTCAATGCTGGTTATGAGGGCAGTACAGTTTATAATTAGTGTCTTCTCTGTGTATAAATCATTCCTAGGTAACCGCCATTTTCACTTCAAATTAACCTTGTATAATTTATGTATATTTCTTACATATGCCCTCAAAAACAGGTTTTTTATCTATCGGAATTCGACTGAGTCATATAATAAATTGCGTAGTGCGTCAATGATTTACACTACGTTTTTATATTATTGATAAACGTTGCTTTATTAATAATGCTGGCGAGTATTTGTTTCGTGTAATATCAATTATTAGAGATGTTCTTCAGAAATATGCCCAGCAAGGAAAACGTTCTTAAACAAAGAAAAAGACCAGACATATAATCGGCTCATGATGCTACAGATCGTGGGGAAGAAAAATGTAAGACATTGAACAATAACTTAACTTTCGACTTGTTCATACGTAACTTGTTAGATAACTACTACTACTACTACTACTACTACTACTACTACTACTACTACTACTACTACTAAGAAATAATAATAATAATAATAATAATAATAATAATAATAATAATAATAATACGTTGTAACACATGCCACTAATCCATGATCATATATATGCATCACGCGGTGCTAAAAGATGTATGAGTGTGTAACAGAAAAACTCAGTAGATATTTTAAATACTATATGTACGAATCATCAGTACTGTAATTATTTCAGCGACACACACACACACACACACACACACACACACATATACATACAAACAAACAAACAAAATATATATATATATATATATAAATATATATATATATATATATATATATATATATATATATATATATATATATATATATATATATATATGTGTGTGTGTGTGTGTGTGTGTGTGTATGTTTGTGTATGTGTGTGTGTGTGTGTGTGTAAATTACACAGTAATTACACATTAAAAACTGAAAAACACCCCAAAACATGCAATGCGCAAACAGAAGTTTTTTTAATATTAATATTATGATGTCGAGAGTCTAAGTAACAAGAGTTGATGGTACGTCAGAGTCTCTTATATTTAAGGCTTTTATAGCAGCAAATATTGCTAAATTAGTAATCAGAATGTTTCTTGTGAAAATGTTTAAATATTTTTTCTAATGTTAGATTGTTTCATGTTAGCAGGAAGATAGATATTTTCTTTGCAATTCTCCATACAGCGGACAAGCAGTAGTAACAAGAAATTCATTTTCGATATTAACATTACCAATATGGCACAATCTATCTTCATAATTGAAGATTTTCATATCTGCCTGTATTACCTGCAATTTTGCAAGTTACTTCTCAATATTGTTGTCATCATAAAAGCAAATTTAGTTAAGAATGGGAACCATCTTAAAGTCAAACAGACGACGCAATCGAAGTAAACAAATCGATAATATATATTTTTTTTATATTTACAGATTAATGTATATAAAGTAAACAAAGTACCTACTGTAGAATAGAACTGTTCTTCGCCAAGTCATTCCTTTACGCCCACCTATTAATTTATCCTATTGTTTAAAATCGATGAAAAAAAAAACGTTTCTTAATACAGGTAGCAAACTAAAGCAGCAGTAGTTAGAAGGTTTATGTTTATCACGTGTCTTTGAACTGGTGTAATTAATTATTGCTGTTGACCAATATTTTTGTTATATCCAAAGTCGATTAGTTTATTAACTCTGTGTGTGTGTGTGTGTGTGTGTGTGTGTGTGTGTGTGTGTGTGTGTGTGTGTGTGTGTGTGTGTGTGTGTGTGTATGAGATTAGGATTTTTAACGTAGCTTAAAAAAATTTCAGTCACATCACTACGATGTCTACAGTGAGGCAGTTTATAGTGATGTCTAGCACTGGGACATCATGCCGCAGACATGTAGCATGATGTCCCATCCAGTCACATTATCCTGACACCAGGCCGACCAGTCCTAACACTAACCTATTAGTACTGAGCGCCAAGCGAGGCAGCTGTTAGTACCATTTTTGTAAGTCGTTGGTATGACTCGGCCGGGGATGGAACCCACGACCTCCCGCTTCGGCGGCGGACGCTCTAACCACTAGGCCACCGGAGCGGTTAGTTTATTAAATACTATTGCAGCTACTGATGCAACTATGTTGCGTGTACATGTAAACGAATAAAGCATCTACTCTCACAGGCTTACTATGCTTCGGTTCCTCGGTGCTAAGAGGAGCTCCTCTTTAGAAATTATTCATTTTATAGCCTCGTGAACTATTTGAATATTTTCATTTTCATGTGGAAATTTAACAGAGTAAAATTTATGTTAATTTTTTAAAATAGTCCTACTAAATTACAGATTAGATACAGTCATGTGAATGAGTAATAAAAGTCTCAAAAGAAGCTGTGTATTTTTTAGAGTATACTGCTTATAAAATGAAGGGAATTGTTTGTTTATTGTTCTAATTCATGTTGTTTGCTTCTTATAAAAAATGTATACATATTTTTCTATAGTATGTATAATCTTCAGATGGATTCTATAGTGCATTCTGGACTATCGCAGATATCCTAACACTTTGTAGTTGCTATACAATCTCTCTCGAACCAAAACTGATATTTAAGGAAGTTTTGTCTACCAGTACTACTGTTATAAATACCAAGACAACAGCAACAACAATAACAATAACAATTACTACTACTACTACTGCTACTACTACTACTACTACTACTACTACTACTATTACTACTACTAATAATAATAAATAAATAAATAAATTAAAAGAGTAAATAAATAAATAAATAATCACGCAAACAATATCGTATACAAGTTACACTTTACGACAAACGATATACATCTATAAGAAAAATATTTTAAAGATAAAATAATAAAATTGCTGACTATTATTACTATAATTGTTGATGATTGTTACGTATATGTGATATAAGTCATTTATATTTATTTTTATTGCTTGTTTGTTGGATTCAAATTTGGCATTTTAAGTTTTAAGATTCGTTCATTGAAAGGGGGGTGGGGTGACCTGTACCTTACAGGATAAACACCTGGTGTTGACCTCATTTCTGACTTAGTTTCAGAGTTGTAAACAAGCTTTTAAAATGGTTGGTTGTTTCCAAGGACAAAATGGAGTAAAGTATAAACATCTTTCTAATTTAGTTGGGTCATACGCTGTTTACGTGATTTCTTGAACGTAAAATTGTTCTGAGAGATTCTAGAAGATCGTCACCCCTTTCTTGTTTACGTAAAAACAGGTATATAAACTATGTTTTGGAACGAATTGTTCAGAAGAAGTTTGGGCTTTTAGAATACTAAGTTGTGTGTGTCTTTTTTGAGTTATTTTTAATTACCGTGTACTGGAAATTGTGTCAATTCGTTTGAATCAAAAGGAATTATTTTGTTAGTTATCTGGAAAAGAATATGTGCTCATAGATTTTCATTAACAAGAACTGACTTCATCAAGAGGCATCGTCTTCCATATTGGATACTTCGCTGGAATTCGAACTTAGAATTAATTGGACATTTTATTACCAGGACTTTTGCAATTTCTTTAGTGGATAATATTTTTAATTATTTTTGGATTAATTTTGGAATTGATTCTTAAAACCGTAAGTTTATTTTTCTTTTCTGAAAAATATTTGTACTCAATAAATTGTTTATTAAGTTTTTACAAGCTTGTTATTTTCACTCCTTCAATGTTACTGTTTATTCGAGCCTAAGCACGTAGCAATGATGACGTTATTGTTGCTGATATCATAATTATCTCCGTCATTGCCATTATTAAAAATTTGATTCAAATATATTCAGAACATTTACATTAATTTAAAATATATTCGATTGTCGATACGCAGATTGCATGATACGTTATTGTTCAAACACTTTCGGAAGTCGTTACGCATGTGGCATGATACGATAATGTTTAAACACTTTCGACAATCGATACGCATGTGGCATGATCCGTTAATGTTCAAACACATTCGACATTATAAGGCTTTAACAGTTTCTACAATCAATCTTCAGCCAATAGATTACCTTTATCTATTTTAATTTTTGTTACTGGTCATCAAAATATTTACCACTGATTTTCAACTCCCTTTGATAAATGTATATATGTCTTGCATTTGTCTTCATTTATATTTTTCGAATTGTTTTCCTTTCAGCAAATATCGTCTCTAATACATGTACTTCCTTCTCAAAACAGTGACATCTTTCCCTGATTCGGAAAAATGGTTGCATGACTTATACTGTGATAGTGAAGCCCAATTTTCATTCACCACTTAAGAAATATATATAATGTAATGTACGACGCGTCAAACCACGTATGTAACTCTCTCTCTCTCTCTCTCTCTCTCTCTCTCTCTCTCTCTCTCTCTCTCTCTCTCTCTCTCTCTCTCTCTCTCTCTCTCTCTCTCAACGACTGTATAGCTTCTAATAAGTATTTATGCTATGTATGAGAAGGCGACATCAATAATGAAGAAGAAGAAAAAAAAACAACAACAAACAATACAAAGAACAACAAGTATGCTTAATACATTTTTGTTTAAGTTAGTTCTCCACATAAATGGAATTGTCAGTGCCAGACCTTACAAGACCTATTGTTGTTTGATAGTTAGGGTCATCCATAGAGTAATATATACATATTACACTCTACGAAAAACGATATACCTCAATAAGAAAGATATTGTTTACATATATTAACAAAAAAATTGCTTAAATAGAGATTTTAACTTTAATCACAAGCATAACCATGTCTGCAAACGATCGGGTAAAGAGCAAACCAAATTTATATGATTATTTAGAGGTGTGTGTGTGTGTGTGTGTGTGTGTGTGTGTGTGTGTGTGTGTGTGTGTCCTCCATTGCCGAACTTGACGGCAAGATTGGCAAGAGTCACAAATGATAGAAAACCTAAATCCCTACAACAAAACTCACAGTCATTTAAATATGTTATTCAATGACAGGTTGTAAAGTTTCTTGGATACAATTGTTCTTTCTACAGATTGAGAAACAAATCCATGCAAATCGACGTTTTATTAGAAGATATAATGAAATATTTCACGCGTGACATTACAATTTCTCCACATACTCGTGAAATATTTCCTTATGTGTGCTCTTAAACGTTGTCATCCTATATTTATTATTCATCTAAAAAGTGTACATGTCGCAGTAATTTGGGAAATTAGTTCGTGTCAACAATTGCGCATTTCCCTGCGTAATTTTAATGATAATAATAATAATAATAATAATAATAATAATGATAATAATAATAATAATAATAATAATAATAATAATAATAATAAAACTAATAATAATAATAATAATAATAATAATAATAATAAATCAAAAAGTCATTTTAAAACGATCTACCTTTCATTAATTCGAGCAATAGGTTCTATTATAATTCAATAAAGTACGACTATCTACATAAATAATTTACAAAATACCGATAAGCGCCTATATTATTGATTGACTGGTGTCTTATAGCACAATAAATAAAGAGCGTGTTGATTTCTAGGCAATTTAAGCAAAGTGTTTTTTCTAAAGAGACACGATCAACCCATACCTGGTTTGTGGAAGATTTGAACCCGCATTCTTTCTGGTTACCAGTCCAGTACGGTAACCACTGGTCCTAATACCATAAGCATAAGAATATAAATAACATCTAACTGCAGTCAGCGTTGACCCAGATCTGTCTGTCCTTGCATAATGCGCTGGTATATCAGTGTTTAAGATATTCTGGTAACTAAGTGTACCCCTTTAAGCTTACAGTGGAAGTTTTGGCCTAGATGCCACTGAGTCATTCGGAAATTTAACTAATCAGATCAACCCCGAGCTATCAACACAAAATACATTGAAAGGATGTGGCCTATGCTAACAACAGTCGGGTGCACATTACATACGGATAACGATGGTATGGTTATGCGGGCGGGAATCACTGTCACGTGCACATACAAAAAAAGTATTAAGTAGACGAAATAACATTAGACCCCTATAAGAAAAAATAAACACTGATGGAGGTAATATTTTTGATTTTTTTTTATAAAGACTAGGTACAATTTAATTGTTCTAGTCACTTTGAATTTTTTATCTTCCACTCTTGTTGGTTAAAAGGGCGTGTAAGGCCGTTCTAAAATTCTCATCTGTCATCAGTGTGCTTTTAACATATCAATTTTTCAATATTAGTGTTATAACTGTCATGTTGACAACCATAATACATCAATCAGCTTCAGGGTTATTTAGCTACATTATTAAATAATGCTTGCAAACATTGATGTAACACATGTTTATAAAGTAGACTGCCCTACTTAGTGTTCATTTTTATATATAACGTTTGTTGACAGACGTTTACGATATGATTTCTTTGCCTCGAGAACGTTGTGGAATCATCATCAGCGTCTTCGTCGTCGTAGTTATCATGGTCGTAATGAAGACGACAACACTACTACTACTACTGCCACTACAACTACTACTGCCTACTACTACTACTACTAACAACAACAACAACAACAACAATAATAATAATAATAATAATAATAATAAAAATAATAATAATAATAATAATAATAATAATAATAATAATAATAATAATAACGATGACGGTGATAATGGTGAAAATATAAAACATAACACACAACATAAAGAGCAAAAACCGATAAAAATATATTTTTTGCAACCAGATTATTTTGTTTTTCGCTTTTGAAAAAAGTGATGTTAACCATTTAGCACTAAAGACAACTATTAATTCACTAGCGGCAGGCATTGGTTGACAATGAACCAGAAATCAAATTTAATCTCCTGGGTCCCCTATATAGAAAATCATTTCTTGCTAACAGAGAAACCCAATTTCACCTTGAAAATACCTGTAATCTGAGATCATGTTAAGACTGAATAACCCATAGTGTTAATTCCAGATCATAGTTGTCTGTTATAACCCTGTTAGGTGCCAGGTAATTTTGACCATTAATAATTCCTCAATTGCTTTGCAGCACGATAGCTGTGGGATTTATTAAAGCGCCAGTCATGTGGTTCTACAAAGGTGTCAGATCGGTTCTGATTTGAATAAAGTACAAGATTCAGTGCAACACAAAAGATAAATGTGATTTATTTTCTTACCGACTACGCTATTACACATAGGCATGTTTTAAGTTTTAATACATACACAATATATATATATATATATATATATATATATATATATATATATATATATATATATATATATATATATATATATATATATATATATATATATATATATATATGTCTACATATGTAGATCTCTCTCTCTCCATATATATTTATGATTGTTTTTCAACCTTTGTATTTATCTCTCTATATATGTATGTTTACATATGTAGATCTCTCTCTATGTCGATATATGTATAACTCTCTCTACGTATGTATGTCTACATATGAAAATATCTGTCTCACGTTCCTCATATGTATGTCTACAAATGTGTGTGTGTATATATATATATATATATATATATATATATATATATATATATATATATATATATATATATATATATATATATTTATATATATATAAATTAGAAACACGTTCCATTTCTCTTACTTTAACTAACGTAACTAAGCAACAAACAATTGTTCATGATCCAAACATAAGTGCAGACGATGTTTAAAATTTCTTTATGTACATGTGGAAATGAGACATTAAAGGCGACCACTCGAAAATCACTTTTTTTTAAATACTATTCTGTGATTTTAATTAAAAAAAAGTGATTTTTTTGACGAGGTTCATATTCTGTTTATCAGTTAGATGTCTCAGCGTTTGTTAACTATGATAGGCGGGATTAAGAAAAATGGATAAAAGGAGCCCTGCCTCTCTCTCTCTCTCTCTCTCTCTCTCTCTCTCTCCTCTCTCTCTCTCTCTCTCTCTCTCTCTCTCTCTCTCTCTCTCTCTCTCTCTCTCTCTCATATTAGTATCATTACCAATACACGATTTTATTACTTTTGGTAGCATCAATTTTTTTATGCATATAAATTACATAGAATATATCACACACACACACACACACACACACACACACACACACACACACACACACACACCAAACTGAATTGTTTCAACGCCTTCATAAATATAAGTCGCCTCTTCTTCCTATCGAGTGTGTAATTCTTTTCTTTGTAAAAGTGTATTCATGTGTGTTACTGACGTAAACATTAACATAATGGACTCTGCACTTTATCATTTTGCGGTCAATCTTCAACTATTAAATCAAAATGACATAAAACACACGCATGTTCATAAATATTTTACATTATACAATCAAGCAAAAATGACAATTATGGCAGTGACTTTTGTTCTGATGGAAAACGTATGTCACTTAGCTACACATGTTCACACGCAATCGTCATGAATTAAATACAAACATAAAATTGAGTTTCATGCTAAAAATTATTTTTAATTTGATAAATGAATTAATTTACATCACACCGTGTGATTAAATTATGTCATATTATTTTCCTCACACATTGCTACAGCTTTTCGAGACTCTTGATAAAAGAGTTTATAATTGTAAATGAAATTATCAAGTAAAGTACGCAACTTAAATCATACTCAATGGTCAGTTAAGAGATCCAACAGTTTTCAATAAATTAAGTTGTAACAATCATATGGTTAAAACAAATAAACGAAACGATTTATCTTAAAAGGAGGGTAGGATTTTGTTGTTTTTTTGTTTGTCTTGTGTATGTTTTGTATTTTCCTTTACAAAAGACTAATTAAAAGTTGAAAGCACTCAGATACTAGTTTTGCACTGTTCGATGTCAGTTTATTGCATTTGTATTAATCAATCTATGACACACGTGATCCCTTGTTGGATCCAGTGCTCTTGAGATGACTGTTATGCTAGGATATACATGTTGCCCAGTATACTTTGGTGGAGGAAGAATCCGAGAACAAACAGAGACATAGTGTAAACTGTTGGCAAGCTTTAACACATAACCGAGTTAGCCGAACCGAGCCTTCAACCCAGGCCGACAGAGCTGAGATATCAGTGATCTGTACGGGCTATACATATTATAGCTGTTGTTACTTACATCTTTCCAGCATCATCCTCATTATCATCAACATCGTTGTTTACTTGTTGTTGCCATATTTGTTGTTATATCAACTAGTAGTAGTGGTGGTGGTATTGTCTGAGGCAGACGTAGCCTTAATTTTTTTTATAGCTTTACCTTAACTTTTCGTCAACTTTCATTTGTATCTATTAGGAATTGATTTTTTAGTAAAATTAATAAGATTGCTATTTTTTTAAAATTGTATCAATGTAATGTTTTATATTAAAGTAAGTTCTAAAGTGTGTTAAGATTAATTTCATTTATTTCCAAAGCACAACTATATATTAATGGAAGGAAAATAGTTGATGTACAAAGCATAAGTTGGCAACGTAAATCACTAGTTATACGAATGTACATTATTGTGTGGAATTAGGTTATAAAGCAAAAATCTTACTGGGTCAGTCAGCTCCTAAGTCTTATCAGTGAAACATATATTCTGTAAAACCAGGCATTGTCAAAAGTCTAATTCGGTTAATAAAAAATTTAGAACAAACTTCCGTGCTGACGTAAATACAGAATGGTTCTTATCTAATGATGGACAGTCGTCGCTACAAAATGGTTCTTATCTAATGATGGACAGAGATCGCTGCTGGTTTAGTATGTTAAAACATGGTGCTGGCTTAGAATATTAAGGGATTATCATAGCTGGATCTAACTTGTGCCAAACGAATATAGATAAATCACAAATTTGAGTTTTACCTTATGTCAGATGACGTAAATTAGGCCGGTTTCGACCGGGAGAAACTGATTCTTACCTGAAGAGAGCGGACACATTTTCTCACCGATACCTTAACCCTGACACAAGATGCGTATAAATAGACCACACATTAAAGGGTCAGGTCAAATCCGTATCGACGAGAAAATAGATCTTCGCCTTTTCATTTCAGATGTAGCTGGTGGCGACACTCTTTTCAGAGAGCCTGAACTCTGCCTTCTCTCTCTCTCTCTCTCTCTCTCTCTCTCTCTCTCTCTCTCTCTCTCTCCCTCTCTCTCTCTCTCTCTCCTCTCTCTCTCTCTCTCTCTCTCTCTCTCTCTCTCTCTCTCTCTCTCTCTCTCTCTCTCTCTCTCTCTCTCGCTCTCTCTTGTTAAGACAACAACTTTTTTTTACATAATAAGTGGTTGGATAATATTACAGATCTCTGGACCCTCTCGCAGAGCCAATGTCCCCAAGATGTAGCCTATCTACACCGTTATGAGTGACTATTTCTTTTGAGACAGTGTTTTCATAAAATTATTGGAGAAGATTCTTTGAAAAAACGACATTTGTGGACTAACATCATGAATAAAGGTGTCACACGTATAACTATGATCCATGGGAGAGACTCGCACCAACATCTTTGCTATCATGAGACATCACGCCGCCAGGTACACTACGTGAACTCAGGAATGACAGAACAACTCTTCTGTGATTTTCGTATTTTTTCGCCCACACGAAGGGTCAGTTCTAAGACATCAGCACCAATATCATTACATTGGGAATAAGAACAAGTCCAACTAAGACGTTTACCAGCATAAAATGCATATCGCCGATGAGAATTCTTCTTATAGTATCACTTGAAACATCCCACATGTCGAATGTATATATACCTAGTCCTGCGCCGAAATCAAGCTACCGCAATCTAGACTGAAATACACCTATGCCATAGACCCAGATTTCCATTGATCTAACAGCAATATCTCCACCAGACCCAGAGTCAACGACAGCCGCATTAACATTTTTCTTTCCAATAAGAGTGACTTAAACTTGTACAATTTGAACTCTTTCATTATTACAGACAAAACGTGCATTGTTTACTATTCCTTAATATACAATTCATTCATAGGAAGAATATTTCTGGACTGTGGTTATTCACACACAGGTATGTTTTTTGCTCTATGTTTCTTATAATACAAATAGTATAAGGTTAATGCGTTAATTGATATTCCTAAAGAACTGATCTAATTTTTGCTGTATTTCTTATGTAGTAACATAATTATTGCTTATATCTACTACAGTAAAATTCCTCACAGTTGTAATGTTTTGCCTACAGAGCTTGAATGAAACAACTGACGTTTCTTGTATCCTTCGCCTAAGCTATCAAAAAACCTGTTCGTACTGAAATCTGAAACCACCCTATACATGATACGCTAGCAGCATATTTAACATAGTCTTACCGTATTTACCTATCTGAGGGAGAATTGTAAATTCCGCCTAGCCGTCTCAGACATATTGACTTCAGATGTTTTTTTTTTTGTCAGCCAATTGGGTTAGACAATGTTTTAGAGTTTTTTCTCTCACAATTTCATACCATTGTATGAATGTATGTACCCTATGGTACTGTGTTTAGAAACGGCTCTAATGCCTACCTACAGCCAGACGAAGCATTTCTTCTATGGTTTTGCAACATTAATTGATGTTGTCGTAAATGTATGTTGAAATGATATAAAATAGTCAAAGTGTCCGAGCGATTACTCGAAACCGAGTACACGTATTGCATAGCTCTCACGATATGAGCAGCTATTGGTCTATATACGGCCAGCTTCTGAGTCAAAATTGTTTGAAACGATAACGGCAATACATTCTTTTTCACACGTCACAGATAATGTTGATAATACACATACATTTCAAAGCTGCACTAGCCCATACCGTACCAAACGATTAAAATATATTTTCACTTATTGTTCTTAGGTTAATTCAAAGGCTATACATATTTCATACACGCACAGGTCAAAGTTGATTGCAAGTGAACATACGTCATGGTAAGGCTAGAACAACATTAAATTGTCAGTTTCCTAACTCTTGATTAATACTAAATTTTTACGCCATTTTCTGTGCAACCATTCTTACTTCAAAGCTACTGGTAATTCTTTGTCCAACCAGGAAGATCATCTCAATATCGGCTTACTATCATTATTCATAAGAACAATAGTTCTTTCATTACACTTGGCTGAAGCAAATGACGTAGTCACCCATATATATATATGTTCTGCTGATGTTATGCAAATAAATATAAAAGAGAAGAGAAAAAAAAAGAAAAAAATATAAAAAAAAGAGTAAACTAAAATAGAAAAATAAAAAAAGATGCCAAGAACTGCATGCTACTATTTTGTGTTACAATCGTCTGAGAAGACTAGTTTATATGTAGGTTTTGTAGAATTTTATATTGTAAAGCTGTTTAAGTTACGTAAACTTTTAATTTTTATTTAATGTCATACCACGTTACGTTACTGTATTTTATGAAGGTATCCAATGTTGATAAGTTTCTTCCATTGTGTTTTGGGGGAATTGTATCACGAATTTTTCATTGTACTCTTTATTGTATTTTTTTTGGAATTCGACTGAGTATTGTGCAATACACTTCCCATTGTGTTTTTGGGAATTTTATCAAATATTTTGCATTGTACTCCTCATTGTACTTTTTGAATTTGACTGAGTATTTGCAATGTACTTGCTCATTGTATTTTTTATATTTTACCTAGCATTTTGCAATATATTTTGCAGTGTTTACATTGTATCTTTCAACTTTGCGAAAATGTCTCGCAACGTTCTTTATCATTGTATTTTTGATCTTTCACCTTTTAATTTGTTTTGATGAATGAAATTGATTTTTCTTTTCGAGCCTCGAGGTCTCGGCTCAAATAAACCAGAGGGTATTATTAGGAATTGATTTTTTAGTAAAATTAATAAGATTGCTATTTTCTTTAAATTGTATTAAAGTAATGTTTTATGTTAAAGTAAGTTCTAAAGTGTGTTAAGATTAATTTCATTTATTTCCAAAGCACATCTATATATTAATGGAAGGAAAATAGTTGATGTACAAAGCATAAGTTGGCAACGTAAATCACTAGCTATACGAATGTACATTATTGTGTGGAATTAGGTTATAAAGCAAAAATCTTACTGGGTCAGTCAGCTCCTAAGTCTTATCAGTGAAACATATATTCTGTAAAACCAGGCATTGTCAAAAGTCTAATTCGGTTAATAAAAAATTTAGAACAAACTTCCGTGCTGACGTAAATACAGAATGGTTCTTATCTAATGATGGACAGTCGTCGCTACAAAATGGTTCTTATCTAATGATGGACAGAGATCGCTGCTGGTTTAGTATGTTAAAACATGGTGCTGGCTTAGAATATTAAGGGATTATCATAGCTGGATCTAACTTGTGCCAAACGAATATAGATAAATCACAAATTTGAGTTTTACCTTATGTCAGATGACGTAAATTAGGCCGGTTTCGACCGGGAGAAACTGATTCTTACCTGAAGAGAGCGGACACATTTTCTCACCGATACCTTAACCCTGACACAAGATGCGTATAAATAGATCACGCATTAAAGGGTCAGGTCACTTCCGTATCGACGAGAAAATAGATCTTCTCCTTTTCATTTCAGGTAAAACAATTGTATACCTTGTAACTTCTTTAGGAATAAGTACTTTTTAATGTTTGAGATTTTAATAGTAACATTTTTATGTTAGCAACATTGTTCACTTAATACTTTTATTTATAATATATTGTAACGGAATGTTTAAATGTTCTAAAGAATTATATTTAATCATATTTATGTAATTTTTATTGTAAAGACTGAATTCGCTACCAACTTCTTGTTTAGATTTAATGTTGAAATAAAGTATTCTTTAAGCAAGAAAGAGTAATATCTAGCAACATATTCTAAATCAATATTCTATTTTAAAATAAGTAAAATGCATTTCTTCAAATTAATTGTTACATTAATTATAGTCATTACATTTTTATACCTTTGGCTATCTTGAAATTGATCTAGAATTAACTATTTGTATAATATTCTAAAATGCAGAAGTTATACGAATGAATGAAGTTGAAAAGCCTAAAAAGGGAAAATATAATATGTATTTCATGAATTTTTATTATAAAGTTTTTAGATGTGCTTCTAGAATGTAGTCAATATATGTGTGTTGATTAATTAAATAAAGTCAGTTCCGTATCGACGAGAAAATAGACCTTCGCCTTCTCATTTCAGATGTAGCTGGCGACATCTCTTCTCTTCCTCCTTCTCTCTTGCTATGACATCATGTTTATTGTCATAACATATCCTTCAATTCACATATTTCCAGTTTCTTCCCTTAGATCCTCAGGCACAGGTTCGAATCCTACAACTGAATTAGGCAGGGTCGGCTGCTGGGCTTTGGACACGGCACTTTACTCCAGTTACATCAGCACTAAAATATTTGTATTATTGTGCCATTGACGATAGTACCAAACGAAACCATGCGCATCTTATGGAGAACAACCGAACACGACTGTTGTACAACAGCAGATACCTGTTAGATTCGAGGGCTGATTAGTATATGTTCCGATATGTTGTGCGCATCAAACTTAACACTTTATGCAATGTATCAACTGCTGCAAATATCAATGCTCTCACTTGACATTACGCGATGGAAACACTGGCTTGGTGTCACTAATCTTCATATCTTCGACTGTGATTGTAAACCATTATGTTACAATGCTTTTGAATATACTGAGACTTTAATCAACTGTAGTATTTGTCAGTTGCTTCAGCACACTTATGTGGTATCGTTCTAATTACACCTCTTATTCGACACACGCCCAATCGTTCTAATTACACCTCTTATTCAACACACACAATCGTTCTAATTACACCTCTTATTCGACACACGCCCAATCGTTCTAATTACACCTCTTATTCAACACACACAATCGTTCTAATTACACCTCTTATTCTACACACACCCAATCGTTCTAATTACACCTCTTATTCGACACACACCCAATCGTTCTAATTACACCTCTTATTCGACACACGCCCAGTCGTTCTAATTACACCTCTTATTCTACACACACCCAATCGTTCTAATTACATCTCTTATTCGACACAGACCCAATCGTTCTAATTACACCTCTTATTCGACACACACCCAATCGTTCTAATTACACCTCTTATTCTACACACACCCAATCGTTCTAATTACACCTCTTATTCTACACACACCCAATCGTTCTAATTACACCTCTTATTCTACACACACCCAATCGTTCTAATTACACCTCTTATTCTACACACACGCCCAATCGTTCTAATTACACCTCTTATTCTACACACACCCATCAGGGGCATCTAATGGTATGTTCAAAGGTTACGCTCTACACCTTATTTCTTTAATTCTGTACAAGATGGTAATCCTGACTGAGTACATATACGTCGCATCAAGCGACTTCCTAGATGACCTTATTATCACACTACTACTTGCACAATCAGTGTGAACTCTATGGCAGTTTCATCAATGCTATTTTCGTGTTTAGTCGATACAGAAGAAAGGATTACAATCACTATGCTAACTGTTTTACATGAACCATAGCCTTTAAAAAAAAATCGGCCACTTTTGTGTGCTTCTAGGAATGAAAGTAAAAACAACAAAGGAATTTTGACGATTTGCCTATTGAACTTAGACACAAAGAAACAGTGCTCTCTTCAAGACTGCTCTTAAAACTCATGCTTTTAGATTGAATAAACAAACTAAAGACCTAATAATGTTTCCTACCTGAAATATTTTCAGCATGTTCTTATGTTTTCTTATTTCATTGTGGTTTTTTTTTTTGGTAGTCATAGTATTATATATGTTTTAAAGCGCTTAGAGCTTCTAAAGATTAGGCCCCATACAAAGCCCTCATTATTATTATTATTATTATTATTATTATTATTATTATTATTATTATTATTATTATTATTATTATTATTACTTTGGGAGACAACAATCAGTGTTAGCAGCGATATTTCGAGAGAAGCCATAGCGCCGTCTGGGAAATTGGTTGGATCGCTGGTCTATCGTTTGAGCCTTTCTAGCTTGATTCTCGAGGGCAAAAAAAAATCTCGCTGTATTTTAGGATGATAACTGTATCCATCTTCTTCTCAATCTGTTTAGTCAAAATTGACAAATCAAATCTGATAATATTGACAAATTTACCGTTTTCGTGTTAATGGTAACTTGTTTTTTCCATTTGATGAAAGTTTGAGTAAACAAAAGCAGTTCTGGTCAAATACAAAATTTGTAATTTAACAAAACTTCGAGATTATCAATGAATGATCAGTTTGATTCCCCAATTAACATTTGCGTAATTTACGTTGCTTGCACAACTAGCTTTCCAATTATACAAAAGAGCTCTCGACGTCTAATTTGTTTGCCTATTTTGTACTTATGAACAGGAAACCGTAAACACAGAAGATGTAACCGACCTCTTTACCTGCCACGTTTCAATTTATCATAGTTATTTCTGTACTATGTTTCCGTAAACTTTGCTCGACGTCTATGTGACATGATGCATTTGTTGTTCTTATGTGCACCCATCTCCATTTTTATTATTTCTTTCCTTAATTTGACTTTGAGAATACTGATATTTGGAAATCAGCTTAAGTTTTGTATGTCATAATGCACTGAACATAATCCAATCAATTATGTGTACTTTGTTCATTGGTCTCAACTCAACATGTTGAATATTGACAGACCTTAACATTAACGTGTATTGCAATCACTTGCTCACGAAATCTATAATAAAACCGTATATCGCCATTTTGGTAGTGATACATAATTATCATTATAAGTACGTATCAAGGGTATGATTATCCTCTATTTATTCATACTCAGCACGTACCCAGATCATATTTCGATTTCTCTATCGCTGAGATATTATCTCAAAAGTGTGTATTTATTGTTTTCTTATGTTGACATCAAAGCATAATTTATCCCATTTAAACACTTGTGATGTGACTACCAAACTTCAATAACGGAAAATGGAGGACTTTCAGAAGAGGGATCTGCTGTAATTTAGCTGGCAAAGGGCCGAACTCGTAATCCAAGGGTAGTTAGTTCGATACATTCCCAGGTCAGCCAGTATCGGCTGCCTAGGCGTGCCCTTGGAAAAACACTAAGCCTCTTCGGCATAATGTAACCAGTTATATTTGAATATGCTGTTATATAAACAAACCAACTAACCATTACCTTTCGAAAGGAAAATTGACACTATATAAGGTCACAAATATACGTTGGAATAGAGATTTGTTAAATTATTAATCATATTATTTATTTATTTATTTATTTATTTATTTATTATTATTATTATTATTATTATTATTATTATTATTATTATTATTATTATTGATGCATATATTGTTGGTATGTTAAGTAATCCAGGAAATGAAACCAAATTACGTTTTCAGAATTTACATTTAAAAGACAACGTTATTTTCGTCATTTTCTAGCAACATTTTTTGCGTTTGTCAGGGTTGATATGCACTAAATTAATAACAGTCACGTGATTGGCCATTCGGAACCCTACCTTGAAGGTAGTAAAGAAAGTATAAGCAAGATATACATTTGTGAAATTTTTTAGAAACACGTAAAATTAATTTAATGCTAAAGGTTTATTGTGTCTTTATGAGTATAAATTTGTGGAATCTTACTTCATTTAAACATAGCTGTGGTTCATTAATCACTTCCTTTCACAGTATCTGCGACTTTTGCCATCCATCATTGTAGCTATGTGACGTCATACCTGCCAGTCATGCCCTAGCAACTTCTGTCTGAATTACTACCATGTCATGAATTGGATTTCATTTAAATAACTCTAAAATGTCTAATATCAAAACCAAATTAGGTACATGTCTTTATTATGATTAAAACCAATTTAATTCAGTGCCTTTTAATGATTAAAACTACATTAGGTACATGCAATGTGTGGATTAAAACTAAATTAGGTACAGGAATTTATATTGATTAAAACTACATTAGGTACAGGACTTTATATTGATTAAGACCGAATTAGATACATGCCTTTATATTGATTAAAACTACATTAGGTACATGCCTTTATATTGATTAAGACTGAATTAGGTACATGCCTTTATATTGATTAAAACTAAATTAGGTACAGGACTTTATATTGATAAGACTGAATTAGATACATGCCTTTATATTGATTAAAACTACATTAGGTAAAGGGCTTTATATTGATTAAGACTGAATTAAATACATGCCTTTATATTGATTAAAACTACATTAGGTACAGGGCTTTATAATGATTAAGACTGAATTAGATACATGCCTTTATATTGATTAAAACTACATTAGGTACATGCCTTTATATTGATTAAGACTGAATTAGGTACATGCAATGTGTGGATTAAAACTACATTAGGTACAGGACTTTATATTGATTAAGACTGAATTAGATACATGCCTTTATATTGATTAAAACTACATTAGGTACATGCCTTTATATTGATTAAGACTGAATTAGGTACATGCCTTTATATTGATTAAAACTACATTAGGTACAGGACTTTATATTGATAAGACTGAATTAGATACATGCCTTTATATTGATTAAAAAACTACATTAGGTAAAGGGCTTTATATTGATTAAAACTAAATTAGGTACAGGAATTTATATTGATTAAAACTACATTAGGTACAGGTAGTTATTTATTTATAAAGTTATGTATTTATTATCTTTTTAAAGAACCAATTATATATTGGATAAAACATTTTATTTTAATAAAACTTTGGTTTAATTATTAATGGCAAATTTTCCAGTTAGCTTGGTGTACAAGGTGTCGACAGTGGGATGCAGTCTCCATTTTTTTAAAATCCTGTACGTGTAGACATTGTAGCCCAAATGATAATAAATGAAAATATTATGTGAATAAATAAAGGTAATGTAACCTATATTTTTCTCTCACTGTTCTGATTATAGCACTTTTGATGGTTCAGAGAAATCCACGATGCCTGCTTTATTGTTATATCAATATACCAATTGATTTGGTCTTTGATTAAATATTCCAAAAAGATAGTCTGGAACGGAAACAGAAGAGGTAGCGACAAGAAATCACAAAGTCACCGAGTTGTATCTAATATTTTGTGTTAGCCATGTTTTGAACTAATCTTGAAAAATTATAACTCCTAATTATCAATGTAAAATTGGGCAAATTGAGGGCATGATAATTCAGTGGATTACGACGATGGACTACATTTGGATAATTGTGGTAAAATGTTTAGTTATCTCTAAAATTATTCATTTTTTTATTTTCGTTACAAAATCCATGTAAACACTTAGTATAATAAATACTCTCAAGTTTGATGGCATGAGTCAAAAGTCAAAATAAAAATGAATATCGTAGATAAGGATTATTATGGAGGGGAGATAAATATAATTTACATGTTTAATTTAGTAAATTTGTTTTAAATTACTAGATAAGAAGGATAGGTCTAAGCGTTAAAATGTTTAGTATCTAATTTCGATAATATTTGGTAAAAGTTTAGTATCTAATTTCGATAATATTTGGTAAATGTTTAGTATCTAATTTCGATAATATTTGGTAAATGTTCAGTATCAAATTTCGATAATATTTGGTAAATGTTTAGTATCTAATTTCGATAATATTTGGTAAAAGTTCAGTATCAAATTTCGATAATATTTGGTAAATGTTTAGTATCTAATTTCGATAATATTTGGTAAATGTTTAGTATCTAATTTCGATAATATTTGGTAAATGTTTAGTATCTAATTTCGATAATATTTGGTAAAAGTTTAGTATCTAATTTCGATAATATTTGGTAAAAGTTTAGTATCTAATTTCGATAATATTTGGTAAATGTTCAGTATCAAATTTCGATAATATTTGGTAAATGTTTAGTATCTAATTTCGATAATATTTGGTAAAAGTTCAGTATCAAATTTCGATAATATTTGGTAAATGTTTAGTATCTAATTTCGATAATATTTGGTAAATGTTTAGTATCTAATTTCGATAATATTTGGTAAATGTTTAGTATCTAATTTCGATAATATTTGGTAAAAGTTCAGTATCAAATTTCGATAATTTTCTTTTATTTCCTTCGGTGTAAAAAGGATCTTAATCAAGTTTTGCTTTGATGTCCTTGAAACAGATTTAGAGCAAAAAATCATTCAGAATATTCACAGTTGAGCATGTTTTAGAAACAAAAATATTGTTTAGTCCTTATATTAAAATAAAATGACAAGAGTACATTTCAAAATGGTTTCATAAAGACATTAGATTTATCAATGATTTTATTAAAGAGGCTGTTTCCTGGATACGTTCTGATAGTTGTAAAATTAGATTTTATATTAACATTAAATGCCATTGATTTACCAAAAATACCTGCAGCTATAAAGTAATAGGAAAACATACTGATTATCAGTTGTGATTCAAAATTTTCAATAATGACGTACCAATCGGAACAAAATAAAATGTAGAAGATAACGAATGGCGGAATTTGTTTGTGTCCATATTAAACTCCAAAATGTCCCAATCGAAGATGAACATAAAATCCGCTAAATTCTATAAGATTAATTGAGACAAACATACAGTAATGAGATAGTCATCGATTCAGCTTTGATCTAGAATTGATTTACTCTTCAAAAATAAATAATGAAAATATAAAGTTTAAAACGATAACACTTACAACAACGTCTTTTCGACTATAATCGGACTGTAGAAGTGGAAAACGTCCTGTTTGCAATACACCAGTTTCAACCGCTGTTCGTTTTTTGTACGTAAATGTATTGCAGTTATTTCATATCTTGATTATTGTGAACGAATGCTCTAGTGATGATGGTATCTTACTGCTTTTGTGTACGGTACTTGCATATGAAGGTCGTGTGAAAAAATAGGTTAATAACATCATAAAAGAGATCTCCACCCGTGTTCTACACATTTTGAAATCTTTATCTTTTTACCTTTGTATTAAAACTGTATGCAAATCGCGATTCCATTTAGACTAGTCTTGTGTTTCAAACCACTACATGTATATTGTTTAATATCGACAAAAAAGCGGTACCCAAATCATCAAATGCTTGTCCCAGAATAATATTTCAGATATTATTCATGTCAGGTTATAGTAGAACAAACTAATGATTATTAGTATTTACATAGGTTTAAATGCCATTTTCGATTACAGAGTGAAATTTGAGAACACTGATGACTTTATCAACAACGTAACGATAGGTTCATATTTCGTTTCTAAAATGTCCTCATAACAAAACTATCGATGTTTTAGATTCTCTGGTATTTTAATCGAACGGGTTCATACTTTATGTGCCCTGCCCCCCTGCAAGCATAAAACAGGTCTAATTTAATCGGATCTCTCAAGTTGTATCAAAATACGATCGGATATATTTATCCGAGTTTTAATAATAGCGCCATAACAAGAGTTTCTCAAATAAATGGAAAAATGCTTTGAATTGCTGACGATAACATAATGGTGATGATGAGATGACGTCGGGTTTCTTGTAAATATTGACTATTTGATTGGCTGACTGATATATGACTCCTTTATCCGCGTCTGTGTAAACATTATGTTTAACAATATCCTTTGGTGATTAAAATAGAAGTTATGTCTTGATGATTGCCCAAAATGTTTCTAGATAAGTTAGCGAGACAAGTTTCGTTTAAACACAGTGTGAACGAAACGGTGCATTTAATTTAAATAACAACTTAATCTGTGTATTTACAAATGCGCTATTATGCCGCGGAAGCGGGAGGTCGTGAGTTCGATTCCCGGCCGAATCATACCAAAGACTTACAAAAATGGTACTAACAGCTGCCTTGCTTGGCGCTCAGCACTAAGAAGTTAGTGTTAAGACTGGTCGGCCTGGTGTCAGGATAATGTGACTGGATGGGACATTATGCTACATGTCTGCGGCATGATGCCCCAGTGTTAGACATCATTTTAAACTGTCTCACTGCAGACATCGTAGCGATATCACTGAAATATTGTTAAAGCTACGTTATAAATCCTAATCACACACACACACACACACACACACACACACACACACTATTGGTCTGGTAACTAAATTCCTGCATTAGCTATAGACCTGTATTCTTTTAGAACACAGTGTGTATCAAACTGTGTGGTTTGTAAGGGCATTATATAATTGCCTACTGCAATTCTCTAAAACTGAATCGCTTAAGTAAATCGGCCAACGAGCTCACATAAATGCAGCCCCTCCCTCTCCCCAACCCGTGCCATTAAATACGTATGCTGCAAATGCAGACGCACACGTGTGAAAAAATATCATGAGTGGGGAAACATTATGGGGAAAATCTATAAAATCTGAAAAAAACCGAAGACATTAGTCTGTTGGTCTTGAAATCCCAGTATTGCACTACTAATTTACATTTGATCATTTAAGTTATAGTGCATAGCTGTCAATATCCCTCCCTTTGATGTTAACGTGGGGCATGACATATCATTCTTGATACAACTTGGTTCATAGCCAAGGTTTCATATACCTGAAATGATAATATTTGACTAACAAATTTGACAAATAAGACCATCGTGGCGTTAATTATTCAAAGGTAAACGTAAGACCGTTCCATTGTTTATGTCATGGTCTATAATCTATAGAGAGACCGAATTCCACAACATTTACAATCAGATATTTGTATCAACATGTATTATTATCAAACTGGTCGAATTATGTGATTAAATGGTTCTTTGCAAATTATACATATCTTATTCCTGGATATGAAATGGTAAACTAATGGCTTTTCGTTTATTTATTGTACATTCTAAGTCCTCTAGACATACATGCATACCTACACATTATATGCGTTGAATGAATTATCGTTTAGAATTACAATTTGAAAACAAACATAACGGAAGTAATGGAATTTTAATAAGATAGTACAATTTATAGCAACTTCTGGTAAAGAAAGGAAATAACTGAAAATACAGAGGATCACAATTAAAGCATTATTAGAAATATACCGAACGCTTAGACCCAATATTGCCTTCACTAACTGATGTTATTAATACCTCTCTCTTATCCGGGGAATTCCCATCATTTAAATTTTTTTTAAAAAACTGTCATTGTAAAGCCTTTGCTGAAGAAATCAACACTCGAAAACTACCGCCCGGATTCTAATCTCCCATTACTATCGAAAATCTTAGAAAAGGTTGTTCTAACCCAATTTGTATCTCATCAGAATTCAAAAAATCCTTTTAGCAATGTTCAGTCTGCATCTCACCCTTGCCACAGATCTGAAACTACTCCACTGAAGGTAGTTAATGACATTCTCTCTGCTTTGGATAGCGGAAATATTACAGTCCTCACCCTCCTTGATTTCTCTGCAGCATTTAACACAATAGACCATGATATATTACTTAACCGTCTCCAGCATGTATTAGGCATTCACAATACAGCCTTACTGTGGGTCAAGGCCTACTTTGTGAACAGGACACAAATTGTATCTGCAAATGGAATACACTCCAGCCCAGTTAATCTATGTTGTGGTGTTCCACAGGAGTCTGTTCGCTGACCTGTTCTCTTCATTCTATACACTCAACCGCTCTCAAGTGTCATAGCTCATCATCCAGTGTCTCACCAATTGTACTCTGATGACACCCAAATATACAAGTCTAGCCACCCAACTGAAGCTGAGTAGCGAGTTGCTTTTCTGATGTGAAATCATGGACGACATGTAACAAGCTGCATATGAATGATAATAAAACTGAGACCATTCTGATCACAACATAAAGATTTTCTCATTCACATCCTTTACCTCAAACAATAAATATAAGCAGCACCGACATTGAATTTACACAGTCAGTACCAAACCTAGGTGCTAATCTAAACAGTACTCTCACATTGCACCAGCATGTCATGAACATATGCAAGGCTGCAAATCTTGATCTGACACGCATCAGCTCCATTCTCAAATATCTTTCAGTTGATGCCACTAAAACACTTGTGTGCTCATTAGTACTTTCAAGACTGGACTACTGTAACTCAATTATGTCTGGTTGGTCTCAATATTTATTCCAGAAGATTCAAAAACTAAAGTTCAAAACACAGCTGCTCGTATCATATTTGGAGTACCACGATCAGAGCACACCTCCCCACTGCGCTGTACCCTACACTGGCTATCCATTTGATACAGAATCAAACACAAAATGTGTTCTCTGTGCTACGTTTTCCTGGCGTACGCCAGTCCAACTTACCTATGGCCTCGCCAATGGGCACACACCAGCAAAATACTTACGCTACTTTTCTGACAATTGTATGCTCTCTATTTTCAATATGAAAATGAAGTCATAAAGACAACGTTCGTTTACATACCACGGCCCAGCAATGAATTGCCCATTGTTGCTGTTGTTGCTGCTGTTGTCCCTGTTCTCTTTGCTGCCTTTGAAGCCCGTACTTCTTCGTCCATTATCTTTCTCCTTCTTAATTTCCTCTCTGAAGAGGTCTTTTATCTGGTCTTCGATCACTTTTAACATTCTGATATTCTCTATCTCTTGAGCTCTCGGTATCAGACTTTGTTTGACACGATGTAAATTTACGTAAGCTTTGCTGAGCTTTACTAGTCTTGAACAAATCTTCATAGGAGGAACAGTCAACAATGGATGGTCAGACTGGAGATTGCTTCGTTTTATATGGTTCAAGCGTGGACGCGATAGAAAACATTCCTACGATTTGTTCTTGACTGGGATAGTTAATTTCAGTGTGAGGGATATACATTGCCGGCACTTCCGCTAGGCGAACTAGGCAATCGCCGAGGGCGCTGGGCTAAGGGTTTATTTCATGATGGGCGAATGGGAACGGGCGTGAGTGGAAGGGGGGCGCCATATATCTGATCTCGCCTAGGGCACCAGAATGACTTGCACCGACGCTGGGGATAGAGAAAAGTCAAAGAACATGGATATGCATGAAAATTTGAAAAATTCCCGACAGATACATTTTTTTCAAAACTTAACCTGTTTTTAGTCAAATAATAAACAACCATCAACCAACAATTACTATAGACAAAATTTCTTCAAACAAACAAAATAACTTTTGACATGTTTGACAACGTTGTGAAGAGAAGATTTTCAGGAATGGAAGTCATTAGGCCAGTGATGTACACAACGCTTCGTAGCTAAAGACAACATATAACCATAAGGGTCACAACACCATTGATCTACTTTGTCATCGTTACTAGGAGAATGACAATCAAAATAAGTCAACAAATGTTCTAAAGCAGGGGTGGGCAATTGTTTTGGCTCGGGGGCCACTTTGTGGTAGCGGATTTTAGCGGAGGGCCGCACCGTTTAAAATGATTGTATTCTTTAGTTAACATTACATTTCATTTCAGAAAAAGTATAAATGGTATCATAAAAATCAATAAATAAAACTTAAACAAAAGTGGTAGTTTTATTAAATGTATTTTTTGTGCTAATGTCATATTATTTAGATTTCTAGCTGCTAGCACATTTAATTATAGAATCAGTTTAATGAGACAAGTGCACCCTATCACACTTTTTTACAATTTTTTTGAAATCAGGAGTGAAGTTGCTTGTTGAGATTCTCATCACTGCCTGCAAGTTTATGTCTGTCAAAGAGCATCTTTATTTACTCTTGTTGATCTTCATGCAAGAAAAACTTTGCTCACAAATATATGTAGATCCAAATATAGAGAACATTTCCCCGGCGAATGTTTTCACACATGGGAATTTTTAAGCAGACAAAGACTTATAAAAGTCAACTAATGTCACAGTATTAAACATTTCTTTCACTGTGTGATCTGACTGCATGTCAATTAGTTCAAGCTGCAGCTCCTCAGGTGCTGTATCAATATCAGCAGTGAGAGGAGAAGACAGCAAATTAAATTTAGGCTCAATCTTCTTGAAGTTGTGAAATCTTCTTGTGACCTCGCCCTCCAAACTCTGCAAATGATCTCTAATCTTAGCGGAAACACTTTCAGGCACTTTATATTTTCCTAATAAAGGGAAATGACAAAACTTGTCCTCACCTGCTTGCCTTGCAAATAGACCTAGTTTTGCATTGAATGATTTTACATGCTTCCACATTTCATGTGCGAACAACCCATTCCCTGCAATGTCACATTCAGTTCATTCAATTTCTCAAATACATCAGCTGCAAACATCATCTCATATCTCCACTCCTCACATCCCATTTTGGTCACAAAATCACAAGAAATCCCCTTCATGTCCAGAAATAAGAGGATTTCATTCTGCAATACTCAGACTCTTTTTATCACTTTGCCCAAGCTCAACCACCTCACACTGTTGTGGTAAATTACATCTTCATAATCTGCCTCCATATCCTCAAGCATTGATTTGAACTGTCGATGGCTGAGTGCCCTTGCTCTGATTATGTTCACCACACTTACAACAGGTTCTATCACATGCTTTAAGTCCAGTGCAGCTTTACAAAGGCTTTCCTGATGCAAACTGCAATGAAATGACAAGACATCACTGTCTATGTCTTGTGCTTGTAACTTATTTTTTAAAAGCTTAACCATACCCACATTTTTTCCAGTAAAAGCTCTGGCTCCATCTGTTGTAATGCTTGCCATTCTATTCCATGACAAGCCACTTTTCTCAACACAATTTACAGCACACTCAAACAAGTCCTGACCACTGGTAGTACTTTTAATTGATTCCAGGCCTAGTATTTCCTCTGTGATGACAAAATGTTCATTATTAATTCCACGGATAAAAATGAGTAACTGCGCAGTGTCTTCATTATCTGGGCTTTCATCCAGTGCCAATGAGAACCAAACAAAATCTTTGCTAGTGGTCTTCAGCTGTTCTGTTAGTTCGTCACTGATTGAGTCAATGCGGCGCACTATAGTCCTTCTTGACAATGAAACGTTTTCAAATTTGCTTCTCACATCAGGACACAATACGCTTGCACAATCTACCATACACTGCTTAACAAACTCGCCATCCGAAAAAGGCTTGTTGCGTTTAGCGAGGTTGTAACTTGTAGGCTATCATGAAACTAGCCTCTGTAGCACTATCCTGAAGCGTTGATTGCTTTGTAAATAATGTTTGTACTCCTTAAATACGGCGATCGTTTCATGACACAGTAAACACACTGCTTTCTTGCCTGTATTACCAAAGAAATATTTGTGTGTCCATTCTTCATTAAACACACGGGATTCATCACCAATTTTACGCTTTTTCGGAGGGTTCATGTTGTTTACTGTTGCAAAGACAAAATTGATATAAAACTGACAAACCGGAAAAGTGCGTATTTACACTGCCTGCGCACGCGCGTTGACGTAGCCGCTCTAATGGAAAACACGAGACGAACTTTCGGTCGCGGACATGAAGCAAATCTCAGTTCAAGGCGGGGTTTTTTGAATGTCTTGGCGGGCCACAAAAAACTCTGTGGCGGGCCCCTGTTCTAAAGGATATCCAAGACTGCGTTGATGCATACAATATACACAACATACAATGCAGTATGTGCCTTGTAATGTCACATTGAATTGTGTCGTCAGAGCATTTATTCTCATAAAGTCAATGATGTCATCTTCCAAAGGTGGCTATCCATACGAATCAAATTACTCAACACAACCCTCTTTAGGAAATCAGACGCCTACCGAGTGGGTTCCTGGGAAATGACTGTTGTCCGTATTGATGACATAAACTTGATAGTTTTTGAGGTTTGCGATGAGGTAGTTCATCTTTAGCACACACCACAGGATTTCAAGAAGCAGCGTATGAACTGTGGTTCAAAAGGTAATAAAGTTCCCAGGTATCCATTATTTTATCACAGGTAATGATAGGTCATCAATTCAATCCTGACTTTTTGCTTGCAAATATCTGAAAATAAACTGTTTCTTCGCTTCGTCCTTGCACTCTGAACATCGACCATCAAATTCTTTTTGAATTGGAAGGATATTTAGGACTGTGAAGGGTGAATGATTTCCACCAAAGCCACTTCACAGTGGGCTTTGTGATCCAATTGGATGATCAGAGTTAATTTGGCCACGTAACAAAACAAACCGTTGTTGGAAAACACCTCCACAAAACTGTCACTGGGTAACATTATGTAAAATTGGTTGTTTTGTTATTCATACTTCCAGAGTTTTGCTGTCTGAGGGGTCACTAGAAGTCAGAAGGTTAAAGGATGACTGTTGTTGGGGTGGTGATTGGTGGAATGGTGAATGGCGTTGGACGCAAGGCAGTCATTGTTGTTCCAATTCGAGAAGTACTTTAAGGAAGGATTTGGAAGAAGGTATTCAATGCAGCTACTCAGCAAATTTTCCACAGTTGTGTGTCACCTTTATGCAAACTCAAATTGGCAATGGCTGCACCGATGACACAATACACCACAAATATTTGGCAGAGCAAAGACGATTTGCGTTTTAGGTACACGTTCTTCACACCACACCCACAAAGATTGCCTTATAAATAATGCAGAGAAGAACTGGGTGAAGGAGTTGACACTGTGGTATATAAGGCTGTGTTGAAGGGCATGGTGATCGTTTCTTGTTATAGTCGATGAGTTGCGAAGCGTTGATCCAAGAATCAAAATTGGAAGGATATCCTTTCCAACATATTTTGAATTCTTTGACACAAGATCTTCCCACTTTACGAGTTCATCGTTCGAGAATGCTTTCGATTGTGTACTTCGTCTTCTTTAATGGTCACGCGTTGCAACTGGGCAAGTAAAACGTTCATTTTAATACTTCCCCGTTCATGTCTTCCAATTTATAGAAGGCAGTATGACGACCATGCACTTGTGCAGGACAGAAAACAATTCGGTAGTCCAGTTGGGTAAATAACCTTTGTCGAAAGTGCATTTGGTTATGCCAATGCGCACCCAATCTCCTGTTGCCAAAACTCCACATTCATTGGGACAGTCACCGTCGTGGACGTACAAAACAGGCGCTCACATACATTGTCTAAGTCACTTCTTGGGGCGCGTGCTAGTCTGATGCTCCAATGGTAAAATTGGTTGTACGCTTGGATGAGTTGGGGTAAGACGTTTAAGAATTTGATATTGTATTGATGCGTAAAATATTTCGATATGCTTTTCTTTCAAGGTGAATTACATGACATCTGGCTTTAGTTTCGTGATTATCGGTGGTGACAAAATGAATGTCACATTTCCTTAATTATTTTTGGAAAACTCGTTTCAGAAATTTGGTGCCTTTGATGGTTCGCCTGCGACGAGGGTGACGACCATTTTGTTTCAACAACAGTTTGAGTACTCGGTAGTGGATGTAATGGGATGATTTTAGTCTTCGTTTCTTTTTTCTTTCTGGTTGTCCTTCTTTCTAATTTAATTCGGCTGAAGGAGGAGTGGACATCATCATTTTAAACCAAGTGTTAGGTTCCTATCGTTGGGGAGTGATGAAAGGGGCCAACAAGGACGTTGTAATTTTACTAGGACCTGGAGCTGCTGAAGGTGTTTGAAAGACGTCTCGGATCTCTTCTTCCTCAATCAATAGAGGCACTAAGTCTGTCTTGGCCGCTGGGGAAAATGGTGGTAGACGTTTAATCAGAGCCTTAGATCCTATCAGAGTCGGCTGAGCTATTTCATCTAAAACTTTCTCGTGAAAGAGTTGCAGTCGTTGCTGTAGCTGATTGTTCTTTTGTGTTTTTTCTGTTTCGGACAAATCATTGCGATCCATCAACGATTGCAGTTCGTGTTGCAATTGGGACATCTCAGTCAAATGAATATTATGAAGAAAATGTGGGATTCGTGGTTCTTGCCAACAGTGATGTTTCTTCCATCTTTTGTAATGGACTCAGTTCAGGTTTAGTGTTTCCATTCGCTTCCAAGGGTCACATCTGAGATCATTGTACTCCAGAGGTCCCTTGTATCTTCCTATTCTATCTTCTAACGCAGGAAATACACTTCCCAAGAGTCACAACGTAGAAACTACTATTTTTTGGCAAAAAGTCATATCATGGGTTAAGGTTATCCGTGTTGCACCAACATCTTTTTCTTTTGACGAAGGTTATTTTATTTTGGACCATTTGGCGAAGAACGGGTCGATGTTTGGCTAAGCAGTTTTTGAGATGTGTAGACAACGGTATCGTGCCTTTCAAGACATTCAAACATCGTTCGTGCAGGGTATCGATGACATCTTTGTAGGCAGTTTGAAAGATTTGTTTTCGCATGGGTGGAGAGGCTTTGGACAGGACGGAGAACACGTCCCAGTGTTTGACTAAACGAGGATGTAGTCCTTTCCTTTTCTTTCCATTAATGAGTGAAGAAGGACGGAAGAATGTTTTCTGGGTGTGTGTGAAATCTTTCTTTGTTGTGTCCAATAATACACTGACGTTGATGACTTGACACACATTTTTACCTTTAGTGTGCTATCGTTTCGTCAAAAAGGTGACGATGATATTTGGTGTCATAGTTGAGGGTAGTAGATGGGACATCTGTGAAATAAGCACCTGTTAACCGCACACAGGACTTTGGGGTTATAAGTCCCAACCATCCACCGAATAAATCCCGATGATCTTTTCGCCTCCTCCGTTTCGAGCATGTTGAATCCATTTGTCTTCCTTGTCACATAAGTAAGTAATGTAGCCAGCGTATGGCTTTGACTGATTACTGGCGTTTGACAAAGTTCGTCGTTTAAGGGCTTATGACAGCATGATTCGTTGGAGTAACATGCTTTGACATGGTGCGAGCTTCTTTCAAAGGATCGATAACTCCCAGCTTCTTTCAAAGGATCGATCCCTCCGTGTTCTATGAACAGTTTTCGACATTTTCGACAACAACGCCGTAACATGTCCACGTCCGAACGACATTAATTTAACAGTTCTTCTTGAAAGTCGAGGGGGTCGGAGGCGTGAGTCTGGTACTACGCGTAGAAAGCTTCTCGTCGTTCAGTACGCGTGATATCGGGGTCGTAGTAGTGAATTTCATGTAAATGGGGGTAGAATGGCGTGTTGATTGGCTTCTGTATTGAAATAGTGCAAAAGATAACCGTTGGCTATTTCTGTCATTCCCAATGGTTTAGGCGTTCGACTCAAAGTCATGGACAGCTAACTCATCGAATCTTTAAACTGTTCTTGTCAAACTTGCATGAAAATTATTTTGGCTTTGTTACTTACAGTAACACAAAAGAAATTACCTATTGTATCCCTAGAAATTGTGAGCCGTTACCGTGGCATAGCGATGACAATCTCCGTAACGTTCTATGTCCTCCAGACTACATGTCTCGTCGATGGGGTTTAAGACCCTTTGGGCAAAGTCGGACAGCGTGTTCGACCCTGGAAAGATTTTTCACGTCCTCCAGGAATCTTGTTACAGTGAGAACAATGATTAAATATAGGCTCTCGTATTCACTTCTCGCATGCTTGTTGAGCCACACAGAAATTGGGAATGTGAATACCAGTCTTGCATGCATTCACCATCGAAAGAGATAAAATTGCCTTTCTGCTGGTGTTCATCGTGCTCTTCTTGTTTGGAATGGTATTTTTGAATGTAGCAATAAAAATAGGGCACAACGATAGGAGGTTGCCAAGCACTTTTGTGATGTGAACCTTGCGTCCGATGTTGTTGGTAACAGGTTCGACTGACAAAAGTGCGCAGACAACCAAGGCAATGCACTCTTTCTTGTTCTTTCTCCATAAAAAGCTGATAAGCCAAACATCCTGAGCATTTCTATCTACCATATTTGTGTTGTTCTCGATTGTTATATCCATATTTACATTTCCCGTAAACAAATAATCCGTTGATACTGGTAATGGTATCGAAATGTTCATCGTGATGATAGACGTGAATGTATTTTACGTCTTTAAATCTTTGCCTAGGAACAACAAAGTTCTTCACACTTATTGAGAGTGTAATTTCAAGTTGTAGCGTGGAGCTATGGAGTTAAGACGTCTTGCAATTTTTGCATTTCAGGAACGCCGCAGGGCGTGTCTTTAGATATCCCCTTTTGCTATAACATGAGTTCTTCTTCATTTTGTAGTTTTGCTCGGTCCGATTGTTGAATGTTCTCTCAAGGTCTTTTCCATTCTGTCATGTCGTTCTTGTCGGCATACGTTCGTCCCACCACGATGGCCCTGGCTAAACACATCTGGTCTTGAGTGTTGTTAAATTCGGACGAGGCTCTTTTTGGTACTCCGAAGTTCGTAAACCAATAACACCTTTTTGCGTCCTATCCCTTTGGGAAGAGAAACATGGGCGATGAACATTGTCGCTTTTTTCATCGGTGATGTGAAACTTGTCGCTGGATTGTTGCATGTGTTTAATTTTGTCGATGACTTTGGATGATGTCAATTCTGCTGGGCTGCTACACTAGATTCAAACGGAGACTTCAAACTATAGTGATGAATGGAAAGTCTCAAGCGATCACCTTCTTTGGCTTTACATTGCCGTGTCAATGTGGCTAACAAATAATTTCCGTCTCTCGACTCCATGTGGTAGTACGTTTAAGAGTCTACTGGTGTATTTTGCTTGTGTGTAAACTTTATGTGTCTGGTATAGGACACACTCGTGTGATCTTCAAAATTACTGACATGAATTTGAACGAATTCATTGTGCGAGGTGATAAATCACGTCTCTTTCTGAGTCTTACTTTCTTGTATCTCTACGAAGTGATTCGATCGTTTCATCCTGACTGCAAAAAGTCAAAAGACTACATTTTAAACGCCATGATCCCCAATATATATTCATGTCAGACCAGTGTGCATATAAGGGGTCAGTGTCTACTGTTCATTTCACTCTTTAACCGACCATAATGTCTGATCAGAGCTTTGCGATGTGTCATACGAAAGTTTTCTTCTGACAAGCCGACGAACTACTCATCCTCCTTTCGAGATAAAAGTCAAGATACTTGCTATATATGTAAGAAGAAAGGGTATTGGACTACTGAATGACCAGAACGTGTAAAAAGCTAAACAGGTGCCATAAGAGACAAAGTCATATCAAAAGGACATATAACCACTACGAATACCGTCACCGTTCGACTATCACTGTCCTCCTTCTCTCCTAGGCATTGTTTCTTTTTACTGCTGTTTCTACTTCCTGTCGTTTCCTTTTTCTTACCTCTTGTTGTTTTTGCTGCTGTTGAAGGAGAAAAGTTTGTTCTGCTTCTTTCTGTTGCTGCCAACAATTCGTATTTTTGTCTCTATTTAAAATACTCGACTTGTGGTAAGGAATGAGAGGCGGCAAAGGTACTGGTACCTGAACAAATTCTTGCAAAGAAGAGAGAAAATCAACCAAAATCCCACATGGGCCCCAAGTGGCCGAGTGGTCTAAAGCGCTCCCCGTTCCGGATCACTGCCATCTTACCTCTGTCTGCGTGGGTTCGAGTCTAAGATTCGGCCAATATGGGTATTGACAAAGCTTGCCAGTAGCTTCTCGTGGGTCGGTTGTTCTTTCGGAGTTTTTCCCCAGGTTCTTCCTCCACCATTAATACTAGCCACCGTGTATAGCCTATTGTGTCATGAAAAATGGCGTAAAACCCTACAACAACTAAATTCCAATTTAAAAGATGTCTCTACTGGACGTATAATTCTGATGATTTTGGTAGCCACTGCTATACTAGCGCTTCTCGTCTCCAATACCGGTACATTGCAATTCATCATCTTCTTTGTTTCAGTCATGATTTAGAACTGTCTCATGGATTCATGACGCACAGACACTAGCGCACCTATATAGAGAATGTGACGTCACAGGCCAATCTCGTCGCATTGGAAGACAGACTCCGTCATGTGACTGAATTTTGAAGCGCGTGTTAGGTTAATAATAATAATAATAATAATAATAATAATAATAATAATGAGGACTTTGTATAGCGCCTAATCTTTCGAAGCTCTAAGCGCTTTACACCATCAATAATGATATGACTACACTACAAAACAACAAATGACAAAAACAATGAAATTGAAAAACATAAAAACATGCTGAAAACATATAAGATACAAAACATGATTAGATCGCTAAGTTTGTCCCTGCAGTCGAAACAGGTAAGTGTTAAGAGCACTCTTGAAAGGGACCACAGTGTCTTTGTGTCTAATTTCAATGGGCAATTCGTTCCACGTCGCCGGGCCCTGGTGTGCAAGCGAACCTTGTCCATATGACTTTGTTTTCACCTTGGGAACAATGCGTATATGTTTATCAGAAGAAGAGCGTAAGTATCTAGCTGGAGTATACACATTGGTGAGGCTGTTTAGGTATGTTGGACTGGAGTCTGTCATTGAAACATAGCACAGAGAACAAATTTTGTGTTTGATTCTGTATCGAATCGATAGCCAGAGTAGGGTACAGAGCAGTGGTGAGGTGTGCTCTGATCGAGGTACTCTAAAGATGATCCGTGCAGCTGTGTTTTGAACGTTTTGAAGTTTCTGGAGTAAATATTGTGATGAACCAGACAGAATTGAGTTACAATAGTCCAGTCTTGAAAGTACTAATGAACACATACTTTTTTTTGTGGCATCAGCTGAAAGATATTTACGAATGGAACTGATGTGTTTAATTCAAGATATGCAGCCCTGCAGATGTTCATGACATGTTGGTGCAATGTGAGAGTACTGCCAAGAGTAACGCCTAGGTTTCGTACTGACTGTGATAATTTAATGTTGGTGTTCCTGATATTTATTGTCTGAGGTAAAGGATGTGAATGAGAAAGTCTTCGTGTTGTGATCAAAATAGCCTCAGTTTTATCATCATTCATCTGCAGCTTGTTACATGTCATCCATGATTTCACATACGAAATGCACTTCTCTACTCCATGGATGGTAGCATCAACTTCAGTTGGGTGGCTAGACTTGTATATTTTTGTGTCATCAGCATACAATTGGTGCGATACTGGGTGATGATATATGACACCTGAGAGTGGCTGAGTGTACAGAATGAACAGAACAGGTCCAAGAACAAATCCCTGTGGAACACCACAACATACGTCAACTTGGCTGGAGTGTATTCCATTTGCATATATAATTTGTGTCCTGTTGACTAAGTAGGACTTCAGCCACTGTAGGGCTATATTCTGAATGCCAAAAACATGTTGTAGACGGTGAAGTAATATATCATGGTCTATTCTGTCAAATGCTGCAGATAAATCCAGGAGAGTGAGGACTGTAATCTTTCCACTATCCAAAGCAGAGAGAATATATCTAAATACTTTCAGAAGAGTAGTTTCCGTACTGTGGCAAGGGCGATATGCAGACTGTACATTGATAAAAAGACTGTTTGAATTCAAATGAGATACAAGTCGAGTTAGAACAACCTTTAATAACATTTTTGATATGAATGGGAGATTAGAAACTGGGCGGTAGTTCTTTAAATCGTTATGGTCCAGTGTTCTTTTCTTAAGCAGTGGCTTTACGATGGCAACTTTGAAAAATGATGGGAATTCCCCCCGATGAGAGAGAGATATTAATAACATCAGTTAGTGAAGGAAATATTGGGTCTAAGCACTCAAGCAGCAGTGATGTCGGAATTGGATCAATTTCACAAGACTTTGGTGCACTTTTTATCACTATTGTCCCTACTAAATCAATAGAAACAGGTTCAAATGCTCCTGTTGTCGCTGAAATTCTGCGTCATAACTGTATGGTGACGAATCAGTTGAAATTGTGCTGTCAAGCGAATCTCTAATGGTTTGTACTTTGTCATCGAAGAAATTTGCAAATTGGTCTGGTAGGTCTAGTGGAGAGAAGGTTGTTGGAAGTGGTGTACATTTGTTCCTTGACATTAGTTTGCTCTTTGCAGCTGGAACTCTCCGTGATCTTAGTACTGTAGTGGGATGATTTGGCTAAATGGACTATGTTTGTGAGTTTCTTCTTAGCGGCTTCGTAGATTTGTTTATGAATAGTGTCTGGTGGAAACCCAAAGCCTCTCTGCTTTTCGGCGATGTCTTTTAGCAGTGCGAAGCTGGTCCCTAACACTGCTATACCATGAAGAACACTTTTTTTTTTATTGATACTCTGCATTTGATGGCTGGGGCATGTTTTTCAAGCAATGAACGCAGGCAGTTATCAAGTTGTTCCGCTGTTGGATGTAAGAACGTTGTTAGGTTTTCTTGGATGTAATGCATGAATTTGGTTCTATTTATCATACGGAGGCTTCCCTTAGTAGTAAATAGAGGTGAAGGGTTAGGCACTGATACGTCGAGATGGCATACAATGCAGAGGTGATCCAATGCAATTTCGTGGGGTCCAAGGGTGGATTGCAGAATATTATCATCAGGTCTATGAAGAAACCAGTCTAAAATGTGACCAAGTTTATGGGTAGGTTGGTTAACTGACTGTTTAAGATTGAAAACATAAATGGAATCTAGGAGTTTTGACGTGTATGGTTTACCAGGACAGTCAAAGTGAAAGTTGAAATCTCCAAGAATAATTAGGTTGCCACCTATCGAATTTCTATACTCTAGAAGATTTGGAAACTGCTCCAAAAAGAGAGATTCAGTCAGCTTGTTTTTTCTACTAGGAAGAGGACGGTAGAGACAAAAAATGGACTGACCTTTGTTCTAGTGTGAGCGTTGTTTGGACTTGTTCAAACGTTGTGTGGCAGAAATTGAAGGTTGTGTTGTACTTAAGGCATTTGATCATGGAATTCTTTGTAATTACAGCAATTCCACCTCCGCGAGAGTTGCGGGGGAACGACTTGAAGGAGTAATCGCTGGGTGTTAAATCCGCACACTTAGGTTCATCGCCTGCCGAATGTAACCAAGTTTCTGTCAGGAAAAAGACGTCAATATTCTGGTCGTTGATAAAATTAACAATTTCTGTGCTCTTTTCAGTTGATCCTACTGACTGAGTAATGCAATACGTAGTGGTATCCCTGGGACAGTTGACACAACGGTTGACGATTTAAGACGAATTTGAACCAGGTTATTACAATTAACGGCAGAATTTTTAAGTTGTTTATCCGTTACGGGTGAAAGGGAGATAACTGGAATTCTTCTTCCTTTTCTACTCAGGTTAGATGAAAGAAAACATCCTTTTCGATCTGCTTTCCACTATAAATAACTGCAGTTCACTGCATTCCCATCACATGCTCTCGTCACAATATATCTACAAATTTAGAATCGTCTACTCTCGTATCGTCAATGCTGTTCAGCACAGACGTACCCACGCATGTGACATCAACATGGACAATTATCAGGGTCACCGATATGAGCCTTTTGAAAAAGAAGAATTTATGTGAAGATACAAGGATGTTTGACGAGAGTCCTTGTCTACAGACCAGAAGTCAAAATTTGAAGAAGAGAAGAAGATCTATGCAATGTCTTTTATGTTAACGAAATGATATTAACATAAAACCCAATATTTCATGCGTGATATAAGTATATGTCTATATCCTACCCACTCTCTGGTCCCAATTCAGGTCAAACCGGTGCACACCTGCTCCTACAATTGTTGCAACATTGCTACCAATCTTCAGTATCGTGACATCATGACACCTATTCCATTCCTAGTAACCCTATGCAACAACTTTACTTTCCATTGTCGCTATACAATCCCAATATACCCCATGTTAAATTCTCACTGACCCTAAATGTTCCACGGGTTATTTAAAAAGTGGGAACCCTAAACGTTCACCATTACAGCTGACGTACGTTTCTGGCACCGGGACGGATCCTTCCTTTGGCACCCACACAAAAAATGTAAAAAGGTAAACACAGATAAATATATTATGTTTGCAAGTATATTTTTAAACAAGTCAGTGCTGTCATAAGCAAACTGGAAATAATAAATATGCATGACATGAACAAATTAGTGAAAAGGTAATGCTGCATTTTATTTTATAAACAAAAAATACCTTGTACTGGTATTTCTACCCTCCCTATGACATTAACATACACATACACATTTCTGGCTGCTCCTCCACCTTTTATGCCACTGCTACTTTGCACAAGGTATGACGGGACTTACACTTGATCTCCTGACGTCATTCTTACCATGTTTCCATAGAGACCTGGGTCATGCCAGAACAGTGTTTCGTTCCTTACTGTGGTATAACTTGTCTAAACCGATTCGTCAAATGTGTATCTATCCATACAAACTCAGACCTTGTCTACAAAATGTATTATTTGGTTTTTAATGTCAAATGTTGTACTGTTGTATAGGTTCCATCGAGCCTGCAAATAAGCTCCGCCCCGGCTAATCCGATGGGTCAGTTATAAGTTAAAGTATATTTTGCATCTTTTTTGCTTCAGTTTGTTAATAAAGAAACGTAAATTAATATAGTTGTAAAACATTTTGCGTCTTTCCTGAGCTCTTTTCGTTCCCAAAAAAAAATGTTCACATGCTTTAGTTTTAATCATTTGATTATCTGTTGGCTGAGATATATTGTTTGTTTTGTTGAATCTATTTATTGCGTGATTTTTCTCGATGAACATGTAGGATACAAACTGTACAGACATTATTCCATGTTAGCATGTCGCATTGATATATAGATAAATATTTTCTCGAACATTTGATATTGTTAAGACTGACTACGCCATTTAAAACAATGTTTACCTGTCCCATACGTTTTTCAAACCTTTCCCATACCTGTCCCATACCTTTACCATACCTTTACATTCTACTGAATAAAACACATCGTGTTCTTTTTATTTGTTGTTGTTATCCCTAACTGATGCGTTTAAATGAAATAATACCCGCAAAAACGAAATAGTATCTTGTTTATGCGAAATACTATCTAGCTAAAAATAACTAGAACATCCTATTTAAACAAATCACTATTTTATCATTGGAGTTCGTCTTTAGTGTATTAAGAAAGTAATTTATATATGTGTAAAAAACGGAGGCAACAGTGACGTGTTAGCTGCAGGTCAGCTGTAGTTGTTATGGTTATTTTTGGCATTATATAAGAACTTTCCAAAGAATATTGTGCAAAACTGGTGTGTACCTACCTCGGCATTATTCTGGCATCTTGAATGTGGTTGTTTCTATTCAGAGCAAACTGAAATATTTCGACACGGCCATACACAGATGCATCTTAAATGCATTTAATATGATTAGCTTATACCCTGAGAGCTTATTGATGAGATGTAAGGATCCTACTGATATGGCATGGCGGAAGGAACGTCTTCTCTTTACAACTCGTATCACATTCGAATGGCCGGACTCGGTTTGGCAGACAGATTTCTAAGTTAAACTGAAATTTTTTACAGTATGTTCTAATGGATATGTCAAGAGGTTATTTGGTTAGAACTCTTTCCTTCTAGAGGACATTATCAGCAAACCATTAAAGCAAGACAATGATGTCGACTGAAAATAAGTGGGGACCCAAGTGCAAATTGTTTTTACGTTGCTTTTTGTTGGAGGAGGATATTTAAATGCATGAGGCACGTTAATGCAGTTAAAATCAAAGTGATGTTCGATAATTTATGGTAATAAAAATGTTGGACACTTGCGTCTCCAGAATGAATAATAATGAAGGTTTCAATGAAAGTCTTTTATACAAAACAAATTGCTACAGTTTCTGCTTCACGAAATGTTTCAGTGTATTGAACAGGTCAAGAATGTATTCATCTACTACAGTTCCCTAAATGGGCGGCTATTTAGAGTATGTATAGTGCATTTTTTCCTCCATGTTATCACCGATCGCTCCGGTGGCCCAGTAGTTAAAGTGTCCGCCTTGGATGCGGAAAGTCAAAGGTTTGAGCCCCTGCCAAGTCGTACCAAAGACTTTAAAAAATAATATACTAGCTGCTCCCTTGCTAGGCGCTCAGAATTAAGAGGTCTGTGAAAGGGCTGGTCGACCTTGTATCAGGACAATGTAACTAGGTGGGACATGACGCTATATGTCTGCGGCACGATTCAGTGCTTGGCATCACTATAAACTGCCACACTGCATACATCGTAGTGATATGACTGGAATATTGTTCAAGCTACACTAAAAATCTAAATCAGATCATAATTCACAAATTACCCACCGTATAATCTATACTACTACTACTAATGATAAACCTAATATTATTCATACTACCACACCACTACCACCACTGTTACTACAGTTAGTACTACCACTGTCCTACTACTCCAACTACTGCTACTGCTCCTACTAATATGTCTGAGAACATCAAATTACCTTTTAATAGTGTGATAAAAAGATATTCCTTTCTTTAATTTTTTTTTAAAACTTTCTTTTCTTTCAAGTTAAAATGTTCAATGAAATCATTTGCATAATGACAATCGTCTGCTGATACGTTTGAAACGTGAACAATTACTTTCTGTTGTTGGTTGCTATTTCGTTAGATAACTCAAAGCAATCCGAATAACGATGTATCCTTCCTCGAGTGTTTATCTTAACACGTTATTACTCAACACTTTATCTACCCGTTCTATATGTGACTTGTCACAAGAATCTAAGGCTATCTTCACAACTGGATGTAATTTTAACTATTATTTTATTTTCCTCCTTTCAGGAACATTTAATACGTGATATCCAGACTGTACGATTTTTAGTTGTCGTCGCTGCTTCGTACGGAATGTACCTGTTCACACGGGTCTTTTTAAAAAGATGATCTTGAAATAAAGTTCCTATCTTTAAGAAATATTTACAGATATTGGTTACTTCCATCGTAAATCTGTACTCGTTGATATTTGTATCAAATGAACCTCTAAGTCTCGTATAGGTCTTGATAGAGTTTTGATTGGACTCTTATAAGATGTGTTTGCAGATTGTGTCTGGTGATTTGACAACGATACCTCAACTAATGAATACATGTACGAACTTCTGTGAGAGTGACAGGTGTAAGGCGAAGTTTAATACATTTGCAACATGCACAATTGAGAGAATTTTGGCATATCTCTATTTTACATTCATATATTGTGCCTGAAATTTCGTTGGATATTGTACTTGTGAAAATTGTATATGATCTAAGCACACAGTTAACCAAAAAATGACTGTCCATATCAAAACACCAGCCGTTATTAGACTAAAGTAGAATACCTTCAGCAGGGCTGAAAACAATTATAGACAATTCGGACCAATGACAATTCGGCCCAAGACAATTCGGCCCAACTTGGACCGAAAATAAGACAATTCGGCCCAACTATAAAGACAATTCGGCCCAACTCGAAAGACAATTCGGCCCAGTTTTAAAATACAACTGACAAGTATTTATTCGTAACATATATTTTGACAATTCTTATATACTGTAATATGTTTTATAATAAAATTTGGAACATTTTGTGAACAAGATAAATGTTTTCCGAAGTTATGGTTAGGAAAAACCGGAGAAAGTACGCTTGGTCTCAAAAACTTAATTCTCAAACAAAACATGAGATATTCTCGTATTTGAAAGTATTTGTTACAAATAAATTTATGCAGATAAAATGGTTGAAAACTGCATAATTAGTTATTTTGCGATAATTTGACAAATTTAATTCAGAACATTATTCAGTTTTGCTGTTATATGTTACGAAAAAAAACAGATAAATGTGCACAATGAAAGATGCATCTTTATCAAAATTTCTTTAATTTAAATTTCAATTAATTTGATAATGAATATTCAAAACACCACAAACATTTTAAGTTGTCAAATTAATACCATTCTAATTATAACAGTTTCCGATTCAAAATATTAGCGCGAAAGTTTATAACGTGTATGCCTTTTTAGTCAATCCAAACATATAACGTATGTATCAGAGACATACAAAAAGAGACTGTTCATTAAATATGTAATCGCTTTTCACAGCAATAAAAAATATTTCACACTGAATAAAAAATCGATAATTTCGCAGTGAATAAAAAATATTTCACACACTGAATAAAATATTGATGGACCGTTAACTGAAAAATGTTTTTGGGTTCGGGAAAATTGTTTTACAATTGAAAAATTGTTTGCAATTTCAAATAATGGTCAATGAAGCATTAACGACCCGATTGGCTCGTGAACGACTAGATGCAATTAGGAGATTTATACCAATTCGCGACTCTGTAAGGAATAAACTAAGACAACGACAGAGTCTTCAGACTGACTTTTCTACTGATACACAACAGTTATTTAAACCGATAATTAGCGCAACTGAGGATGTAACATCAGCAATTTCTAAACAAGAGTCTTTTCTCCCTGTGTTAGAAAAAATAGCAAAAAGAACTAAACAAACAAAAAAAATCATTATAAACACTTCCTCAGGATATATCAAGTGGACTACCTAAATCAAAGAAATTAGCGGATCTATTTACCGATAAAGCTAAATAACTAATTCTCAATGAGAAGGAGGGCAATTTAAGTGAATTTGCTGCTAACAGCTATGATTCACAAGAGAAAGTTTTTCACGGACAATTATACGGATTATAGAATGTCACATAATGAATGGGCTGATATAGTGTATGAAATAAATACCGGGATTATAGATAGAAGGAAGACGAAATATCGAGAATTCAAGAGAAATTTTGATTATCATTTACAACAAGAAAGAAAACGCCAAACAAAACAAGAAGAACTTGATGATGATGATAAACTGGATGAAGCAACTGGTTATAGCGGGAAGGGATTAAGAGATTCCAGTGGGACCCCAAGTGGGGTATGTCCTGATAGTGTTATCAATGATATATCACGATTAGATGTTCTAATCGGAGGGTTCCGAGCTGGAAATAACTCACCGGAAATAATTAATGAAGCGGCTGATATCTGTAGACGGTTATTTCGAGTTGGTATCATGGATATCAAAACATATCGAGGTTTCATTAGCGACTTAGTGGAAAATGGGTATCATAGTGACTGAAAACGAATTGAAAAATTGTTTTACAATTGAAAAATTGTTTATAATTTCAAATAATGATCATACACTACAATCATGATAAACCAACTAGCGTCTATGTAGTTAATTCACGATTGCCTGTTTATAGAGCATATTACGGCGATGGTTTCGGTGATACCATTGCAGGGTTATTTACAAGAATGGCCCCAAAAGTGATGCCGTTAGCTAAAACAATTAGGAATGAAAGCCATTGATGTTATTCATGATAAGGGTATTAGTGCTGGTGGAGATCTTGCCGGAAAAGCGTTTTCAGCCGCGAAGAATAAATTAAAAGCGCTAGTTAGACGAAAAAAGAAACCGTTACCATCTACTGCAGTTATGCCTGCAAGTGTTAGTAAAATAATAAATAACGCAGTAGATGAAAAACTAGAGTCATTGATGACCCCCGACCAAAGCAACATCGCAAATATGATAGCAGGAAGTGGCTTACGACCACGACGGTGAAAATCATTGTTGAAATTCGAAGAATTTTCACGATGAAAATCGCAATTTAGATCAATGGATATATAATAAAATGTTCAAAAGGTCACCTGATCCAGCGTTTGATATAGACGCCCCAGTCCCCAAGGATGATTCTGTACGCGATTATCAATATTACGCCTATCATGCAATAGACTCAAATAGTCGATCAAGAATTGAACTTCAAGTTCATGATACCATTAAATATTTTCTACCCGCTGAAGCGTTTATTGAAGTAGAAGGAGAACTTGTAACAGCTGCTGATACTCCTGCTGTACCAGCACCGTATCCAGTTGGTACTCAAGTCGGGTTTGTCAATAATGGTATCATGGCGCTATTTGAGAGTGCTAGATACCTCATTGATGGAAAAGAAATTGAGTCGATAGATCGCGATGTTGATGTGGCTACAACAATAATCGGGTTAGCAAGATATTCTGATGATTATACAAGATCAGCAGGACCTTCTATGATGTTTGCAAAAGATGTTAAAAATACCGCTGGAGGAAATCAATTTATTATAAGACGACCAAAGAATAATGCTGGTGCTGCTAATGTTGATGTTGAAAATATGATTATAAACAACGATCTTAATTTCAATCTAGGAGCTGCAACACGTATATCAATGTTGGAGGGGCGGCGTAAATTATTTTCATGCGCGATTCCACTGCATCATATTTTTGGATTCTGTAGAAATGTACGAAAAGTTATTTATGGAGCGAAGCATACAGTAGCACTCGTGCGAAAGAGTGATGATAATGACGCAATTTGGAGGATTCCAGTAGATGCTGCAAATCCAAATGCTGATGCCGGTAAAGTCATTTTAACAAAAATATCATTGTGGATGCCAGTACTAACTCCATCAATTACCGCAGAAGAACTATCATTTATGGACCAAGGAGGAAAATCATTACTAAGTTGGCTAACGGTAAGTACAGATGTTAAACAATCAAATATTAACGGGTTATTCACGTGGAACATAGCATCAAAACAAGGTGTTGCTGCGCCACGTCATATATTTATTGCGTTACAGGATAACACACGAGTTGTCAATCAACTCTCCAGCCATATGATATTTGATCCATTAGGTGTTAAAGACGTCTCACTGAGAATAAACGGCCAACAGGAACCATCCGAGGATATACAACTTAATTACACAGAAAATCATATTGCACGAGTTTATCATCGTCTGTTGTCATTTATGGCAAGCGATCAAAATGTCGATACTGGTCTGCAAATATCACAATATGATTTTAAGAATCTGTATCCGATCTATTACTTTTCGTTGGAACATCTTGATTTGACAAGACAGTCCGTTGTTGATATACACTTTAGAGCTAATTTGCTTCGTGGTGCTATTGCTAATTATAGAGCAGTTGCTGTCATTCTCAGCGATAAATCAATGCTACTCGAAGGTGTTGGTGGAAGAATGAGAGTGGTAGATGCGCCAGTAGAACATATGTAAACGATTTTCTCGATGAAATTGTTTTACAATTTACGGTTTAGAATCAATATATTATGTATAATGTCATACAGTGTTATTAGTGTTGCGTTAACCCCCGGTCAAATCAAGAAATTGCAATCAGAATCAGCTAAAAAATATGGAACCACTATCACGCTGAAACCCAATCAAATGACTGGCGGGGCGAATACATTATCGCTGACAACTCGTCAAGTAAAACACTTCAATGATGCACTTGTAGCAAACAAAAGGTGTTCAGATTACTATTTCTGCGGCTGCTATCAAAAATATGATTAAAACAGGCGGTATATTCCCGTTATTTGCTGCTTTACCAGGATTAATTGCAGCGGCTGCACCAGCAGTTGCAAAAGCTGTCGCATTGGGGGCAACTGGAGGCTTGGGAGCAAACGCGATACAAGGCATTACTGAATCCTATGAACCGAAGAAAGGACGAGGGTATAAAAAAGGGAAAGGGTCTAAGACTACCAGGAACCCCGTATTCATGGTACAGCGGAAAGGGTCTAAGACTAGGACCGGTTTACTAGTTGGAGAGTCTTTGACTCCAATGTCCAATTTTGATTTAATTGATGCCGCTAAAAAACTAGCGATTAAAAATTTCAGAGGTGTCTTTATGAAAGATCAGTTACCGGCACAACCAAACAGCGTTGAAACCGGTATTATTAATTTAGATAACAGCACCGGACCTGAAACTCAATGGGTTGCATACGCTATTGATCCACGTGCAATCGTCTATTTTGATTCATATGGATTAGCCCCGCCGAAGGAATTTATGCGTTATATAAATCGCTTAAAGACTTTTCCAATGAAGACTTGGTATTCTACGCTACCAACACAACAAATGAATGACCCACCAATATGCGGCAGCGAAGTATTAAATGTCCTTGACGCTATTTCTAACTCTTTGGGTAACCCAAGGGGAAAACCACCACATGTTGTCGTAAATGAATACACCAGTCGCTGGAAATCGAAACGATTTTAGAGAAAGATTTATAAAATATCATGATTGATATTTGGGGGAGATCTTTATCAGCGATGAAGAAACCCGGTGCCGATGGCACTGCAGGAATATCTGCAACCGGTGAAATAAAAAAATAATCGAAGATGAAATAGCTGAGACGTTGAATCTAGCAAGTGTTGATCCTAATGAAATAGTTGTATTTCAAGATCGTCAGGGTAAATTGAAAACTAGTAATGTGTCGTTGGATGATATTTTGGTTAAACAACGAAACGCAATCGAAGATACTATCGCGTTATTTTCCGATCAGGGTAAACTCAAACCGGGTGTACTTATTTCGACGATTACAGATAGATTAAAAACTCTCAACGATGAGTTAAACAATTCTGTGTTGGAACTAGCAACACTTCAATCTAAAACTGAAGAACACTGAAAACAGTTTTCAAATTTTCGTAGAAACATCGTGGATAAATTTATTGGAACCCCGTTAGATAAAATTGAAATAAAACTCCCTGATATTAAAAAATCCATCGATGAGACGAAAAACTTCATCGAAGCCATCAAAAATGATTTTTCGAGAATGATAACAATCATTGAAAAAACAAAAATTCCTCATGAGAAAACCAACAACGTAGTATACACTATCCAACACGGATCATTTGCGTGGACACCTACAAACAACAAATTAGATATCACTGCAACCGTCAAGGGTTTTTATCGATTAACACTAGTGACAACGACTCAATTTAATATTTCATCGTCGAGTTCATCAGGGGTCAACAATACGATTTCAACGATCATCGACAAGGATACAACTGAAAAGTTCACGATAACATCTACTGATAAAAATTTGGTTAGGGTTTCAACAACATGGTATTTGGAATTCGTAGCGGATTTAAGTAAATAACGGTTTCAATTGAAATCGTAAACTGATTTAAAAATAAAATGTCATCACTGATGATTTCATCATCGCAATATCGCTATGATCAGGTCAGAGAATTTCAAAATAGACTCAAAACCCTCACTGAGGAGTATCAAATAAAAATAAAAAAATAACAACGAAGAATTACCTCAATTGATGTTACTGTGTACGCTGTGAGTGGTGTAATCACCGGAGCTGGTATTATACTCTCCTCGATAGCAATGATTGCCCCGATAGCTGTTCCAATTTGCATTTCTGCGGCAACAACAATCGCGGGAATAATTTCAATAGTAATAAAAAAATATCATCATGTAGCCAGAGTAAACTGCAAGACTACGTGATTAGATTTTTTTTGGTTAAAACATGAAAATTCGTAGGAAGGGTCTATTTGTTGTTTTGACAGTTAAAATCGAGTTTTGTTTGAAAAGTTGTCGGATTCACCCTCTCTGCTGCTACAGTAGTTAAAACTCGTTTTACTGGTGACAAACTGGTAATAAATTAATTTTTTGTGTGGAAAAGTTATCACTGAGTTATACTTATGAACATGGCGAAGAAATGAAAGTTGACTCCGCAGGACATACAAGCGATTCGTGCATATAACAAATAGAAAAGTGGAACTATGAGACTTTATCAAATTTGAGCGGACATGCCCAAAAAGAGAACTGCTCAGGTACATACTACCCGGGACAATACCAAAGAATAACAGATGGAAAAAGAATAGCGAGTAGAACCGCAATATAAAAAAATCAAACTGCATGAGTATCAATAATCTGAAATATATGTGAAAATATACAGAATGAACTGCAGCGGCAACAAAAGTCTGATGCAAAGTTACAGATGCAAACTTAAACATGAGGATAACTGGATCGTTTATTAACAAGATGGGCAACATTTTCGACTTCTACGGCTTTTCGAACTTGCCTTGATAATTACATAGCTTTCTCTGCCGCGGACGCAAACAGGTTAGGTTTACCTGCTCTTCTCCACGGTGGTGTTCAAGACCTTTTAAAAAAAAAAACTCTTGTTCCACTGTTTCCTTCACTTGAAAAACTGACGGAAATTTATCATACAAACTCTTGATGAGCTCATCACATTGTTCCACTATTTCCTTCACTTAAATAATTAACGGTGATTTATCATACAAACTCTTGATGAGCTCATTACGTTGTTCCACTGTTTCCTTCACTTGAATAATTAACGGGATTTTATCATTAAAACTCTTGATGACCTCATCACGAACAGGCTGATGCGTCATTAACAGGTCCTTGAAGTGGCTGAGCGCCTAGATATGTAATCGACTACGATCTGTTGTTATGGCGTTATGTGTTTCCTTCTTTAAATATGTACGTCAGAGTTCATCCAAACGTTACACAGTACAGTCCGACTCTATAACGTCCATTTCTGTATGTCAAATCCACATAACAAATCCGTGCACAGATTTTTGGCATTGTGAGAAAAAGTTTAGAAACTGATTTCAGCACATTACGTCAGGTCGAGTATATGTTTCTTAATATATGTGCATCGTCCCTGTTAGCACCAGGATAGAGTTTTCGTCAACACGAATTAATGTCGGCACGTGAGTTTAATGCTGTGCCATCTAAATGACGTTGGTGTTTTGTTTATGCCGTGAATGAATATCTACGTGGGCTTTTGTTTGCTTGTCCAACAAGATTTCGTCGTACTGAACTATGATACTGTGTTCTGGATCGTAAACGTCTGATGCATCATCAGATGACATGACAACTATTAATGGATCGTCTTCATAATGTATTTTTGCTTGGCGGAGTTGTTAATATAACGAATTACATCGTAATGTGATTGATCATCTGCCGAAGATACAACAAAGTTTAGCGTTTATCCTTAACCGAGGACTGTGTTGGTGACACCACTGGTAGTAGACGACGAATTCGTCACGAGAGAATCCACGATTAGAAACGTTGGTGTGATTTTGTTATTGATGCTCTTTGCTACAATGTACATGCTTATTAAAAATGTATAGCCGCCACCGAAAGATTAGCACGTGATGTTCTCGTTGATTGAAAGACGCACTTCGCGATTGTCCAGGCAGGCGCTATGGCGTATTTATTATCTGGCGTCAACATAGTCTACAAGGGCGATTAAACGTTGTAACGCTAAATGAAGTTCACTAAGCCAACAGTAATTCTACCACAAGATGTGATCCGCAGACGAAAATATTAGTACTTGCCAACGGTAGCTGATGTCACCAGCAGATAAAAATAGGCTGAATCGTTGCAGCTGAAATATGTGACTGGAATAGGAACTAAAACGTATGTTTGTGAGAGGACCAGTGCGATGGGCAAACCTTTCACAACTAAATCATAGCAAAGACTTTCCCGGTGAGATGCCCTTACTGATGAAACAACAAGTACTAATTCGTCGTGAACAGGTTAGCATTCATCGTGATAATGGCATTGTTGAGTTATAAATAATACATTGACACCAGTAAGGGATGAAAATATTGATGCAGAATTATGGCACTGGTGAGCGTTCTAGGAAATTATAACGACGTTTCATGCTGTCGTGGATGCATTAAACAAGACATTACACTCGCAACCATGCTGAACCATGTATAATGGAACACACGTTGCCTAGTGAAATATTGCCGGCACAGCGCTCACGAACGCCGCTACTGATGTTGTATTTGAGATGTGTCCGAACTTGATTATCAGTGCAGTCTACAGTGAGCTGCTCTAAGTCGTCTCATGTTTATATGTTTCCTATACATGTACGAGTTTGTTTTGGATACATATTGTTCGGTTGTTCGTGTATATATTAATTTTAGAACCACCCTTGACAAGTGTAAGATGTATTCAATCCTGAATACAAAAGGATCTATCCAAACACGTTTTCGATGAGAGAATGTTAGTACCTATGAGCTAAGCATGTGATCGCGTGACCGAGACGCAGATGTTTGAATTACAGCTCAGGCCCGACCTCGCTGGCGTCGTGTTCAATATTATTGCTCATCACAATCTGAGTTTAATAGATAATTGGTGTTGTTATAGTTATTATATGTGGACCAGAGTCCTCTGGGTGAGCAGCAGAGGGGCGAATCCTACAACTTTGTAGAGGCGTCTATTTGGTAAACCTAGGCTTCCCCCAAAATCGAAAATAAAAAGTTCCCTTGGAGACGCCCCCTCTGCTGCTACGGAGTTAAATCGTTATGGTAAAAATCGTTTTAGGATTTCAACCGAATATTTTATCAAGTCCGACACGATATCTTGATCTCGGGTCATGCAAATTTATCGTTACAAATCCATTTGGGATTGACCGAACACGACTAAAGAAATTTCTAAAGATATTAGAATCCATATCACCACTACACCATGTCTGGTGAATATTTAATAGCGTATGTGTGTCAACTCCATTAAATACAGCAAGAATATTGCAGTTATATCTGATCACTTTTGGTATTTGTGTGTATCGTTGAGTGACATATATCACATCAGTATTTTTATGCCTACCACTTTAAAATATCCTAGCGAGATTCTTTTGATTGTCCAACATGACATCATCATATACGACTAAATTGTTAATACTTCCATCAATAACATCAATGCTCGGTGCTTCCTCGATATCGGTTATAAACTCAATAATATCCTCATCGATTTCTGATTTTACTTTCTCGTTAAAATCTTTTAACACCTAGTAACATCGCTGATCGTCTACACTCGGGGCTACTAAATACAACTTGTCCCATTTCATCCATCTTGTTATTAAATTGAGTAACAACTGTGTCTTGCCACTTCCAGATGGTCCGATTATAATCATTCGAATCGAATTTGGTAGCGATGCATGGTGCTTAACTGGTTCTCGCGTTTTTGTCGCCGAAAAATCAATTACATTCATGTTATTATAAATAAATTATGGATCTATATTGTGGAAAATGTAAGAAGCGTGCTAGCACAAATGACTTGACAACAATCGCAACTAAAAATAACAGATTAGCACTTGCTGGTAAGTTTGTACAATGTGGTGCAAAAAAATTCGATTTGTTTCTATGAAATCTGGAGATGTTTTTTAAAAAAAAAAGAGGAGGTGATATTGCAGCCAAGTTAGTAAAATTACCGGGAACACCATGGGCAAATACCCGGGACCAGACTCGATATCCGACTGGATGATCAAAACCAACGCAAACCCGGCGAGTATCCAATAAACGCTATTGATAAGGCGTGTCATGCTCATGATGTTGCTTATAAAAGTAAAGACCTTCAACACAGACATATCGCAGATGTGAACTTAATTCATGCGTTGAATTCTATCACTGATAAATCCTTCAAAGAAAAATTGGCTTCATGGTTGATAAAATCGGCGATGAAAGGTAAATTAATGATTGGTGCTGGTAATTAATAACATCATGGAATCTATTTATTATTGCCCAAGAGGATATTGGAGGGGTAAATCAGCAATCAGTAAACTCGCTAGCGCCGCAAAGGTGAAAAATACCACTTTAGCGGATTGTTATCCAAACAGGCGATATGGCAAATTTATCTACCACCGCCCAAACAAATTAACTTTTCGCATTTTGATGTCAACGTCCGTAATGAAGTTCATCAGGGTGATATATTATTTCTGCCGCATGATGGTGTTTACAAATAAACACTAACTGTAGTTGATTGCGAGTAGATACAAATAAGCAGAGCCATTAAAAACAAAGTCATCAACTGAAGTTGCTTCTGCATTTGAAAGAATTTATCGAATGGGTCCTCTACAGTGGCCTAATCTATTACAAGTTGATCCTGGCAAGGAATTTCAGGGTGTAGTGTTATCAACAATGAAGCATCATAATGTCACCATCAGACGAGGACATACTGCACTACATCGCGATCAGGCAATTGTTGAACGATTTAATCGGACACTTGCTGAGCGGTTATTTGGATATGAATACGCGAAGGAATTTATTCAGGATAAACGATTTCGTGAATGGGTCAAGATATTACCGGGTGTAATTACCGCGCTAAATAATGAAATTACTCGAACAATTAATATAAAACCTAACAACGCGATTAAAAAGAAGTAGATAACTATACAAAACCGCAAAATGATTTTTCAAAACAACGAATACTCGGTAATGTCACTGTGAGATATTTATATGAACCAGGAGAGCTTGAAGGTGCAAAAAAAAGAGCTACTGATCCTATTTGGAGTGTCACTACGCATAAAATATCTAGCATAACACGGGTAGACCAGCAATCTATAGATTAGATTCAACTGCTCCTCAGCGGAAATTTACGCGTGAACAATTACAAGTGATACCCGAGGATACTCAGTTACCACCGCAAGGTCTTAACTAGCACCTCTTCGTCTGTTACACTTAAGACATGTCAACATCACATTATCTCTGGTATGACCAACACTGCTCTCTTTTCTGTCTGCTGTAAATTGGCGAGGATCTTTATCCGACCAACACCAACGCATTATGCAATTACAACTCACGCAGTGATTATTCTGTTGTTGTTTCAGCGTAATTATAAATTCGGCATCAATGTCAAATTCTCGTTTATTTTTTTTGTCCTGTTGTTTATAACCAGCATGTTTTCTTTTTATTATATCATCGCTGACAATAGCATTGATTGTAATATCATTATCATCTATGACAATTCTTCGAAGTTGATTTATTCTTTGTACACTAGATACTGCTAAGTAAACTAGATTTGACCACTCGATGCGATTATCTACGATCCAAACAATTGTATCGGATATAGTCAATCCCTGCGAAGAATGTATAGTCGCTGCGTATCCTAGCGTCCCTGGGGATTTATCAACGCGCAATGCATCTTCAACAACACTGATATAAACCAACACATTATCATTTAACACGAGAATTTGTTTTTCACTTTGTCCAGGAATATCAACTTCGATATTCTGTCTTCGTGTATCTGTAGGCCTATAATTTTCTTTATGCGTGCTAAATAACTTCATCTAAAGTGTATCTCTGACTGTCTTTCTACTTGCCACTATCAAATCGTTTGGTCTCCACTCTTCCCAGAAATCATTTAATGGGGTTTCCGAAATTATTTCACGCGCTATTTCACACTGGATTCTATCCGGTTGTAATCTGATTAGTTTCTTAAATTATTTTAATTCATTATCAAGTGATCTATGATCAGTAATAATTTCTTCATAATAATCTACAAAATTCTTTAACCAAACATGCGATCGCCGCACATTATCACTTTTGTATTTCCTAGCAATAACCAATCGAGAAACTTTTGTAATACATTTAACGACACTGTGCATATCTGATCCCAAATAATGATTTCAGGGATATATTTCTCGCCCATTCGATCAGGAGTCCATTCGTCGCCTTTCCATCGAAAAAAAAACTGTGATAAGTGCAAGCATTAATTCCTCGCTGTTTCATCTCTCTTGCAAGTCGGTGTGTTGGTGTTAGCACAATCATGTTTGATCTCCCTCGAAATAATTCAATCGCACGAGTCGTCTTCCCTGACCCACCACAGCCGTTTAGGTAACTGGTTTTATATCTGCATATTGGATCGGATATTGAAGGTGCATTAGATAGTTCTGATATCTGACTATTTTTCAAGTAATTGTTTTAAATGGTAACATCTGCTGATTTAGAATAATCGCATGGCTTTTCCTTTTCAATTCTCCATGATCCCCAACTCTCGTTGGAATTTATGAATTCAGCCACTGCTTCTTTATATTTGATATCTATATAAAATGAATGAGTGGCGACTCTAACCGCGGTGTCAGGAAATCTATTTATCATCAAAAGTAAATTGATAGAAGCATAAGCCAGCATAGACGCTCTTAAGTATGTATAAAGAGGATTATCTCCATCTGTGTAAGTAACAATTGTACCGAATTTTGTTCAATCGGACAAGAAAGCATCTTTACGATTGACATATATACCTCTAGATGCTGCATCCCCGACTATAAAGTCGTATTCAGTATCATATATAATTAATCGCGATGAATATCGCTTGTGGTCGTATTTTTCCGCCTTGGGTGAATTTACCAATTATTTTTCTACCGAGATCTTTTGCTTGTTTATTTCTAACTTCAAAGGTCTGCTTGGACCACCTAATGATATATTCTTCGTCGAGATTGGGAAATTGTTTTTTTATTTCGCTGATTATACTATCTAGACTATCAGGTTGTGGTAACCAGACTTTAGTTTGTTTCCGATATGAAATAATTGCTTCACTGACAATGAGTGATATTAGTATTTTAGAATCAATCATATACCGTAATAACACTATTGGCATCCAGTGTTTTTCAGAGATGTGTCTACCAAACCAAACATAACAACACTGATGAAGTCCTTTAGCCAATTCAAATGATACCCCACGAGTGATCCCGGTTAGATCATAATCGGGGAGCGGTCCATTAATCGCAACACTGGTCATCTCATGTGTGGGATGCCCAAATCGTTTAAAATATTAAGAGCATTCTCCATACCCGAGAAAACTCCCTGGATAACACGCAATCATATCAACCGAAATGACACTTTTGGGGTCATATTTGGTATTCCATAATCCATGACCATATTCGACGCAGCTTAATTCGACATCTGAGAGAAATTCAGCGCGTGTTGGTTTCCATACATTTCTCTCTCGCGCGAAATGAGCTGCAACTGACGGAACGGTAAAACAGTTCGTTAGTAATTGTTCGTCGTGTTCCGTTGAAATTGTTCGTCGTGTTGCTAGTTTTCTCATCTGGTCGTGAAGAGCTTCAGTACGATATAAATCGCCGTTGGGTTTTACAAATATATCAAATTTGCACTCTTCATATTTGAAACTCTGAAATAACCACACTGACACAGGATCGTTATTACTCTCCGCGTGAATAAAATCAAACAAATTTCCCGTGTAGTATTTTATGGTTTTGCGGGGGTCCACGCATGTGCATTATGGTCAATAATTTTCATTGGAGTCCATTTGATTTATTTTTCGATTCGTGTAATACCTCTGCTGTCATCATCATTACGATTATTGGGAATCTTAATGATGTTTCTAATTCGGCTGTATCTTGAATTGTTGCGCCGCTCTCCCTAACTGATAAACCCCATTCGTTTATTTTTTTGCGTCTTAGATCCGTCAATTTGTTTCCACGCAATGCATTTGTAAAATGCTCTATTATTCGTTCGGCTACACAATTCATAGACGAATATTTCATGGGTTTTAATTTTTCAATACTCGGTTTATCATTTAACGGATAGATCCCATAAACAACCGCGGTTACAGGATAGGATCTCTCGTAATACGGTAGTCAATTCCAGTCAGAATTCCTGGTTTGGAATCATGACTCACAGTGCTGCTGATATTGATGTTGAGAATATGATTATAAATAATGATCCTGATTACAACTTAGGGTCTGCAACACGTGCATTTATGTTGCACGGACGGCGTAGATTATTTTCATGCGCGATTCCACTGCACATAATTAGACCTTGTAGGAATGTTAGAAAAGTTATCTATGGAGCGAAACATACAGTAGTACTCGTGTGAAAAGGCGATGATAATGATGCAGTCTAGAGGATTCCAGCATATCCTGCAAATCCAGATGATGACCTTGGTAAAGTCAATTTAACAAAACCTATCACTGTGGATGCCAGTAATGACTCCATCAATCACCGCAGAGGAAAAATTGCTATCATTTATGGATCATGGAGGAAAATCATTGATATCATGGCTAACAACAACAACAGATACCATGCAATCCACTGTTAGTGTATTTACATGGCACCTGACATCAAAACAGGGTGTTGCTGCGCCGAGACACATATTTGTTGCGTTACAGGATATGGAGCGAGTTGGGTCACAATTACGCAGCCATATGATATTTGATAAATTTGGTGTTAATGAAGTCTCGTTGAGGATAAACGACCAACAGGAACGATCTGAGGATATACCACTTGATTACGGAAAAAAAACAAATAGCACGCACGTATCATCGCCTGCTGATATTTATGGGACGCGATAATAATGTAGACACCAATTTTCAAATATCACAATTGGATTTTGAAAATAATTATCCCCTCTACTACTTTTCGCTGGAACATCTTGATTTAACAAAACAATCCGTCGTTGACATACACTTCCAAGCTCGAATAACTCTTCCTGGTAGTATTACTAAATACAGAGCAATTTCTGTCATACTTAGTGACAAATTAATGCTACTCGAAGGTGTTGGTGGACGGCTAAAAATGTGAAACTAAGATATCGCTGAAACACAATCAGATGTCTGGTGGTCAGAATAAACTATCACTAACAACTCGTCAGATAAAACACTGACAGATCGTCAAATTAAGCATTTCAGTGATGCTAACAAGGATAAAAAAAGTGTTTAGGTCACTCTCTCTGCGGCCGCGATCAAAGACATAAAATCAGGTGGTATATTCCTGCTGTTAGCTGTGTTACCAGCACTAATTGCGGCAGCGGCCCCAGCGGTGGCGAAAGCTGCCGCGTTAGGAACCGTTGGTACAGCGGCAGGGATGGCACTAAAGAAAGCAATCGGAAAAGGATACAAAAAAAGAAACGATCAGGAAAGGGTCTAAGATTACCAGGAACTCCGTACTCATGGTACACCGGAAAGGGCCCGAGAATACCAGGAACAATTTACTAACTCGAGAACCTATAGTTCCTATGTCAAATTTTGATTTACTCTATGCTGCTAAAAAACTAGCGATAAAAAACTTTAGAGGTGTTTTTATGAGAGATCAATTACCAAAACAACCAAACAACGCTGAAACCGGTATCATTAATCTCGATAACAGCATCGGACCTGGAACTTACTGGGTTGCATACGCGATTGATCCGCGTGTAATTGTTTTTTTTTCGATTCATATGGGTTAGCGCCACCTAAAGAATTTTGCGTTATATACAACAATTAAAAACCCCTCGTTGGTATTCTACGCTACCGACACAGAAAATGACCGACCCACCAATATGTGGCATAGAAGTATTAAATGTCCTCGACGCTATATCATCATCGAGAAAACCACCTCATAAAACCGTTCACGAATATACGAGTAATCGCTTTTAAGAGAGATCGTATAATATAATGATTGATATTTGGGGAAGATCCCTATCAAGCCTGAAAAAACCACCGATGAAATATCTGCAGCCGGTGATGTAAAAAAAATCGGAGATGAAATATCCGAGATGCTTAACCTCGCAAATGTGGATCCAAATGAAATAGTTGTATTTCAAGACAAACAGGGCAAATCGAAAATGAGTAATGTTTCCCAGGATGATATTTTAGTTAAACAACTCGGTGTAACTGAAAATACTATTGTGGTTTGTTCCAATAAGGGCAAACTCAAACCAAGTGTACTTGTTTCAACAATCACGAATAAATTAACGGCACTCGATGACAATTATTTGTTGACGACGGAATCATTAAAATCCCTCGATGATAAATATAGTTCTCAAGTAAATCAATTTGCTGGTTTACAAAAATCTGTCACTGAAGTTCAACTCCCCATTGCTGATTTTTGTTGTGTTCCACCGGTGGCCTCACCGAAGCTCTCATCGATAAAATCCACCATGGATGACTTAATACAACTTGATTATAATTATACTGAACATGTAAAGAGTTTTATGGCGTTTCGTAAAAACGTGATCGCGAGTTTCTTTAGAGCTCCACCGGTGACCACACCAAAACTCGTAGATGTAAAAAAATCTCTTGATGATCTTAAAACAACCAGCGACGCCATCAATGATGATCTACCGAGGATAATATCCCTAGTTGAAAAAATAAAAATTCCTCACACGCGAAAAGATATTGTAAATAGCGTGTACACGATCCAACACGGATCATTTGCGTGGACACCACTCGCATTTATCGACTAACACTAATATCACCTGTTCAGTTTAATATTTCATCAACGAGTTCAATCGGGGCCAATAATACAATATAAACGATCATCGATAAGGATACAACTGAACGATTTACGATAACAACATCAGATAATAGTTTGGTTAGGACATCAGTAACATGGTACATGGAATTCATGGCGGATTTGAGTAAATAACTGAATTGAATTCGCCAGCGTTTTTTGTAAATAAAATGTCATCACAGCAGTATAGCTATGATCAGGTCAGATAATTTCAAACTAAACTGAAAACACTCACTGAGGAGTACCAAAGAAAGATAAAAAAAATGTCGACGAAGAATTTCCATCATTGACGTTACTGTGTACTCGGTATCGGGTGTAATTACCGGAGCTGGTATTATACTCTCTTCAGTGACAATGGTTGCCCCGATAGCTGTTCCAATTTGTATATCAGCGGCGATAACAATCACTGAAATAATTTCAATAATAACAAAAAAAATATCTTGTAGTCAGCGCAACCAAAAGGATTACATAGTTAAGTTCCATGTTGTGTCAACCGCATATTCGCAATTATCCTCGATGATATCGTCCTCCCTCGATGAAACATTAATATCCGATAGTGAGTTTTCCGCGATGGTATGTGTTTACGATTCCGTGATGTCGAAATTAGAAAAACAACAACAATATAATGGCAACATCGCAGGAACTACTTCAGCGGATAGTGGAAAATACAACCCCAGTAAAAACCAGCATGATCTCAATGACCTGAACCAATCCTGAATTCAGTGTGAATTTCCCTACTGCGATTCCATTTAAGGAGATAGCGCTAGCAAAATTACGAGTGTATCACAGTTGGCCAAATATTAGATCAAAACCATTTGGTAGTCAGCAACCGAATAATAAAGAAGAATAAACCCGATGGTACTCCAGACTGGAACGTTGTTTCGCTACGATCTGGGTCCTACTAAATTGAACAGATTAATAATGAATTTCAGCGTAGAATAAAATCCATTACTAGAAAAGAATCGAAAATCGTTATAACAGTTAATGAACCAACACTATCATCTGCGATTGAGATAAACTCACCCGGGTATGCTGTAAATATATATAACAGCTCAATCAGAACAATACTAGGATGGCCTGAAAACCCACCTCGGATATCTTATCAAAATGTACCAGAACCTAAAAAATCTGATTATGTCACGTATGTACCATCATATCATGAAATTACTCCATCATATCAAATTTATTTGCATGGTATAAAAAAAATATGAATTAACCGGTAAATTTACATTTCTTGACAAGAATACCATGCAATGAGAATTTGTCCTTGACTCATCCACTAACATTGTATTTATTTTAAATAATGTCATTGGTTATTTTAACGAGATTAATCAATTACATAAAACACAACTAAAACGACTACATCAGAGTTTCCAAGATGATATTTTTGATATAACAAGGCCATGCAGCGATATTATAAAATATGTTGAGATATTAAATCAACTTGTATCTGACATGGAATATATCCATCAACAAATAATTCAAATAATAATTAATAACAAGAACGGAGATAAACAAATTAACAGAAGCCGATTTACCCGATTTCAAGTTTCCTGGATATAACGCAAATGAACTAATAAAAATTGTCAATGATCGTATCCAGGAAAGCTTTTCTCTGATATAAGATACATGGAAAAAGTACCACAACCACAAACAACCATTCTCAAACATAATAATGATCCAGACGGTGGCGGTATGCATATTGCACGTCAAAATGTGAATATATCCTCGGCGATCCCAGTGAATTTAGTGTGTGATGTCATCGAAGGAAGTTATCAAATAAATCTCGAAAGATCAAATCAAGCCCAGCAGGGATATATTTTATATTCATTTGCACCAACGGCTCCACCCGGATTTCTAATAATTGAGGATCCAACTAATCCAGTCTATATGCGATGCCATAATAATTCATTAACGAGAATTAATTTCAAACTCTTTGACCAGTCCAATAATTTGATTGATTTACGAGGGGAGATTTTACAAATTAGTCTGTAAAATCCTAAAAGAATTTACCCTGTAGCAGCAGAGTGGGCGCGACAACGACTTTGCGTCTCCAAGGGAACTTTTTTTTCGATTTTGGAGAAAGCCTTGGTTTACCAAATAGACGCCTCTACAAAGTTGTCGGATTCGCCCCCTCTGCTGCTTGATGAAACATCAACAGGACTGAGGATATTGGAAACTTTCCTTCAAGGAATCTATATAATGTTTTTTGAAAACAATCTCGGGTTGAAATGACAACCAGATTGTGAGGAGTGCATGCTGCATTGAAGACCTTCGATGAAGTTTCATCAGTGTAGTTTTGCATTTGGTGACACTGAAGTTTGATTTGATTGCAGACACATGCGTGTTTAAAAAGCGTGCATTGCTTAGCCCTTAGCTCAATAGCCATCGTGTAATTTCTTCATAGTAGTCTGCATATTTATGTAATCATTCATGGGTTATTCTTCCAAGACTGACATAGTTTATCCCTGATCACTACATGCGTTCACATGACAGTTGATATGCAGTAACCACCAGATAAAATTTTTCTAAGGTGTGTTTGGGGTAACTTCCATCCTGGTTGATCACGCAGGTGGTATACTTGCATTCCATGTGGATTGGAGTCGACTTGTGAGAACCATTCTATCAAAAGAAAATATATGTATATGCGAATAAACCACGTTGTCTCAGTTCCACACAGAACCTTTGTGCCGGCGTTTACATTCATACCTCCCCACGATGAAAACATTTAATTGCGCAAGCAGTGTTATCAGATCCTCATCCGCCGTTAACATGCAACGTTTGTAATGTGCAAGTGGATATTATTTTGACGGCGTGGTTTGACATTCATTGGAACTAAATAAGCGTCGCTGTAACACTTAGAGCCTGGTAAGTGGCTGTGTCACCTGGTGTACGCAACCAACTATTTTGTTAATTCCCTTTTTATTGATTTTGTTTTATTCACTCGTGGTCATACGTAAGGCGTACATGGCATGGGTATTATTTTATTGTGATGAATATTATATGCGCTGTTGACTTAACGGTATCGGCTAACCAGCGGTGTAAACAGCAGAAGGTTTTCGAACCGTGGAATATTCTTACGATGCACGTGTTCCCATTGATATATTTGTCATGGATACCAAATTGATGCTGACTTGTCTCTGCATGGAAGATCCTATCTGAGCGCTTTGTGGTTGTTCTTCGTCATAATAAGTAATACTATTTTATCTGGATAGCCCACGTCACGTATTTTTAAAAATATGATTTTCTTTAAACACTCTCTGATTAAACAATCAAATTCGTTTACCTCTGTTGCTAACTAAACTAACCGTGATTACGTGCTCAATCGTTGGACATTTTCCTAACAATTTTATACCGATGTCTTTCACGCATTATACCTCATCTGAAGTTGCATGGATTGACAGCCCAGGAAGCCAGAGTTATTTTTTAGTTCAATACAATTATGGCTTCTGAGTCAACCAATTGGATTAATGTCTTTGTGCCAAGCATACACATTAGCAAAGCAACAGTGGTCCATCCACGATCATTTACTTATGACTCACCAACGTGTGGAGGATTGATACGATATCGAAACCACGACAAGATAACTGAATGAAAACTGAAACGGTATCATTTGAGCAAAACCTGTTAAATATACTCGTGGAAGAAGTTCATTGATTATAACACTTCCTAAGTCGTGCATGGAGTGTCGAAATCGGGTATAATAATGCAGACATTGCCCATGGGCAAAGAAACCTTGAAAGATAGAACGGAATCATGTTAACGCCAACTACGTCGTCGACGTTACAATTGGTAATCCAGAGACCGCCATGGCTGCTTGCTACCTAAGACCGTTGGCTGTTCTCCTGGAAATATTTTGTGGTGGCTTTCTATGTATGTATTGGTCGCGATACAAATGCTGCTACAGACGCAAACGTAAATAATTGGACAGAAATGATGGTACAGTTTTCTTTGTTGTGTGATAACCACTTATGTATTGAAACTAGTATTTCCTCGTGGACAGTTTTCTGGTTGGAAATATATTGCTGACTGGAATAGGAAATGTTCATAATATTCACTTGAGATAATAGCATTCGAGCAATCAAACCGACACTGGAAAAAATGTCATGGTGCTATATGCATCACTATGAAGGCTAATAGTATTCAAACCTACAAATTTAAACGAAGGGTTTTAAGCGTGTCATTTAACCTCTACAATACTGATATGTCCGTAATTATTTTAATATTTTAATATTTCACTAGGTTTTTTTTAACGATTAGACATTTGCTTGTGATTTCTAATTTAGCAATATCCGACAGAGTAGCTCCACGTTGTTTAACATTTGCATCCAAAGTCAATCGTTTTTGTTGATGTCCATTGAGACCATTATTAAAATGTTATAATAATTGGTCGGTTACACAGTTTAGATCTCCCTGGCTCATCGCTGCCAACTTATTGGAATTTGGTTGGTCAAGCACATCAATATCATAGTTATTGCCGGATATGTATATTTTGTACGATTTATAAATTCCGATTCATAAGTCCAAAGATGAATTTCTGGATAATATAAATGCATGCTGTCCTCGTTCAGGCTCTAGTTTATCCCGTTTAACCCATTGTTGGTCTTCATACGTGTAAAAATTAATTAACAGAAATTACTGTCGGTTTCATTCCAACTGCAATATGATTTTTAGTGAACGTGCATTGTTCATTCTTCAGTAGTAGATCACGTTGCGTCCTCGTATACTGTGATACGGGGTACATTCCTGAACAAGCTCATAGTAATTTGCCATTGACAGTATCATCACTAGTCTTAACACAACACACAATTTGCCATTGACAGTATCATCACTAGTCTTAACACAACACACAATTTGCCATTGACAGTATCATCACTAGTCTTAACACAACACACAACTTGCCATTGACAGTATCATCACTAGTCTTAACACAACGCACAATTTGCCATTGACAGTATCATCACTAGTCTTAACACAACGCACAATTTGCCATTGACAGTATCATCACTAGTCTTAACACAACGCACAATTTGCCATTGACAGTATCATCACTAGTCTTAACACAACGCACAATTTGCCATTGACAGTATCATCACTAGTCTTAACACAACGCACAATTTGCCATTGACAGTATCATCACTAGTCTTAACACAACGCACAATTTGCCATTGACAGTATCATCACTAGTCTTAACACAACACACAATTTTCCATTGACAGTATCATCACCAGTCTTAACACAACGCACATTTGGGCGTCATGCCAAACCCATATGTGCTGCATGGAAATAGACCACAATATTCGTTTGCACATTACTGTCTTCTCGAGAAAGAGCAAATGTCGCTTTTAATCAATCAGTATATCATGCATTATATGTTTTTTAACATTTAATCCGTATGTTTTTTCCATTAAACTACCCCGTTGATGTATAACATTCATAACTTAATTGTGAGCAAAGACGTGTTATAGCCCGAGGGGAAGAAGTGTGAGGTTGAGGGCGACATATATGGAGCTATTTTGTACATGAAAATTCTTTCTTCTCTTAAAATGTGGTCTGCTCCCATTCCCACCATGCTTCTACTATATTGGCGTCGTATGACTGACATTATGGTTAGTGAGTGCACGTATCGTCTCAAGGGTAAAATAAATTATTCAAACCAGAGGTATCGTGCAGGACAACTCTGTCTAGTGGATCAAAACAAAATCATTTTTCTTATCATGACATGTAAAAATAAGTGGGTATCTCCATTTCAGTCGCTATTAACGTGAATATTACATTATGCATGCTTCCTCTTTTTAATTCACATCTTTAAAAACACTTGAATGGTAAGGTTGACTCTCCATAGCAATACAAGAAACTCCTTCCTTGCCTAAAAGAAAACCATATGCGCATTTTGTTCAAAAGAAGCTGTTTGAAAACAAACCATTATATAAAAGAAATTGTCGGAAAAAATTTTCTTGCTCGTTTTACAGTGACCTTGACCATAATTGTAAACAATAAAATATCGGCAATAAATCTGGTCTAGAAATAGTGTTAGTGTGTCGAAATCACTGCTTGTTATATGATTTGCTGTGAAACCTTTGACATTTTTACTCCAAAATATTTGAGTGTCATTTCTACCAAAATTACAAGCATCTTCGCTTGCAAAGGCTCCGATGACTTACATCTTGACGGATCGAATAGCTATATTGGTGCTTTGTATTTAATGGGTTACCTACCTTAGTATGTAATGCCAACTAACCAATTGCATGGTTCATTTTACATCCGCCGAAAACGGTGGTTGCAATATACCTTAAAAGTATACCTTGGAAGTTTAACATCGAAAGTATGACTATGTACCGGAGGGAAGCTTTTACATGTGTATTTGAGTGAACGGTATTTGTGCAAACACGAACTGACATTGGAAAATTGCTTATTTATCAATCCATTTAAGTTGTGTGCTCCCCATGTCTCGATCACATAGGAACATTGGCATGCTGCGGCATCCAATTAAATTCACAGACCGGAATCTCAGAAATATCTGCTCTATATGCCAATGTGCAGATAGGGTTTTCGGAACCTTGGGTAGCGAAGATGTATTACAAGCTAATCGTCAAGTTTGTTAAATAACGTTTTCAAGAAGAAAAAACTGTTACGTCTATAAACCTCTTGTTATCTACAAATCGCTCTATGACCCAGTCTTATAATCTTTAACACAAAACAAAGGGCTTCCTTCTTATCCACAGTACAACACAAACGTTTGCTCAATATACGAGCTTTATAATAAAAGTATGGAGCCAAAATATTCTTTGTTTTTATTCTGTAAGTCACGTTAACCTTGCGCTTTTACCTCTTGTCCCTCTAACAAAATATTATATTGTCACTTACATAGCAAGCCAGCAGCAAAGTGTTAATTCAACAGTTTAAAACTAAAGGCATTAGTCCACATGTAATGTATCCACAAAGCTTAGTCAAGATAGATAGGTGTACTGGAATTACATTTCTGCTGGAAAAAAAAAACCTTTTACCGATATTAGTAACAGTGACCTTAATATTTGACCTTTACATCCCGAAATCAAGATGTCTCTTTCTTTCCTCTACTGCCAGTCATCAACGATTTTAAAAAAAGAACAGTTTACGTTACCTGTAGGTCATTTAATCTGCGGAAGAAACTTGCCTATTTTTTATTGTGTTAACGTCATCTTCACGCTGACCTTTCTTTAAAAAAGAAAGATTATTCCAAGCGCAAGAACGAGTCATCCACAGTTTAATCAAACTATATGGTGTAGAATACAAGTTACTGTGCCAATTAAACAATGTTCGTCTTCCACCGTGATGGTGGCCTTCATAATTATGACTACTTAATCGTACGTTTCGTTCTTACATCTAGCGAATGCTTCTGTTCTGAAGAAACATGTTTATGCTAGACCCTGAGGCTAATTATTCCGCTTCATAAGTGTTACGGGCGTCAGCCTTGCAAACAATGAGGTGTCAAAGCGATGTGTTCACAACCTGGCCTGTTGGCTTATGTTACGATAGTATCAGCCGATATCAAAGGATGGGTGGTAAGCTAGTTGAATATAGCATGGCCATAGTAACTTGTTACTGGCGACTTATTTGGCTGCGTGCAATTTACAGGTATGTGACATGAATATTCTTTGTTGGGTTCAACGCAACATCAAGTGGGGGTCGTAAAATCTACCCTTGATAGACTTCCGGGGAGGGAGCAATGTCTGCTAATTATGTAGAACATGGGTGAATCGACATCCACTAGGGGCCGAGCAAGGTGTGGCCAGCATTGAAATCTCAAGCTTAAATCTAGTATTTTGAAAACTAAAAGTTAGTTGTAGCTAAACCGTCTTGCAGAAATTATGAAAGGGAAGCTACTTCGACGGTAAACGTTATTGCGGGAATTACAAAAGAGCTTCGGACAGGTCAATGACTTATTTGCTCGATTGTTGTAATCGATTACCTTAAGATAATTGTACGTTAATTGTGTGCAGTATGTATACTTCATTACTAGGATCGTTAGTACGTAGAATTGTCATTTGCAGGGTTTGATTCATTTGTAGTGATTGATCTACATGCATTATTTTTTAGATATGAATTCATATTGTAATTCGTTATTTCGTTAAGTCGTAGTAACCTTGTGCATTTATTCATGTGATATTCTATGTTTGCAAATGTTGAATTGAATTATACCTTTGTATAATGGTTGTTGTGTGCAACATTAGTTAATAGGGATATTTGACTATTTGTGTATATTTTGTAGGAGTATACTGCTTAAGGATATATCATCGAATGGATATGTGGATATCTGTGTACACTTTTTAGAAGTGTAATGTACAGAAATGAGTATGATTATGTGATATTGTTCTGTATAATAAAATTGACAATCTATATTTATCGATGGGATGAAATCTATTGATATATGCATGATAAGCAGCTGATACGGTGTACAGAAGGTATGGGTATTTCGATGTGCAAGAATACATGAACAAAGAAGGTAATGGCTTATCTGATGATATATTGTTGTTTAGTGTCAGACTAGATAGCTAGACGAATATGCTAATGTCCTTGTGTTTCATACAAGAAGCTTTTAGGGACCGGATGAGCTGTAGAAGACAGAGAAATGAAATACTCTACTACAGATGGTCCCGAGTCTCTGGGAGACAAGAAAAGGAGAGAACGGAGGCAGAGGTTTGATGGCAGACAGGGGAACTGAAGTGGAGGAAGTGGAAGGGTGAAGGACGTAGTTGAAGGACTGAAGGTGTACTGGAGTACCAGTCAAAGAGAAAAAAAATAATACAGATGAGTCAAAACACAGGACAGGTGGAACCTCTATCACACTAAATCTGATGATGAAACAGGCCGTCACTTGGTCAAGTGAAAGACGAGTGATAGGATTTTGAATATTAAATTTCATTTGAGAAATGACTATCTGTTATTTAATGCTATTAAATTGGTATTTATTTGAATTTTACCTTTTGTGTATTCACTAGTTTAACTGTCGGCATCGCTGACCGGGTGCTCATAGCTTTGAATCTCTCTATCACTAATTCAATTTCTAACAAAAACGAGCCAGGGTGGGTCTTCTGTAATATTTAAATATAATACTTAGAGCACCCCACCCTAATTTAAGGCAAACTAAGCCATCCTTGACAGTGGGCCTAATATTAGAGCAATGACCCTTTACATGCCCCACGCTAGTCCACGTGACATTTACAGACACTTTCCAACTAAAACGTCCTCAGTTCCAATCAAAGTGTTTACAAAGGTTCCTTCATATTTTTCTGATATTTGTTTGTTCTCTACACGCAAAACAATGACTAAATTTGCATGTGATATTTGATTTATTGATCAAAAACAAATTTGTTCGTTTCTTGTCTGACAACCATTGTCATGTATATCAGATATATACGTGAATGCAGGTCATTTTATAAATATTATTTATACATGCACATATACAAAACAAACACCACCGGTGCGAAATCAGAAAAATCGTAGGGCGGGGAGCCTAACTTATTACCAAGGAGTCTCTTCAATGGTAACCTTTGTGTAGGTCCAATGGCAATGTGACTAGAAGTTCTTCATTCTAGCGCTAAATTGTAGCTATCTTCTAAAGAAAATTTAATCAGTGTTTCAGTTCTTCTTTCTCCCTCCCCGATCCGCCAATGCATCATGTACTCAATCGAATTAATATGAATTTGATCAAATAAGGATTTCCAATATAGAATGAAATCTTACAGTGGCATATGCAATGTCAATGAGGGCAATTAATTTAATTTATAACAGAGTGGAGAGTACCTATATTATTCAAGATTTTTTTCTGTCCTTCGTTTGTGGGTAAAGTATATATTGCAACCTTGACCGATTTCCTCAAATAGCAAGCCATCGCTGCATCGGTCATTCCATCACTTTAATGATATTTGCGCAAATAATTACCGCGAATATCACTCAGTTTTTGAACAGCGTCTTTCACGCTATTCTTTATGATCCTTCTGACAAAAAATCTCCACAAAACCCAAGTTATTGAATGAGTGTTACCTTAACAATACCTGTCGACCAACATGTTTCTTCTCTAGACGAGCGTTTCTGTTACATCTAAATTGTTAATACCAATGATTTATCTTCGCACGACACGCTTTGTCTATTCTGTCTGTATTGGACTGAACTTGATTCCCCCTTAGATGGTATTACTCTTTGATATATATTCAATACTTATTTGTTATTTACACGAACAGCTAGATATTAAATTGGTATTTGACACTTGACTAACTGTCAATTGTGTTTATATTGTTCTTATAGTTCAACCTTGTCATGTGGAAATGGCATAAATTAACATATACTTGAGACATATAAACGTACGTTGTATTGGAACATGCGAGAAAGAAATGCAGTAAGGTCACGTCGTCCTGGCAACGCACAAAGTGCCTATTGAATGGTACCATTGTTTGGTTGATAGCAAACAAATCGGAAATACAGTGCCTAAGGTTAGAGATATAAATGTTTGGCATGTGATTATAATTATAATAATATTGTCTTTATGAAAGCTTCACATGCACCATCATTTAAAAGCTATTAAAAAGAACAAACATATATATTTATCAACTTTGTTAAGATATCTGTGACATTGAAGATCAATTTCATATCAAAGATTAAAGCGAATCGCCCTATTTGATATAGACGTGTAGATTAAATCAATATACTTATTCCCTCTATAACTGCAAACTGAGTATATATATATATATATATATATATATATATATATATATATATATATATATATATATATATATATATATATATGAGTATACGCAAATTATTAGGAGTAATCGAGATAACAAAACATAGGCCTAACATTTTCTTGCGTATTATGAGACCACATATCAGGGTCTATATTGTTGGCAGTTATACCGGACATACAAGTGAGTACACACAGTAGATAATGATTAATGGATTTAAATATGTTGCTAGAAGTGACATCAAGTATACTTAATGCCCTTCCATTTTACTTAAAAGAGAAGAAAATTAGCAGTTATTTGTATGTTAAGAGAGACAGACAGACAGAGACACACAGATGTATTGTATTGTATATAAATCTGCCCACTAAAGTACTAAGATCACAAAAAGTTTCATCTGCAAAAAGTTCATCGAGATTACTAACAAGCTAATAATGTACACCACATCCAACTATCTTCTCCCCAGTCGACCTTCCGGATATGTTTGCAAATGTCTTCCGTGACAAAGTACAAACCATTAGAGATAAGCTTGAGAACACAATTTCAATTGACTCATCGTCACCATACAGTTGTAAAATAGAATTTCAGCGGTAACCGTTAGCAGCATTGAACCTGTCTCTATGGATTTAGTAAGTACAATCGTCATTAACAGTACACCAAAGTCATGTGAATGTGATCAAATTCCAATATCACTGCTGCTTGAGCGCTTAGATCCAATATTGCCTACACTAACTGTTGTTATTAATACCTCTCTCTCATCCGGGAAATTCCCATCATTTTTAAAAACTGCCATTGTAAAGCCTCTGCTGAAGAAACCAACACTCGACCTGAGGGATTTTAAGAACTACGTCCCAACTACATCCCAAGTTATAATCTCCATTTCATGTAAAGAATAACCAAACTTGTATCTCACCTGAATTCAAACAGTCTTTATTGCAATGTACAGTTTACACATCGCCAATGACAGGGTACTGAAACTACTTTTCTAAAAGTAGCAAATGACATTTTCTCTGCTTTGGATAGCGGCAAGATTACAATCCTCACCATCCTTGATTTTTCTGCAGCGTTTCACACAATATACCATGATATATTACTTCACCGTATCCAGCATCTATTTAGCATTAATGATAGTCTTCTTGTGGTTCAAGTCCTATTTGGTCGATAGGACACAAATTGTATCCGCAAATGGAATACGCTCCAGCCTAGTTGATCTATGTTGTGTAGTTCCACATGGGTGTGTTATTGGACCTGATCTCTTTATTCGATACACTCAGCCGCTCTCAAGTGTCATAAATCATCATTCCGTGTCTCACCAATGGTACGCTGATGACACCCAAATATACAAATCTAGCCACCCAACTGAAGTTTATGTTACCATCCAAGGTGTATGGAGGTGCATATCTGATATGAAATCATGGACGACATGTAACAAGCTTCTGATGAATGATGATACAACTGAGGCCATTCTGATAACAACACAAATACTTTCTGATTCGCATCCTTTACCTCAAACAATAACTATCAGCAATACCAACATTAAATTCACACAGTCAGTACAAAACCTAGGTGTTACTCTGGACATTACTCCCACAGATCATGAACATATGCAAGGCTGCATATCTTGAGCTGAGCCTCATCAGCTCCATTTGTAATTATTATCCAGTTGATGCCACTAAAACAGTTGTGTGTTCATTAGTACTTTGAAGACTGGACTATTGTAACTCAAATCTGCCTGGTTCGTCTCAATATCTACTCCAGAAACTTCACAAGGTTCAAAACAAAGCTGCTCCGATCATCTAGTACCACGTACAGAACACACATCCCCGATACTCTTTACCCTACACTGGCTATACATTAGATTCAGAATCAAACACAAAATTTTTTCTCTGTGCTACGTTTCACTGACGGACTCCAGTCCAACATACCTACCCGACCTCACCCATGTGTACACACCAGCAAGATATGTACACTCCTCTACTGACAATCGTACATTCATTATTCCCAATATGAATACAAAGTCATATGGATAACGTTCTTTTGCATACCAGGGTCTAGCAACGTGGAACAAATTTCCCATTTCCACCGAACGGCACAATGACACAATGGTCCAAATAGAGAGTGCTCTTAAAACGCACCTATTTCGACTGCAAGAACAAACTTGAAGACCTAATAATGTTTCTTACCTTAAATATTTTCAGAATGTTTTATGTTTTCTAATTTCATGATATTAGATGTTTTGTACTCATAGCACTGTATGTTCTTTTATGTTATAGTTGATTTTTTTAATGTTGTAAAGCGCTTACAGCTTCTAAAGATTAGGCGCTATACAAAGTCATTTATTATTATTATTATTATTATTATTATTATTATTATTATTATTATTATTATTATTATAGCAGTAGTAGTAGTGGCAGTAGTAGTAGTAGTAGTAATGTTATTTGATCAGCAACATTAAATAACAAGAATCACTGTAATAAATTGTTACATCAAAATGTGCTGCAGTCTGCAATGTGTTTTCTCCTTTGAGACCGTCTATAATTTTGCTTTATGGTTTTCGCTGTAGAGTTATATTTACTATCAATATAGTTCCCGAATATCATAGAGCATCAATTCATATTGCATAACCGACGTCATTCCTGGTACTAGGCAGTCAAAAATCGATAGTTTTTCCTTTGAAAATTTGATCAGCTTGGCATTTATCCATAAAGCTTCAATAGATTTAGTAATCAATACAATATGTTCAGAATGCGGATGGAGAAGTGGAACTTGCAAACCATCGCTGGGAAGCAGAGGCGTAGCGATGATATTTTGCGCCCGGAGACAAACTATAAAATTGGCGCCCCAGCGATCTTGTGACAGATTTATTACCCTTGTTTTCTTATTATAATGTAACGTTGCAAGCCTCATTTTAGCGCCCCTGTACCTTGGCGCCCGGGGACATATGTACCCCCCGCCCCCCCTCCCCCCTCGCTACGCATCTGCTGGGAAGGATTTATTAAGACGAGGACAAGTGTTTGTGATGGTGAGCTTTGCCACCGCCTACACTGTACGTTTCATAGTATCAAAATATATACAAGGAAAACTGCTTATTTAAGCAAAAGGAAATCCCAAATTTTTCAAATACACGTACATGTATCCCCAAGCTGGAGACAGTGCATTAAGAAAATGTATTCATCCGCTAGAAATTGATATAAACCCTTATGTTTAGGAATACATAACATACGCAAAGAGTAATTTTAGTTGACCTACGCAATATAGAGAAATGGGATGGAGGGGCATTTTATACTCTCTTCCGACTTCCGGTTAGGCTCCGTCCGTTCGTCCGTTCATTCAGTTCATGTTTTATAGACGTTGAAAGTAATGGATAAACATGTTATACTAATACATCGTCACTAGCCGGTGTGTCGTATACGACAATGGAGTCGTATCTTCAAAGACAAGGTTACGGCGCGATATTTTCTATTTGAAATTACACTTTAACCGTGTGAGATCAACAGATGAATCATCATTTTAATTCGTGTAATATACCACATTGGGGGTATTATCTTAAAAGTCGATATCATGGCTCATTATTTTACATTTTCTTTCACGCTATCCCTTTTGATTTTTTAACTTCAAAGTCGTTTAAGATAAAAAAAAGAAATTTTAAATACTTCAACACCATCGCTAGAAGAAGGTGTTGCGTACTAGATTGGGGTCCTTATCTCCAAGATTAATGTCACAGTTTATTATCGTATGTTTCCGATCACACATTCCTTTCCGCTCAATAACTTTAAAGAAGTTTGAAATTAAGACATGACATGTTGTATATTTGTACATCGCCACGAAACAGTGTTTAGCAAATCACGTCGAGACGCTATATTTAAATATAAAAGTCTCATCTCAGTACTTTATTATTTATTTCACAAATTTCCTTCAGCTCTAAACTTTAGAATCGTTTTAAATTTAAGGGACGATACTTGGTGCATAAGTAATTCAATGAGCAGACGATACCACTGGTTGTCCATTTCGACTGGTTGTCTAAACGCCTTTACAACTCAAATGAACAAAATGTAATAACTCATTTTGGACACGCCAAATAGTCAACGTATAGTGGAAAGTAAATACTAAAGAAACGAAAGAATCTGGAATAAATAAATACAAACATGGCGATTAAGAACAGTTCTCTAGAATAGAGGGGACATAACTGGTACTACAGAGTTGCAAACCCCTTAAATCACCATTCACAATTACGCAATTCAAGTATTGATGTGTTTCACGATGGCATGTACGTTTGCTGGGTGGGGTGGGGCAGTGTGCGATTAATCTTATCAGCTAGTTATCAAATTGGAACAAATATTCATGTACTGGAAACTCTAGATACAAATAATATGCTGGAGAAAATGAGGATAACCCTTTAAGCACTACGTTTCTTCCTGGAGAAAAACAAACCAACGCGTGAATCCTGCATGTAAAACGATGCTATAAGATTGAAACCATAAATAGTAAACAAATGTTTTGTACTTGAGTCACTGTGCCCTTGATTTTTCAGCCGTCTGCTATTTGTAGCGTTATAGTGTACCTATATATATCAGCAAGACCACTTCAGAGTTTGGTGACATTGTGTGGTGACAGTTATTTTAGATAAACCGTTTCCAGTGATCTTGCTGTTTTTTCAACCAAGAAGTATGGTCAAGATGTGTGGTCAAGAATGAATATTACTGTGTGCAAATAATTGCTTTTTGTCCGATTTAACGTATATTTATCGTCTCGACCCCACTAAAAATAAGCATAAACTAGAACTAAATTAGTATGCGAAAACCCCTTGTCATCTTACAAATACTCTACTTTACTTTAAACCCAAAACAATATGTTGCCTACTTATTGCAAGTACATGCATGCAAACGTGTGTTGAATGTGTGACGTCCAAGTCAAGATGACCTTGGTCATTCACCTCATTATCCTAATTCAAACGTCTCTTTGTAATTTAAATAAAGCCGTGCACAAAATGTTCTTAAGGTCAGATGTCTACAAATAAGGTTATAAATTCGGCTAGGAAATGTACATGCAATCATTTAGACCTTGACATTGTACCCTTTCACGGCAAAGTCTAAAGCATTTCTATGTTTTCTAATGTCATAGTGTTTGTTTTGCTTTTTGATTTTTTGTAACCATATCATTGTTGTAAAGCGCTTAGAGCTTCTAAAGATTAGTCGCTATACAAAATTCTCTTATTATTATTATTATTATTATTATTATTATTATTATTATTATTATTGCGGTTAATATCGAGTTATTCGCAATGTTTAGCTAATGTAGAATTCAAATTCTGGTGCTGAAACCCCTTTCTCGTCTTTAACTTGCTCTGAATAGTAACATGTAACCCAAATTCAAGAGGTTCTTTTATCTACACCATGTGCAGACCATCCAAGAATTTAAAATGATGTACATGTACGTTATCTGGAGATTAATTTAATTCATGGACTCACTTTTTCTCTTGAGGTCATATTATATCTGCTTAGCATTTGGACCTCAGACTCAGACCGAATTGTTTTCTCCAAAAGCAACTCCACAAAATTTGATCAAGCTGTGTGATTAAGAATTAAAATTAATCTGTAAAAAATACTATTTTCTTTTCTTCACATGAATTTGAACTTAGACCTTCGACCTTTCTACTACAAAATAGGTTACTTTCTTTCCTCTTGCACGAACCATCCACAATGCTTGGTTGAAATATCTGGTGTGTAACTAACATTCTTCTGCTGAAATCTAAACCTAAATGATTGAAAGATGAACGTCATGATATGACTATGAAAAAATTTGTATTTGATATTTAACAAATTCACAAAAGATATATTTTTGTTGTCTAAAATATTCTTGTGGTTTGTTAATGGCTCTTTAAAAACTCTTTGTAATATGTGTACAAACTTTGAATGCATTTTTACAGAAACAAGCTTCACCTTCATCCTTTTAGTAGTAGTAACATGGTTGTTATCTAGTGATTTTGTTTTCATGAGACGTCATGGGTTGGATTATTAATAGCATTGTTGTTTTTTTTTTTTTTTTTTTTTTTTGCTTTGTCTTTCGTTGTAAAACTATCTGCTTCTGCTGTATGGGCAGGGCGGTGTGCAAGAATGTTTTGTTGTCTTTGTTCTTTTCTATGAATATTACTCCATGATATTGTAACCTCTCTCCGATTTGCAATGGTCACTGTGGGTTTGTAAGAAACGATATCGTTTTAGACTATCTGATACAGAATCACATGTACTCGAATACAGTGGAAGTTTGTCAGCAGATTTCAATGAAGGGGATTGGGAAATTAGATAGTCAAATAAAAATCTTGAAGGGGATTGGGGAAAGACATAGTCATATCAACTTTGAAATAAACATCCTGAAAAATATGGTAATTTAACCTTGGATTATTGCGTTTTCTATTCGCTACATGGTGCAACTTGCACACTAAAAACATGTCCATGTGGAAAACAAGAATAATGTTTACACCATTAGGAGAGCACTGATAGTAGTGTTATCCGGGATCTCATAATATCCTTCACATGCCCTAAACTAGCATGCATCCGTGACCGACTTACTCATATAACATCAGCTGTCACAGTATCATCAAACACAGCATCAGACTGATGATGTTCTTGCAAATAGCTGCATTTACTTAAGATGCGTGCAGCTTTTCTTCCGCTGTGTCTGATTTTCCACAACATGAAACACGCTTTTGGAGTAACTGCTACAGTATTTCTCCCAGCTACATGCATGGGATTTCATTGAGAAATTACTGATAATTTTGTAAGAAGGATGTATTTTTGTATCAAGAGTCATCTGTAGTATTCCCCCCCCCCCCAAAAAAAAAAAAAAAAAAAAAATAAGTATAAAACTGGATAAAGAGAGCTTTGAAAAATATAAAATACGGAAGTAACTAAAACAAATACAAAAACAATAGATATTTATCCGATAAACCTGCTCTGTCATCTGATAGTTTTATTTCCAAATATCTCATCGACCTTTGAAACGATTCACTTCTGTAGGTCACCGTCGTCTACTCGGTAGTGTGATTTGTAACAAAATATTTGACTTATTCCCACCGCTTTAGTAAATTGTGAAGTGATAGATATCAGTTGTTAGTGAGGCAATAAAGATCAGCTGTTAATGTTGGCCATTAAAATCACCATTATTATTACTCGCATTGTCCTTTATTACCAGGCTTTGAGGCTATTCATTGGCAGCCATCGTGCATCATCTGTAGTCAAACCTGTGTGGCGATCCATTGCAGCCATCGTGCATCATCTGTAGTCAACCCTGTGTGGCTATCCATTGCAGCCATCGTGCATAATCTGTATTCAACCCTGTGTGGCTATCTATTGCAGCCATAGTACATAATCTGTAGTCAACCCTGTGTGACGAAGCCCCGAGTGGCCGAGTAGTCTAAAGCGCTATCCGTTACGGATCACTCCCATCTCACCTCTGGCTGCGTGGGTTCGAGTCTAAGATTCGGCTAATGTAGTTATGTGAGAAAGCTTGCCAGTAGCTTCTCGTAGGTCGGTGTTTCTTTCTGGGGGGTTTCCCGGGTTCTTCCTCCACCAATAATACTGGTCGCCATGTATAGCCTATCGTGTGCTGATAAAATGGCATTAAAACCCGAAAAACAAAACAAAAAAACAACCTTGTGTAACTATCCATTGCAGCCATCGTGTATCATCTGTAGTCATCTGGACTCTAGCCTTGTCCGTTACAAATCCGTCGCTAAATTCCAAAGCTTGATCCTAACGAGTGTAAAGATTGTGTCTCCATGTCCTTTCAGCGGCAGTTTAACGATGGGTCTTATTGTCCCGTTGACTTGCCTATCCCATGCTTGCAAGCTGTAGACCGTTGACTTGGAGGAGGAAAACCATTACTTTTGCGACCAGTTTCCTTCCAAACATATGTCTCAAAGAATTCTGGCATCAACACGATTCAGTATTAGGCAATCTCACAGCGGGGAAGTATCTGCCACATACTGACAAGCTGCATGAATAATGTTTGTTCCATTTCTCTCTATATATTCTAAAAAAGTTTTGTTTAGCTTTACCGTATCATACACAGTATGGAAACTACTTGGCATTGAGGACTGATTTGTCACATTGGCATGACGGGTATTAAAACGGCAGATGAAGTAGTCACAGCTGTTACGTATTTAATCGTTCTGAATAGAAGCTTCCAATTAGTGATATAAAAAAATCGTCACGTTATAACTGTTTTGCATAGTTATGTGGAATGATATGGTCAGAATAGTCGTTTTAATTTTTCGTTCAATTCATTTTTATATATCTTATTAAATATTGATCAGAAAATAAGCTACATGAATATATCACGTCAGTATGGCTATTCTTACGTGTATTTGATTTGGGTCATTTATTTTTTATTTTTATTGTTTGTTTCTCAGATTCAAATTTGACATTTTAAGTTTAAGATTCATTCATTGGGAGATATTTTTTAGAAAGTGGGATGACATTTATTCTAAAAATAAACACCAGGTGTTGACCTCATTTCTGACCTGGCTTCAGAGTTGTAAACAAGCTTATAAAATGATTGTTTGATTCCAAGGACATTATGCAGCTTTGTTATAAACATCTTTCTATTTTTAGTTAGGTCATACGGTGTGTACGAGATTTTTTGAACGTAAATTTGTTCTAAAAGATTCTAGAAGATCATGTGACCCCTTTCTTGTTTACGTAAAAACAGGTATATAAATTATGTTTTGGAGCGAACTATTTAGTAGAACACGGGTTTTTAGAATATTAAGTTGTGTCGTTTTGAGTTATTTTAAATTACCTTGTATTGGAAATTATTTAAATTCGTTTGGATCAAGAGGATTTTGTTTGTTATTTATCTGGAAAATAATTGTGCTCATTGAATTTCCTTACCAAGAACTGACTTCATTGCGTGACATGGTCTTCCATCTTGGATGCTTCACTAAGATTCGAACTGGTAATTATTTGGACATTTTATTACCAGGACTTTTGAAATTTCACTAGTGGATTATATTTTGAATTATTTTTGGATTAATTTTGGAATTGATTCTAAAAACCAAAGTTTATTTTTTTTCTTTTCTGGAAAATATTTGTGCTCAATAAATTGTTTATTAAGTTTTTACAAGCTTGTTATTTTCACTCTTTCTATATTAGTGTTTATTCGAACCTAAGCACGTAACACTATGCTTCAGTTTGCTTGCCTTACACCTTGTTTATACCCAAACAAATCTTCCCTAGGGTGGGAATAAATCATGTTGTTCTTGCTACTTAGAACTGAACGTGGGATATCCGTAGATATTACATTTTGATAGTCTTTTATCTTTGATATCTGTCTGATAGCTCTTTGTTATCCACGCGCACGTCAAAATAGTACACTGGCATTTAACATTTAATTGATTGTCATGTGCGTGTATCGTTTTCTTATCTTTGAACCTTGCGTGTGGAAATTGTATTAATATACATTTATAATAGACATTTAAACATACTTTGAATTGGAACATGCCATAAACAATAACAATAAATTATTATTTGATGCGATCGAGAAACGCACGACATGCATGCATTTCTGGCACGATTATTTTGACACGAACCTTTGACCATATGATTAGTATGTGTCATTCATGTAGCCGTCTTTTGTTAGCTTTAATATCATATAAATTATAATTTAAAAGCTAAATGAAAGTAACAAATGCAAATACATGTATCAACTTTCTTACGTTACTTATGTCACTAAAGATTAATCCAGTCTCGACGTGAATTGCCTTATTTATATAATAGTGTTGTGCAAATTTAAATATTTATGGAAGCTACATTTAATGAATTTTAAAATGAGGCTAAAAGTAACAATCCAATGTGTTTTTTAAAGAAATTAATTTTAGAATATTCACACATTCATCCCAACTAAAAAAAAAACATTTTAAAGAAATTGAAATTAGTTGCACGCTGAGATATGTTGTGCATTGTTATCTTACATAGTGCTTCTTGCTGCACACTGAGACATGTATGGGATTGTTATCTTACATAGTAAACCTTGCTGAATACGAAGACCCGTGTGGCCTAGTTATCCCGCATAGTGAATCTTGCTGCACACTGAGATATGTATGGCATTGTTATCTATATTACATAGTGAATCTTGCTGCATACGAAGACCCGTATGGCCTTATTGTCTGACATAGTGAATCTTGCTGCACACTGTGATATGTATCACATTGTTATCTTACATAGTGAATCTTGCTGCACACTGTGATATGTATCACATTGTTATGTATATTACATAATGAATCTTGCTGCACACTGTGATATGTATCACATTGTTATGTATATTACATAATGAATCTTGCTCCACATTGAGGTATGTATTGCAGTTACCTTAACATAGTGACTCGTGCTGCATACGAAGACCCGTATGGTATTCTTAATTTAGTTATTAAATCTAGTCGTGTTTTTATTTTATATTGAATCTAGTTCCATATTACTGAGATCCGTATGTCATTGTTATTATTCGATATTGAATCTAGTTGCATATCACTGAGATCCGTATGGCATTGTTATTATTCGATATTGAATCTAGTTGCATATAACTGAGATCCGTATGGCATTGTTATTGTTCAATACTGAATCTAGTTGCATATTACTGAGATCCGTATGACATTGTTATTATTAAATACTGAATCTACTTGCATATTACTGGGATCCGTATGGCATTGTTATTATTCAATACTGAATCTAGTTGCATATTACTGAGATCCGTATGGCATTGTTTTCATTCAATACTGAATCTAGTTGCATATTACTGAGATCCGTATGACATTGTTATTATTCAATACTGAATCTAGTTGCATATTACTGAAATCCGTATGGCATTGTTATTATTCAATACTAAATCTAGTTGCATATTACTGAGATCCGTATGGCATTGCTATTATTCGATATTGAATCTAGTTGCATATTACTGAGATCCGTATGGCATTGTTAATATTCAATACTGAATCTAGTTGCAGATAACTGAGATCCGTATGGCATTGTTATTATTCAATACTGAATCTAGTTGCATATTACTGAATTCCGCATGGCATTGTTATTATTCAATATTGAATCTAGCTGCATATTACTGAGATCCGTATGGCATTATTATTCAATACTGAATCTAGTTGCATATTACTGAGATCCGTTATTATTCAATACTGAATCTAGTTGCATATTACTGAGATCCGTATGGCATTGTTATTATTCAATACTAAATCTAGTTGCATATTACTGAGATCCGTATGGCATTGCTATTATTCGATATTGAATCTAGTTGCATATTACTGAGATCCGTATGGCATTGTTAATATTCAATACTGAATCTAGTTGCAGATAACTGAGATCCGTATGGCATTGTTATTATTCAATACTGAATCTAGTTGCATATTACTGAATTCCGCATGGCATTGTTATTATTCAATATTGAATCTAGCTGCATATTACTGAGATCCGTATGGCATTATTATTCAATACTGAATCTAGTTGCATATTACTGAGATCCGTTATTATTCAATACTGAATCTAGTTGCATATTACTGAGATCCGTATGGCATTGTTATTATTCAATACTAAATCTAGTTGCATATTACTGAGATCCGTATGGCATTGCTATTATTCGATATTGAATCTAGTTGCATATTACTGAGATCCGTATGGCATTGTTAATATTCAATACTGAATCTAGTTGCAGATAACTGAGATCCGTATGGCATTGTTATTATTCAATACTGAATCTAGTTGCATATTACTGAATTCCGCATGGCATTGTTATTATTCAATATTGAATCTAGCTGCATATTACTGAGATCCGTATGGCATTATTATTCAATACTGAATCTAGTTGCATATTACTGAGATCCGTTATTATTCAATACTGAATCTAGTTGCATATTACTGAGATCCGTATGGCATTGTTATTATTCAATACTGAATCTAGTTGCATATTACTGAATTCCGCATGGCATTGTTATTATTCAATATTGAATCTAGCTACATATTACTGAGATCCGTATGGCATTATTATTCAATACTGAATCTAGTTGCATATTACTGAGATCCGTATAGCATTGTTATTATTCAATACTGAATCTAGTTGCATATTACAGGATTCCGTATGGCATTGTTATTATTCAATACTGAATCTAGTTGCATATCACTGAGATCTGTATGACATTGTTATTATTCAATACTGAATCTAGTTGCATATCACTGAGATCAGTATGGCATTGTTATTGTAGATGTTGAATCTAGTTGCATAGATTAGTATGACATTATTATTGCTTTGTTTTTTTGGATATTGAATCTAGTTGCATATTATTGACGTCCGTCTGGCATTCTTAGTTTTAGACATTAAATCTAGTTGCACACTGCGATCTGTATGACATTGTTTTTTGTTCACCGATATATACTTATACTTTTCTTAGTAATTAACGTTTCTTGATCATTCACATTTTCTCCGCCAATACTGTCGATAATGTTGGTTTGGAGTCTTGATATATTATGAATACAATCTTACTTTAGATTTCTTTTACGAATAAAAAATATCCCAATCCATATTACGGCACTGACGTAATTCCTTGTATGAATAAATCAGAAATCGATATTCTTTCCTTTACGAGGCAGTCTGTCATTTACCCTGAAGGTTCATTTAAATGTATTATTAAATATAAATAGAGTGGAGACGGAATGCAATTTAAAACTTGAAAGGATTTATTGAAGAATCGATGGCGTTTAGCTTCCGCATCAATCCCACTCTTTATGTTAAGACTTCAAACATATGCTAAAAATTCTAAACATGTCTTTAATCATAACAGTTTGAATATGTTAGAATTGTCGATCTAGGGCTGGAAAATTGTAAACTTGCTCAATCCTGTAGAGTGTTTACTTGTTTTATTAAAATAGAAATATTTGGTAAGGAAAACAATGATATCATTAATTTTCCATATATTTCGGCTTTATTTAAATTACACATAATTTAGCAATAACGAACTGACCCATGACAGTGGGGAAAGTCAGATAAAACCGTATGAAGGAGAGATTTTAAAATTCTTTACATTTAAGAATTCATGACAAGAGAAACTGAAAGGAGAGCGTGTACGACCTACCAAATGTAATGCTTTCCCTTCTATGTGAAAACTTTGAAACAAGTTGAGATTCAAGGATAAAGCTTTGCATACTTATATAATACCACCAGAAAGTACGTTGTATACCATATTGGGAGTCAGATCTTCAACGTTATGGTCATGGTTGCACATTTTTACCACAGTTTCCATTTTTTTTATTATAATTATAATACCATTTGAATTCAACGGATCAAACGTGCTACACTGATACACCACGCCATATCAGACTGTGGTGATATATTTAAGGTCAAGGACACGGTTAAAATTTGTACCATCTCCATCACACGTTTCATTCCGCTATGTAACTTTAAAACAGTTTGTGATCAAGGAATGAGCCTTTGTATACCTTTGGATCACCCCCAGAAATGTGTCCCGTCCAATATTTATAGGGTCCGATATTCAAGATCATGTTCTCTACTCAATATCTAATATTTCAATCGAACTAAACCTTCTTTTTCAAAACTTTAAAGCTGTTTGGAATTTAGGGATGAAACTTGGAATGCACGCATATCATCAACATAAAGTATGATAAACAGCATTTTGCTGGCCTTATCGTCAAGGACAATGGTCATGGTTAAATACTTTAAGATTCCGTTATATTTACTTCGCCCCTTTTAATATGATATTCTGTTTGTAATGAAAACATACAAGTTGGTATACTTATATTTCATCACTATAGGTGAGATGTATATCAAAACAGGCGTCCAATCTTCAAGTTCAATGTTGCGGTATTATGTGCTGAATTTTTCAATTACACTTTACTCTTTCATTTCGACACGATAATTTAGAGCGATTTGAAACGACGAAATAAAACACTTTGCATAGCCCTACATCATCTCTAACAAGCTTGTTATGTACCACATTCGAATATATTTTTCTAGGTCAAAATCAAATGTAAATAGTTGTTTATATTGTCACAGTTTAAATTCTGTCATTTAACTTAGCAGCAGTTTAGGATACATAAATAAAGAATTGGTATGTTTATACATTGTCACATGAGATGTTTGCCGTTGTACATTTGAGGTCATACCCTAAGCTCAAGGTCAGAGCTTAATATTTGTATTCCGGAGTTGTGTGTATAGCAAATATCTTGTATTTATCTGAACAAAATGCAGATGGGTTTCATGACCGCGTACAGCTTTAAAAATGCAATGAAAATAAAGATTTGTATTCACTCATTGTGGCACACAGAACGCTCGTACAGTGTAGAACCCGTTTTAAATCGAGATGTCTGAACATGAATGTGAACACAAAGGTAGTACTTACAGACCAAATTCTCTTTGAACCGTCGCAATACATAGACGTCTTGTCAGCAATATGTCCACTTCACGGAAGCAATATTCAGCTGTAGACATACGTGAACATGAAAGCTGTACCCTTTATTGTTATTAGTTTTGTTGATAAAATTGTTTAGTATATAGAATGCTTCAAAGCACATTCTAAATGTTCTAGAAAGTCAAACCTATATGAAACAACGCCATGCTTTCAGATACAACATAGTCTGCTCAAAGTCAGACATGTTGCAGCTGAACAGAAAAGCTGAATTCCGTTATATTTTGTACCACTAAATGATGAGATATGATCGAGATTTTACAATCAAGTCTAATTATTTTCTTGTTAGAGACATATTCATTTACAAACTTGTCTTTAAATAACAATCTCTGGACAGACGGGTCTGAGAAAAATTAAGGTGTTAGAGTCATTATTCGGCAAGTCGGAGGCGCTGACCACCAAACACGAGGTCATTCCTTAAACATTTGTTGGAATCACCTGGACGCCACAAAACAAAATGAACAAGTTATATATATATATATATATATATATATATATATATATATATATATATATATATATACAGAGAGAAAAACATACAGAGAGGGGGAGGTAGGGAGGACCGATAATATTTTCGTTGCCCTTTTCGTGCACGAGTAGGGTGTCAGTTCATTAGTCATTCATTTGTGTTATATATAAATATCACTTTCTCGTAATTGAGTCAGGTATATTGGCTAGATCCTATCCCACCGGGTTTCATCGTGTTACAAGTTTCGTGTACGGTTACTTCTGTTCCTGTTCTATATCCTGAATGTTGTTGTTGAATAGGTTCGCACCACCGAACACATACGCGTCTTAATTTCAGGACATCTCGTGTATCAAATTCCAGGTTGTATCTCCAAGGTGAAAGTCACCGATACATGACATACCTCTTTCTGTACAGTTTCTCTAATGCATCTTTAACTAGAGCAAAAAAGATTTGTCGTGTTCGACGTCTGCTCGTTACTTTTATACATCTATCTGAACGGTCATCGTCAGATTCCATGATTGTAAACTTTGAAAGATTCGCTATGGAAACCGGGGAAAACTATTGTATAAAAAGTCTGGTTTGTCACATTTTATCGGTTGTGTTGTTGTTATGGGTTTCAACGCCATTTGTTTGCAACACGTTTATCGAGTTTTCTTTTCTTTTCTTTATGGGTTGAACGAAATAGAAACATTCTGAAGGTTATATCATGCCTGTGCAAGTATAGTGCCCAATCTAGTAATTTACAATGGTATTTAGTCTGAGTTAATCCGATGCTGAAAATTGAATCACCCTTCTAGTGTCAAGTCCAAAGCGTTAACCACTAAGACTCCGTTTCTAATTTGATTCGATCATTAATGAAACGTCTGTTTGATAATTAGTATTTTCACACCAACTCCCTTAACCTCATTTAAGTTAGTTACTTTACCAGTACGTACTCGTTTTTGTTATGCATTGGGGCTAGTAACAATAATTTTTAATTACGTGTTAATTCCATACAATACCAGTGATCAGTTCGAAGTATGTTCAGAAGTAGTCCATGCTCCACGTTTGAATGCAAACCAATTCCTTCAAATTTAACACAGACGAGAAAACCAACGTAACTGTATTACCTACCTCGCGAACAAAAGAGTAGATATCGATGTATCTCAATACGTCTTGTTATCAATCAATATAGCATTGTTAAATAAAAGAAGGGAAAAAAGAGAAAACTACTATCAGGCCTTTAGGATGTTGTTGTTGTTGTCATTGTGTTATTATTATTTTGTCTAAAATTAGTACCGTGTTATATGAACTACTTTGTAAATAAACCATGTATGTATGCTCATGTAGAAACTTTAGGTTTTGGTTGATTAGATTTATTTTTGAATGAACTAAACAAGCTGTTTCATCCATTTTAAAGATGATATGATAAAGTTAACAATCTGGACCAGTTCACAAATGAAACTTTCAAACAAACAAACGAATGCATGTGATATTCGCAATGTTCAGAGCAAAGGTGGGAGACGAAGTATTGAAAAAAAACTGTTCTTATCATTTAAACAGTTATTTAGAACAAAATATTGTTAATTTTTCGGAAATAGAGTGTTCAAACTATTACCGGTGCTATTGGGACCCAGAATGGCCGAGTAGTCTAAAGCGCTCACCGTTACGGATCACTATCAACACACCTCTGTCTACGTGGGCTCGAGTTTCGGGCTCGGCCAATGTGATTGTGTCAGAAAACTTGCCAGTAGCTTACTCGTGACTCAGTGATTCTTTTCGGTGTTTTCCAGGATTCTTCCTCCATCATTTTGACTAACCGTCATGTATAGCCTATCTTGCGCTGAAAAAGGCTTTAAACCCAATAACAACAACAACAACAACAACCAGTGCTCTCAATGGTAAATAAAAATCGAAAAGTATACTGAGGTCAAATACTATTTCATAAAAGATACATCCTATTTTGCTGATCAAGCAAAACACTTGAGAAAAATTATAACTGAAGATTTTGGGTGAAAATAAGAGCATCATTTGTTCGTCTAGTAATTCACCTAAAATGCACATGTTAGCTCCTTTATCTTCAATTCCAGTTTGCCCCTCACATTCCATAAACGTACCATCGAAAAGTAAAACATTTCATTATCCCTATTACTTGCTTAGTCATGTAGATAATTGCATATTTTCAGCGTGTTTATATTGATAAACTATTTATCACTTTATCTTTCATTCCTTTTGTCTTCCTTCGCATTCTAGACTTATACATTTCATCTCATTCTGTATAGGAATAAAACTTTTGTTCACAATACAACGCTATATATACTCCTCCTTCAATTATTCTAGATTGTAAAGGACTTGATAACCTAAAACGATGTGCCTGATTTAAATCTTTAATGGATAAAATGAAGAAAGTAGACTTTGGGAAAGATTTGTTTTGCATTTGGAACATACTTTTGACATGTTTTCTTCCTTGCTTGCTTCTATAAAGTCATGACAAATGATCCCTGATTAGGGTTATGGTATCCCTCAATGATGTTTAATAAAATATCTACCCAATTTCTGGTTTCATTTTAGAAAAACTGTTCCACATTTTGACTTAACACTTCTATTAAACCTTCCGCAACAGATTCGTTATATAATCAAATATTCAATGTTATATAATCAAATATTCAATGTTATATAATCAAATATTCAATGTTATATAATCAAATATTCAATGTTACTTGTCCATAACGTTTTCATGATATAAAACGTCTTATCCTTATCAAGTTGTATCTTTACATTGTTGCGAAACACTCCGGTGGCCTAATGGTTAGAACGTCCACCGCGGAAGCGGAAGGTCGTGGGTTCGATCCCTGGCTAAGTCATACCAAAGACTTACAAAAATGGTACATACAGCTGCCTCGCTTGATGCTCAGCATTAAGAGGTTGTCACAGAATTAGAAGAAAGAAAAGAAAAATTTTTGTTTTGCCCGGGAAATATTTGATTATTTGTGTTGTGCATGCGTACAACGCTCTTTATGATGAATAAGTGTTTTTCCAGACAAGCGATGGAACCAACATATGTCGCCGCCATAAAACTAATTGCGGCTACGGACATTATAATCACGATATGCACGGGTATTTTACCCTGAATATTACTCACTGTCCTATGAATTTAAGCAAGATTAACAGATAACCGAGACTGGTCGATTTGGACCTGGTGAGAAGAGCACGTATTTTCAGGTGGTATTTCTATAAGCTGTAGGGCTTACGAGGCTAACCAGGCTAACAGTCTAACTAGTCTAACGGATGTAACGAGACTGATGAGTTTAGCTAACGAATAGAGCTATACAGAGTCTATATGTATGTACGTATGTACGTATGTCTGTACATGTGGTGGAGCCACGACTGTAGACGTAGCTAATACAAGGGTGCTGTATGCTGTCTGAATGTGTATACGTAGTACTGTCTGTACATGTAGTGGATCCATGAAGGGTGCGAGCGGCCGATACAAGAGAATATGCTAACCCAATGGACGTGGTGAAACTGTGCGGTTTATCGGTGTATGAATCGTGGACTGTACAAGGGTCAAGAAGCATATGTTTATTCCAATTGTTGTTTCAATTGGTATATTTGTATATACATGAGATTTTTTAAATCTTAGTTGAATTCCAGGAGATTTGTGAATCTTACTGACAGTGCAGAACATTTGAAACGTATTTGAAAACTTGAGATTGTTTGAATCTCAAACCTAGTCTATACGTGAAATTATGTAAATATTTTAGTGTGTACTATTATTTGAAACTGAGATTTTTTGAAGCTTTATATCAGATAGATATAATATTATTGGTTTATTTTCAATGTGTGAATGTTAATATAGAGTGACTGGATCAATTTTATGTTGAGAGTGTGTGAGAATCATTGTATTTTTACATCATACATTTTTCTTTACTAATTAAGTTAATACATTTTCATCTTTCACACATTGTGTTTGAGTTATTCATTTAATCCAAAACCCACTTGGTTACAATTCTGCGACAGAGGTTAGTGTTAGGACTGGTCGGCCTGGTGTCATGATAAATGTGACTGGGTGGGACATCATGCTGCATGCCTGTGGCATGATGCCCCAGTGTTAGACATCACTATAAACTGCCTCACTGCAGACATCGTAGCGATATGACTGAAACATTGTTAAAGCTATGTTAAAAATCCTAATCAAACAAACAACCAAACAAACAAACACTGTTGCACTCTTTGCACATTTCAGTAAAAGCATCGCAAACTTCGTCTCACTTTCTTTGTTTTCAATTTTTTCAGTCTATTTTCTATTATGAAACGTATACTACTGTCATCATGCAATTTGATCCATGGCAGTATGTTCATATGCTTGCATATTAACAATGTCGGTCTGACACGGGCCATCCACGTGACAACATATAACCTTCTATACGGACATATTATATGTGACCTGTAGAATTGTAGGTTGACTGTTCGGTTATCCGTTTCTTTAATTCAGTCCATTATTTCTGTTTCTGCTCCAGGTGAATTTGTTCCGACAAATGATTAAATTTTACGTCGAAGTAAATATCTCTTTAAAAATTGGTATTGTCCATCTTTAAAAAACATTAAAATGGCATTCAGAAACTACGTAACGCTTGACAAATTGTAGTTAGATGTGGGAAATCTACAGACAATGTTCTTTCTTTTACAGCAAATTACAACGTTTGTTCAATCCTTTCAAACATATACTTGATCCCAAACGTATACATGATCCCAAACATATACATGATCTCGAACGTATAGTCAGATATATCAAATTCAGCGATTCCAATGTTCATTCTAAAATAGATACAACTTACATAAAGAACATACTATTTGTTCGGGTGAGCTGTTTAACACGAACTTTTTGTTACATAATTCCATCTCCATTTTTATTAAATTATTGCACATTATTGACCTTTTGAAGATAACGCAATTGATTTTTTGCATCTGTACAGTATATTTAGCTGTAGACAAATTTGTTTTTTTTTTAAACGCCAATAAATGCAAGATGTATTCCTGCTTTAAAATGTGCTCATGCCGCTCATTACAATATTCTTTTGGTCATGAAAATTAATCTGCACAGTATACTCATTTGAAGTTGGAACTTGGTAAATCTAACATTTTTATTCTCTTGTATCTTATAATGTGACACAATTAACTCTGTCCACACATTTTTCCGTTAAAACTTGTAGCCTAACATGTATTATCTCTAGATACCTATATCGGTTGTTTTCACGTGACGTCACAAAACGTGTGTACTTCCATATCCGCCATTTTGAAACCCTATCCCACATAACCGGCATGTTTTATTTTGTGAGTAAGAATATAAAAATACATCACATTCTGTCGTGCATGTCAACCTTGCGAGATCGAATTGCGTGACTCTTTTTACGTGTTTTCTTCAAGTAAAATATTTATATTTCAACCATATTTGTTGTTTTTTCCTAAACAAATAGATCGATCAATAAACAAACGCATAAACAAATGGATATACAACCAAGTAGAAACATGTAATGATGTTCGATTTTCACGGGCTTAAATCAAGCATTTGATTATCGTTAAAGTTTAAAAGCCAATTGTTTATATACAATTTCATATTTCTAAAAGCATTTGAGGAAAACATCGTTTTGACATTCGAAACAACGTCATGTTCCGTCAGACACGTGTTTCGTTTGAATACACTAAAGATGAAACTTCTTTGACCGGTTATCGCTTTCATCTAGTACAAGCCTACGTCCACCATCCCCTCCACAAACACAATATTTGAATATACTAATTAAAATGGTTTCTCAAATATTCTATGGCACAAACACATGTTGTCGCGAAAAATATTTGTACATAAAAGTTCTAGCATAAAATACATGCTATGAAATTTTAATTCGTGACTGATATTGTATCCAGAAAATCATGATCTGGAAATACTCTTTAAAGATGACAAGCTTAGGGATATGATACGAATGACTTTTTTAAAAACATCAATATAGTCCGTTTGTAAACAGCAACAAAAAGTGCATTTCTTTAGGTATCAATAATATATACGATTACGGTTCAACTTTACTCTTCTGTCTTTCGATATAAGAAAGAGAACTTCCAGCTTTATTGTTATGGTTGTGCTATAGTGCACATAATTTCAAGTGTAATCTATGTATTGTGTCGAAGAAGTATATATCCTTATCGATAGTTAAATCAGATTATTATTCTTGAATATACATAATGACTAATGTTGACAACGGTTTGTTAGAACTCAAAATGGCGACAGAAGGTGCGCGCGTGTTGAATTGTGGGTATTTGCGTACTTAATCGTGACGTCTTTGAAAGCAACCCATTGTTTTCTCATGTTAAACTCATAGTGTCTGTGTGTGTGTGTGTGTATGTGTGTGTGTGTGTGTGTGTGAGAGAGAGAGAGAGAGAGAGAGAGAGAGAGAGAGAGAGAGAGAGAGAGAGAGAGAGAGATACAAATGCAATATATTGGTCCTGTTCTCAAGAGATTTATGGTACATCGAAGGTATACATACCTTGTAATCTGCAGCAATATCAAATCAAGTCCCTTGGAAACGATTTAGTTATCACACTCCACTAGATTCACGCACATAATCCCAATTAAAATGTGATACTGAATGACAGATGTAAAAGAGACATAGGTAGACATCAAACCGACAGAGAGCAGGTGTATATAAATCGTCACCTTTAAAAAACAAACAAAAAAAATGCAAAACGTACATTCATTCATAGATACATACATGCATGCATCGGCCAATGTGGATATGTGAAAAGGCTTGCCATAGCTTCTATTGTGTCAGTGGTTCTTTCCGGGGGTTTTCCATGGTTGTTCCTCCACCATTAATATTGGATGCCATAAATAGCATATCTTGTGCTGAAAATTAGCGTTAAACACTACAACAACTACAAACCATGTAATTGGTCGTTGCAAAATTCGACATCGGCAACATTTTTAATTTCTCTTCTAAGTAGTCGCTTGAGTGAAATTTGGGGCAAAGCAATGATTGTCACCGAGATACCTTTCAAATCGTCGTGGTCATACTAGCACAATCTTCTTCCTGGTGAGGCTTTCAATAATAGATAACAAATATTTGTCAGTATTGAGAGACAAAGCCATATCTAGTTGACACCTACTGACCCATATGAGTCACATCGTACAGCCAGTAAGAGAGGGAAAAAGTAAAAAACTAATTTATATTGGATTTATTTTATTGTCAAAGCTCAATATTTCCCAAAACGAGGAACGAATGTGCAACGCAATATCATTAAGTAGAATCAAATACTATTCAGGTTTTCTCATTCTATCATACTGGTGTATGAAACATAATGTACATTTCATTGCAAACAAAATTTTCACAAATTAAAATGTAAAGAAAACAAATTTTCCTTTGGACTGAAGGTATTTTTGACACAAAGTGTTTGCTTGTATCTGTATCTACAGGTATACTGAATACACCGTTTGTAGCCAATCAAACGCTTATATGTAAATCATAATTTGATAATTATTACGTATTCTCAGCAAGGTACATCTTATTTTTTGAATACTTACCATGATGGAAATTCACAATTTGCCTAATGTATATGCAAAAAATGTCTTTCAATAGGTTTCCTATTTCTTACACGTAAGATCATTTTTTTCTTTCTTTTTGTTTGGTCGGTAAATTACAATTCAGAATTAAGCTATGTCTGGAAAAAAAAGAATTTTAACAACAAAACACCGATGTTTATTTATAGTATAATGCAAAACGGCCTAAATCAATAAATCTATGAAAAGTAGCAGTCGAATTACTTGGCTGCTATTTGAGAAACAGTATACATTTTGTGCATGCAGAAAACATTCGTTCCCCTAAGGTTATAATTTTGTGTTTCGGTACTGATTTGTGTCATCGTTTCCTAAAATAATAATGTATAAATGTTTTCATTACTTTTATGAAATGTTCTTAACCACAAGATATCATGCTTATGCGTGTTTGTTAATAAAATAATCTTCCTTACTAATAATGGTCTTTTACATGGTGTATGTACATCAGTGCATATTGCTATTACACTAATCTAAATTACGTGCAATGCAAAGCGAAATACAAGCACTGCATTTAACATTTGCGGTGTCGACTTCCTACATCCCATAAATAACAGTCTTTCCTTGCAAACTCTCTACTTCAAAATTCATATTTTTATACTCGGAATTAAATAACAGATATGACCTTTATGTATTTTTATACAATATGACATATCATAACTTTGAAAATGCGACACAATGGCTTTAATGTTAATTACCAACTGAAACCAATCATTTCAGGGAGAACGTAGTTGAAGCAGTGCACGTTCGCATTATTGACAATTCTCTTATCAGTGCAAAATACAGCTTATTCGATTAACGAATTTACACATGTAAATCTCTCTACACAATAAAATTGTCGTTTCAATGCAGAAGGTGTTGATACATACTAAGAGAGCTGCGACTCGCTGGTATTTATATATTTAGACAAAGTGTTAATGACTCACAAAACAACATACATCGAAAACTGGGAACCAGTCTACACATCGGTGAAGATAAAATGGAGTATAGTATGGGTTAAGCTGGACATGATTCGTTGATAATGAAACTTGTGAAAACTTTTTAAAGATAATATTTTGAGAGCTTATCCTATATTTACTTGAAAATGTTTGGAGACAATGTTTTATTGTGGAATGTGCTTGTTTGCACAGACTTGAGCTTGAAACGCTCCTGACTGCTATTTGCACCTAATTCTTTAGGCGCGGAATCAAGAATACGTTATTGAAAGAAATGATTTTCCCATCTAAGAAGCTTGCATCAGCGATATGTCTATACTGAAAAATATAGGTTTGATCATGAGAACTCGGAAATGTAAAGTTATTGAATTTTTAATAGCATGGTGTTTCTTTGGGTTTATTATTTGGTCTCACTTTTGTATCACGAGTCCATCAATTGCAAACTTAATATTTCATCAAGATGGCGGAACCGATTCCAAACACGTTCTAACTGTCTAGCTGTACAGACCTGGCACTTGTGACAAAATGTAGTTTGAAATGTGTTGTAATGAACATTTCAAAACAGTGGTCTTTGAGTAATGTGTGTTATAACAACATGTGAAGAGGGTCATATTTGACAAAAATATATTATGATGGTTCACTCATTACCTGTCACAACATAAAACTCTAGTTCCTTGTTATCAATACAATGCATAGTAGGGAATGTTTCCAGCAAACTACATCATTTTCTTCTTTGACATACATAATACACTTGTCATTTACACAAGACACATCAACAAAATCACTGCAGATCTTTTCAACAGAATTCATACTTTGATTGCTTATAATCAGGCATGAGTGTACAGTAACAAATATTTTGCGTTCTTTGGCGTCGTCAATTTTTGTTTAAGTATTCCATGACGTATATTGCTGCGGACTGAAAATCGTGCGCGACTATACATTCTGTGTCAATCAAATGGGTTAAAAAATTTCAACGACATAAAAGGGGGCGGGATGATTCTTAAAAACTTGTACATGTCGACGCTAATGAACATTTAATTTTTGACTTTAAGAGTCTTCCAAAGTGACAAAAATTTGATCATTAATGACGGTTTTATATGTATTGAATCAAATACGTAATACCCGATAATCTTTAACGACAAGATATGTGAATTGTACACACATTTTAATCACGTGATCAAAATGCAATACGAACATTCTGAGTGAGGATCCGTGTTAATGCGTTATAAATGAATAAATAAGAACCTGTTACTCACAGGAGCAAAAACAAAATCCAGATTTGAATTTGCATCGTTTAACTGATCATATTATTTGAATTCATATATCTACTGCTGGACATCTTTATTTCGACATCTCTTGGGCATTTGAAAATATTACACGTTGCAGCGATTCATAGAAAATTGCCACAAAAACTAGATATGAGTTTTTTTGCATGTAGTTTGGAATGGTGTAACGGAACATAACCTGTGGGTTTGATCTCAACTTTAAGGGGTAAGGATGCAAATTGAAGTTGATATTAGAAATCGAACTTTGGTTTTGCACGTAATATTCAGGCACACACCACGTCAAATTCAAGATGTTAAATTTCTGAAGGAAAATTCTCAAAACATCGGGGGGGGGGGGGGGCGTTATCATCTGCCTTTATAATTCTTAGTTTTGCAGTTTTAAACTGAAATTATATGGAAGAGAAGAACTTTTAGTAAATCGCAGCACTGCTTGCACCACTCCTTAGAAATATCTCTAAATCTATCGTCAAGAACCCTAAACCGTTTTTATGATGGATTGATTCTTTAGCTCACCCCCTCCTTCCTCGAGGATTCAAGGCTACGAAGCTGATAAATGCTGCTAAAATAACAAGAATGACCCGTATGTATTTTGTGTTTTGACATATAAAAACGGATTGTTTTCTTCTTTCTTTACACTTGCAGATATTTTTTCCAAAGTGACCATGAACTGAAAGTCAACTGACGATAAATATCTTGGATTAAGGGATGGTAAGGAAAACACAATAAATGCGTTTTCTCCTCGCTGAATAGATGGAAAATTAGTTGGGTTTTTTACGGAATCTCTTTTAAAATTAATGCAAACTGCATATAGCAAAACCTGAGGTTTGCGGACACATCCACAAGGACGTTCAAACGGCTATTAGTGGACAATATTTGCAACCATTTTCTTAATTTATTGGATAGATTTAACAACGATATAAAACATATTTGTATACATTGACCAACGTTTAAAATATATCAGGTGTATGTTGCATGCAGCTTACACTATGACTACGAATATGCAGCAACAATTATTTGTCCCAATTATTTGCAGTGCCCACACCCCAGAGGCGTAGCTACAATATTACAGCTATGCATAGCGTAGGGGCCGACGAATACAAGTGGCCCACGAGCCCATAGAACAAATTATTTTTATACACTATAGAAAGAAACTAGAAAAGGCAGTATACGACCCATCAAATACAGAAATGCTGTACCGGCAAAGTTGCTATAAAACATTGCAGGGTCCCATCTTTAAAATTTGTATAGGGGCCCAAATATCCTGCATTACATAGAGGCCCAAATATTGCACCTATGCCACTGACACAGCCTTCAATAATTTGCCAAGTAAGAGAGTAGCTAAAATGAATCTAGTGTGTAAGAATCGCTCATATTCTCAAGCAAAAGTGGCGTTTCACACAAGGTGGCTTCCGAAGTGGTGCACATTTTTAACCTCCGAGACTCTTCGCAAACGAAAATTGTCATGGCAATGCATTTGCTTGTTCATCCATTATACTGGTTTAATAAAATCCGAGGACCTGTGTGAAGAAAAAGACATTGTTGCGGTTGTTTGCACAATGATGCCTGTTATACAATATTTTTGTAAAATAAAAAATAAAAATACTTTTAGGTGTACATCACCGATGTTCGTCAACAAGACGTTGCATTTGTAGATCAAAATTAAGAATAGGGTTTTTAATTGTTGCCTTTTGAAAGCATGTTTAGCATGGAAATATCTCCGAAACAGGTTTCATTTTCTTTAGAACCTCTCGTCTGTATACAGACCCCATGAACTGATCTCATTAATCCTAGTTTGCGCAGTTTTAACTCATTTGCATTTCATCGGTGTATTTTCAGTTTCGATTCTTGAGCGGAATCCTTTAAATTGTGTGACCGTCAATCCATGGTCAAACCTTTACTCAAAGTTCTTCGCTTAACGGCTTCTTAGAATGCAGAGTTTTTAAACAGTAATGATAGGCGAGAAAGATTTAGTCGTAGATCTCACACGTGAGCTGGGATCGGTTAAACTATAGGAGCTGAGTTCTCGTTTCTTATAAATCCTGTGAGAAATAGTTATTTGGTACTCGGAGTCAATCAGATCCCAATAAAAACGAACTTTCCTCGCTGACGGCCTTGTTCGGATTGAACCTAGATAATCTTTACTCCAAGTAATTCGCGGGGTTTCTTCTTTTACGGCTATGTACCGGCATCACCAGGAAAAGAATTAAAATATATCAAGTTTAGATTCATATACACTGGATTCTAAACAGACATTTATGAGCAGAAACTATCATTAACGGATACGGTATACTGCATTAAGTACAAACGACCCTATGATAGTTTATAATTTGCTGGTATGAATGAATATAACATGTACTAAACTAGGTTGATAATTTCCATTCTTTGTCAGAGAAATGGCTAGCGAAGTTGGTGGATAGCGTTACGGACTCAATGCCAGAAGGATATGAATCGTGCTTAGACCATGCAGTGTATGCCGCGTTTGATGTGTTGATGTGCAAGCAACTGTCTTCATGTTGCCTCGATAACATATAACCTTGCATGCCTCGATCTGCCAGAAAGAAACAAACACACCAAACGCAAGGAGTCTGTGCTTTGAAAACGTTGGCTAGAATACAAAAATTTATACGACGAAATAGGTGATGGTTTCGTCAAAGACTCACTCATAAGCTTCAGATTCGCCCCCCAACTCCTTCGACCATCGGATGGCAACGAGACAATAATTTTTAATCGCCATGATACGCTTCTCACTACAATACAGAGGGATACTGTTCTGACTAACTTTAAATAGACGCGGTGGAAACTGTGACATTATTACTGACAACTGTCCTCAGAGACCGCCCTTAATCAATATTTATGGGAAGGTTGCTTACTTGCTGTACCTGTACGGTTTAGACATGTTGTCATAACTCCATTAATATTGCATTACCTCTGCCCAAAGATTTACCCTTGACTAAAACTTCTGGCAATAGTGAGGCATAAATCAAGACGACTTGCCAATTTGTACGGGAAAAATTGGAAACGACCTTCTGCCGCTTTATACACAACGGATTCAGATATCTCCACTTTATAGCAGTTCTTTGTACCTTTCAAGACGGTCTCCACGGCCAAGAGATTATGTACCGTGTCAAGACGTAATAAATGAGTGTTTTGTTGCTGTGTGAATACATGGTACTTACAATACTTACAACAATGGGCACTATACACCGATCACAATACATAATAGGTTAGAGAACAAGAAATGATTAAAAACATGAAATATAAATAGTTAGTACAAAAAAAGTCCGTAATACAAGTATCATATTTTCTGAAAAAAAGACGATTGCGACAATATGAAATATTCACAAACATCGTGGCAACCTCTTTGGTCACGAAAACGTTTCAAGTTACAAAGGTTTACTCATATATTAACTAAGATTGATTAAATCCTGTAAAATGATCATTCATATATATATATATATATATATATATATATATATATATATATATATATATATATATATATATATATACGGACACCTCTTAACGGTGCTAACGATTGTAGCATTAATCAGCTTTGAAATAAATAAACATATTGATATAGTTAATATTTATCAATGAAGTCTCTTCTTTTTTTTTTACAGCATCAGTTATACTCAAAGACAAAATGATACTCGTCTTAATCAATGTTTACTTGTAAGTATTTTCATTCTTCATTATGTTTTTTCTACATTCAAACGTAATTTTAGTGTGGCCGTCGAAGCTCGTAGTCTAGCTTGGTAGCAGACGCTGTATCCAAATGCTGACTGTCACTTTCTTTTGGTTTGCGATCAATACTGATCAATGTCTGATTTCTCAATCGTTTTCAAACGCAATTGTATTGCGAGTTAAAATGCTACTTAAACAAAATTATTGCTATATTTAATTAATTTTATTACTATATTTAATTACCTATTTTCTTTTAAGTATGCGCAACGTTTGTCATAGAGTATTTCAGGTATACAATACCATATGGGCAGGTACGCAATGCAATTTAAATAAGTTGAGTCACTGACAGTTTCCGCCATTCATGTAGATAAGTAATTGAACAAAAGTTACACTTGAGGTCTACCTTCTTCTGTTTGCACTTCGTTTTTATTAATTCCTTGATGGCACCTCGTTGTTTGGATCAATGTACATTAGTGGGTCTAGAGCTGACACATTTTATGATCTCTATATCTTGGAGAGAGAGAGAGAGAGAGAGAGAGAGAGAGAGAGAGAGAGAGAGAGAGAGAGAGAGAGAGAGAGAGAGAGAGAGATGAATGAATGAATACGTGGAAATCGATCTTTGATCCAGATAGTATAGAGGTAATAACCTGCTGTGGAAAGCATGTTTACATAAACGTATTAATGTGCTAAGGGCGGATAACTAGTTGATATATCAACATTATTGGTTTATGCCATAACGTTTAAAAACACAACATGTGATTTTTAATGTGTGTGGTATAAGTTATATTCAAAAAAATGTCCGAATGAATGACTTTTCTTTATTAATGTTACTAGCGCATCACTCACTACAGAACCTCACACGAATGTCAATCACAGCAGAACCATAAAAAATACGTACAGATTTGTTTCCACAAAAGACGAAATCCGGACATCACGTCTGGTTAAATAAGTTGTTAAACTCAACTGCGAAGGTAACGCTGTCTCTGTCTATCGAACGTGAGAAACAATCTAAGATTTTTAGGTCACTGTGACGTCATGGCTACCTGTGACGTAATTTACCCAAGAAATAGGTTTTTGGCTATTTATGTTTCAGAAAAACGTATTGATTGGATTTGGAATAAGGATAACACAAATGGATCTGAGGATATAAGTTTTTCCCCCGCAAATATCTATCTAATCGACGGCGCTAATAAATTCTTGACATTTCGTAAAACAGACTTTCAGCGTAAATGCTAAGAAACAAAGAGATAATATGTAGGATGTACGGGAATGTTTTAAATTCATTTAAGAGTCTAACGTTGTTATTTCTGAGTTTATCGTGATATAAACTGTCAGTTGAACAATGCTGCCGTGATTTTTATATTTTACCTTAATGGCCACGTGTATTCAATGTGGAAGCTCAATATTTAAAGTCACGATGTCATGGATGTAATAATGTATGCGTTCATAGACTGTATGTGATTTGGCATATTCATCACTGTTCGGACACTTTTTGAGTGATCTAATTTCGTTCTTCAAAACCTTTTTTCGTGTAAAAAAAACCGGCCGGACTAATGCGTGTAGGTGCATGCGGTTAGGTTATAGAGAGTGTGTGATCAGTTTTGTTGGTTCAGATATACATTGTTCTAAAATAATTGAGTACTTTTTTGTATCTCTCTATTTATTCCATGATCTGTTTAGTGGCAATGGTTCATAACCTGTTTCCTCTCATTAAATTTGTGACATCAGTGTACAAAATAGACAGTCAGACAAAAGGACAGATGCAAAAAGAGGCAGATCTTGATATAGAATGCTTTTGGAGTAAGAAGTTGTTTCACTTGGGGGTTCAAAACTGCAAGACAATTTTATTTGTGAAATTTGTGTGCATTGCTTACACACTTTTCTAAATATAGTGCAATAATAATTACAATACAGCAATATAATATCTATAAAAAGGAAAGATTTTATGACACATTCATGTATTTACTACTGTAATATTTTTTATTTCTTTCTATTTGTTATGCATTTTCTTAATTTGTATATAATTATTTATTGTAAATTGCCATAAAATAAAAACCAGGAGTTATACATAATGTTTTGTAAATTATTATTCTAAACTGGACAGTTGACACTGAACTTGAAAAGCATGTATTTCCTTAACTTATTTACACTTACGTTGTTTAGTTGGAACTAAACTGGAAGATGCAGTTATTGAAATGACAGGTGAATTGTGTAATAAAACCTGTCACAGAGTTCATTGTATTATGTTATAGTGCTTGTAGGGGATTTTGAGCAGATTCAGTAACATTTACTTGATCTGTACTGCTTGGGTTTGTAGGGGTCATTTGAATATTTTCTTGAGTAGTACCGCTTGGTGTTTTATGGGTCATTTAAACGTTTTCTTGAGTAATACCGCTTGGTGTTTTATGGGTCATTTAAACGTTTTCTTGAGTAATACCGCTTGAGTTTGTTGAGGTCATGTGAACATTTACAGTTGCATGAGATAGTACTGCAAAGAGACTTCAGCAGACAATGTTACATTTGAACATACATTTGAAAGAATGCTGCTCATTTGTTGTTTATGTTGAGTGCTGGGATTGGGTATGGCTTCAATGATAGGTTATTGGAGTGGTCAGACAGAAACGTAATGTAGATATCAGGAAGGTTGTTATCTCTCATTGCATTCATAGCTGTGGAACGAAAAGAATGAGCATTATATCTTGCAGATATAGGGGCATTTATGCATATGTCAGGCATACAATTGCTAAACTGTTTCTGTCCAACACATCTTGTGGTGTACCATACTTGACACAGTTGTGGATTTTCATAAGCATTTTTATCAATGTGACAAAATAGTGATTCAGCTCGTGGATTAATGCGTGTGAGGTAGTATTTTACTGACCCGACTGGGCAGTTTTGACCACCAATTGCATACATTCACTTGTCAGAATTTTCCTCATTTGCATATAAGTCTCCCTGATTTTATTTTGATAGTCAAAGTGACATATCAGTCCTTGTTTTGATTGCAAGACTGGCTGGTGAATTTCCTGTTGAATTTTAATCCACTTGTAACATAGTGGATGGAGAGGTATAACTAAAAACTGTATCTGAGTGTGATAGGATTATCTTACATCAGGTACTGATTGATTACATACATGTTTGATGGAGGAACAATTGGTTTGTGTTGAATTGATCTTGATAAGCCATTCTTTGTGTTCAACTTTAATTTTCCATTTAAAATGTCATTTGATATTTTAAACTCGGTGTCTGTAACAATATTAATTGAATGACCCCATTCAACCTGAATATAGCAATTAATATCAGCCCTGACATTGTTTAAAGTGTTTTTATGATATTCCTTAGCTTGGGCTTCAGGGAGCATCCTCTTTCATGCTGTTGTGATCTTGTGGGATGCTTTGGCATAAAATATGGTTAACATCTGGGCAAAATGTACAGACTCAGCTGATTTCAGATCCACCTCTATATTCTTATTTTAGCACCATTCTGAAATTCATATGCTTTTCTGCTTGGTAGTAACTACTTTTAAAATTTGAAATTGTAGATCTTTGAGCATAATCATTCATGCATATCTCCTTTGCATAATTTGTATTTATATAACGAATTTTTTGCATTGTTAAGGTTACAAAAATATGAATTTAAAGATAAACTACATTGTGTTTACTTCAAAGCAAGTTAAGTCTCGTTTTAATAAAAATGGCACGAATGATTTAATTTTTCCCCTTTTTGCATACCAATAAACATCATGTAGCCTTTTCATAATGTATAATTTAAGAAAATAATAGATAATAGCAAATTAAGTATCAAGCAATATTACGTAAGCTTATATTAATGAACAATCCAGTGTTCTGGTTATTGTTATTATTATCGTTTATTTATTATGATTATTAAATGAGTAAATAAATCTACCTGTGTAAGTTCTGTAGCCCCTTTTAGTGTTTTTCTTGGTATATTTAGAGTACCACTGTTCAGGTATGTTTAAGAGATCTTCCTGATTAAGTGATTGGAAGCGTCTTGGTTTGTGATCAGGTGATTCACTGGGAACTGGACTGGTGTTTGGTTCATTCAAACTAAATGATAATTCGGTTTGTGATATTTCTTCTGCTTCAAAAGGCTCGTCAAATATAGATGTGTCAAAATTTCAACATCGTCGTGCATGAATTCTATCTGATAAGGCAAAGTTAGCGAACAATCTCCAAATTCTGACATTTCAGTATCAGCTTTGGATAGCTATATAACCGTACACCGGTGACCTTGACCTAGCGCACTTCAAACATTTTTAACCAGGTTTTCCACAAATTTCGACAAAGAAAGGATTTCATTCATAAAAAATGAGAACTATCTGCTGAGTTAGTCTTTCAGATTAAATATATTTAATTATTTTTTTAAAATAAATTGTAAAAATGTGTTTTTCCTTTAATGCTAACTTCCTGTCTGCCTTCACTGGGAGTGTTAATCTTCTGTTATACACGTGACTATTTATAGAAGTGGGTATTATTTGAAAATTAGTTCTCCTTAGAGTAATAATATGTGCCTTGCTGGGCGCTCAGCATTGAGGGGTTAGTATTAGGGCTGGTCGGCCTGTCAGGAAAATTTGATTGGGTTGGACGTGATGATACATTTCTGCGGCATGATGCCCCAGTGCTAGACTTAACAATAAACTACCACTGTACAGGCGTCGTAGCGATATGACTAAAATAAAAATTAATAATTAAGGCTACGTTTAAAATCTAAATCACTCACATTATTCATTAGTATGCACGTAAAACACCAGCAACAGACCGCTATTCCATAGGAAAGTCGAAAGGATATGTTGGTATGGACATAGTACACAAATTTTTAAACAAATTGAAGCTAAGGTAACATATTCAATATTTCTAGCTTCTAACACATCAATCGACTCATAGCCAGCGCCGGATTAAGCACCGTGGAGGCCCATAGGCAGTCAAACTTTTGGGGCCCCAGACCCACGGTCACGGTCTCATGGGGGCCCCTGATGGGGCCCATAAAAGTCGCGGGGCCCATAGGCAGTTGCCTACTCTGCCTAATGGGTAATCCGGGACTGCTCATAGCGTAGATAAAGCAACACTAAAATATAAATAATCGATATTTACAGGCGTTAAAATGACTCGAGAGTGCTGATTTATCAAATACATATTGACTGGTACAGTATTTTAGATTGTTCAACCACTTTAGATTCAAGATCTTGTATCATTTTTATCTTCATGCTCCAAATGCAATAGATAAGTAGTAAGTGTTTTCATAGCTTTTATAATGCTTTCATGCACGTTTGTTTATATTTTAGTTCTGCTGTCATCATCGTTTTTCTGATATCTTTTAGATCATACAGTCTCTGTAACTCTTATGGTGTATTGCTGTTTGTCGCCATATTAAAGTTGATATCGGTACGTTTGTCGTAAAACCATTCCATATCTTTTAAATCTTGGTAACTGTGTTGGATTTCGTTATTCAGATTGTTGTATCTACTTAAGGTGAGATTTTCAAATGTTATTTTCTTTTAGAGAGTTATTTGTTTGTTCTCCCTAAATCGCTGCAGTATGTAGATCCCTGTTTATCCTCCGATTGTATATATTGATGGCTGTTAGGCACCTCGCCAACTCGTTTTGTTAATGTTCAAACTGCGTTAAAAGCGTTTATGAATAGTCGTTTAAATCAGTCATATGCATATCATAAAAATCGGCTGTTCTCATCAATCTTTTTAAGTGGTTATGTTATTCTAATGGCGCTTTCAGTGCCACTTTGTTCAACGATAGTTTTTAATTTCTTGTTCACCTGCTTCCTCCATTTCTTGATAGCTTCTAAACTTGAAGAATCAAGAAGTCTATTTACAAATATAAAATATCAGTACATTTCACAGGACCATTTAACTTTGTTCTAGGATTGTTGTTCATGATTACGTCACTGTTAGTTGTTTGTCGAGGTTCAATAGCATTATATGTTGTTGTTTAAGTCGTTAAAGGTAAACCGAACGGTGATGCTTTGTCAACACAAGTTTAACATCAGAGATATCTTTGTCATTATTGTATTATTATTATTATTATTATTATTATTATTATTATTATTATTGTAGTCTGAACAGCATACTGTACATGAATATCATGAAATGTACATATTGTATCTTCACATTTGATATGTTAATTATTCGCCTTCGTTATTGCTTCCAATGACCATGATCACTATAGCAACGTATATGCAAAAATAGTTTTAACTTGTTGAGGCACTAGCAAACATGCATAATAGCCACTAATATAAGTTTGGTGTTTCGATCTGATAAAAGAAGGTATACATATTTATAATTCCCAAACAAATCAAAAACTGTATCAATCTTAGTAAATATATGTACATATATCTGGTTATTGAATTCAGACTATCTAAAGTTGAAGTTAATTACCTACACTGTGTAATTATTTCGTTGTTGTTATTATTACGTTTCTCGCTCTTTGACGTTTTCATGTACATTGCAAGGTTGTAAAAACTTCAAGAAAATTAAAACAACGGTTACTTTAGTTGTGTAACACATGTAGTAAAACGAAAACATTTTGAGTTATTATAAATTCACAGTAAAAAAATCTAAAAAAAAAACACAAAAAACATTGGAGAACCAAACGTGAAGATACTTAAAATATTTTCGAATTCAAAATAAGAACCCATTTGCAAAACGATCGCTTAAAGATACTTCTTCCATAACGAACAGATCTGAATATAACCTGAGCGTAAGCTGACTTTGAGATACTGGGAAATACCAGTCCAAATCACAAACTTATATATATATATATATATATATATATATATATATATATATATATATATATATATATATATATATATATATATATATATATATATATATATATATATATATATAAATAAACGTTCCTGGCTAAAGCATCTCTTTGTAGGGTGCATAAAAACAGATTGGTGTAACTGCAGTATAATTTTGGCGGGCGGATCACTTTTGACATACCAATAGCGTTGGTATATCATTATGCTTTATACCAACACTTTAAATGCCATACATAAATCGAAAGCTTCCCTGTTCGATATATATATATATATATATATATATATATATATATATATATATATATATATATATATATATATATATATATATATATATATATATATATATATATATACATACAATATATATACATACAATATATATATATATATATATATATATATATATATATATATATATATATATATATATATATACACACACTTTAGCAGATCGTACATGATACTAGATTGATGGTTACCCCCAGTTTCTTCGATTTCCTTTCTCTCAATGTGCACATTGTGTTGACACATGAACCATATAATGTGACTGAATTAGATACACGTTGTACAATAGAGGGAAAAAAACCTTAAGTACAACAAGAAAGTGGAGATGAACAGGAAATGCTTGTGGTTTATTTACTTAAAAAATAAATTATACCCCGGTGGAGTTTTTTTTTGTTTGTTATTTCTTGGAGAGAAATATGCCTTTTCTCGATTAGCTCGCTAATTTAACAATATCCGGGTCAAAATCATTAAGTGGCTAGAAAGTTTATAGCTGATGAGGTCATGCCTGTAGGAAGAAAAACTCTCTGTGAATTCAGTTATTCACTTAGTTATCTCCTCGTGATATATCTGAATGATCATCTTTATGTCCTTTCGGTATATATAAAAATAACTGTTACGTGTGGTATAAACTTCCTCACCGGATGTTATTGACGAAGTAACATGATTTCATTTAGAAATTTTAAATTATCTTTTACTTTCGTTATATCTGAAAGTGATAGGCAATTTGGCAAAGAATTTATATTTACTTGTTTCCAAGCGTAGTTTGTCGACAGCAAGTAAATAAACAAGTACAACCTAAGAGGTCTGAACAACTGACACTTATAAAGGGCAATTCAAATAAATATATTCAAACATGTTTATGTCCAAAAGGAATAGTATCCTTTTACTTCATTTTATTCATCCTGCTGCGTTGCATTTTTACTTGGCATTATCTGTCTCATAATGTTTTTAGATGAATTGTTGCTGAATATGTTGGTTTTGTTATTTATAATAAAAAAGCAAACGTCACAATTTCCGGCTTGTTTTGAAAATCGATCACTTCAATTAAGGCAATGTGGGATTGTGGGATAGCAAGATCCACTTTCCTCCGATACATAAAAGCTTTACAACGTGCAAAATCTATTCGCCTACAAAAATGAATGTTTTACAATAGATATGATCCAATAAACATCGGCAATTTTACGACTTTGAAAAACATGTTAACTGTAACACACTTTAAAAAAAAAACAAACGAATTGTGCTTTCTTAAAAATTACTTCCAAGAGATGTATTAGACTGACTTCAGAAGTCATGAAAAGTAATAAAGTAATGGGACCAGGTGTTTAGAAATAATATTTAGGTCCTAACATATAGACATAAAAAATACGATTAAAAAGGCACTTAGTAAAGACAAAAGAAGTGGAACAATTATACAATAATGCAAAATATTAAAGAAATCAATGTAAAAATGAAACAAAATATCACAAACAGAAAGTTACTTTGAAAATGTATGGATATAATATATAATATTATACACAATCTGCTTATTCTTGCTTTCTGATTGTCTCTGGTCAAATATATATATATATATATATATATATATATATATATATATATATATATATATATATATATATATATAGAGAGAGAGAGAGAGAGAGAGAGAGAGAGAGAGAGAGAGAGAGAGAGAGAGAGAGAGATTGTACATATGTGGAAATAAACTCAACAGTTATGGTTTATATTTGTTTTCTTCAAATTCGGACATTATAGGGGTTCTTAGAAAGTAGCAATACGTTTCGGACATTATAACGGTTCTTAGAAAATTAATATTACATTTTGGATATTATAGGCGTTCATATAAATAAACAATATGCGGGACGATATATGGTGTTCTTAAAAACAGCATTACCTTAGGGACATTATAGAGGTTCTTATAATTCAACATTACGTTTGGACATTATATGGTTTCTTACAAATCAACATTACGTTTGTGACATTATATGGGTTCTTAGAAATTAATATTGTATTTGGGACATTATAGGGGTTCTTAGAAATTAACATTACATTTGGGACATTATATGGGTTCTTAGAAATTAATATTGTATTTGGGACATTATAGGGGTTCTTAGAAATTAACATTACATTTGGGACATTATATGGGTTCTTAGAAATTAACATTGTGTTTGGGGCATTATATGGGGCTGTTCATAAAAAAAAACATTACGTTTAGTACATTATTTGAGTTATGAGAAATCAGCATTACATTTGGGACATTATAGGGCTTCTTATAAATAAACATTGCGTTTGAGACATCGAGACAATATGGAGCATATGGTAATTTGACATTACGCCTTGGTTTGTATGGCGAATATAGGAATTTAAAATTACTTATGGGCTATTATTGGTGTTATGTAAAAACTTACCATTATCATTCGTCAACTATGGTGATTATTATACTTGAACATCACGGATGACATTACTTCATTCTGTGGAAATGTTGTGTTATGAATGGCATGATGAAGATCTATGGAAATTATTGTTTTGGTCCACCATGGAGCCTGATGGAAATTTAACACTATGAGGTTATTGCAAGGGGAGTGGGGGGGGGGGCGGCGTCTATGAGAACTACAAGAGTGTAAAATAATTTATCAATATGTTTGGGAGGATGAATCCATGTGAATTCAATATTTATTTGACATTACATTCAAGAGATCTCACTCACTCGGAACCAGTTTTCAACTTCAGACCTATAACCCAAGCATAGTTGTAAAACACATCGATTGCATAAACGAATACTTTTAACCTCTATTATACGTAACCAAGCGTGAAACATCAGGCATGTATGCTTCTGCTTGGTCATCAATAAATACATACTGCCACTTTGCTACATCTTGGATATTTGCGTCGAATAGATTGTTCTTGCAGCTATCGTCTCACCACGGGAAGTGAATACTTTTGAGTTTTTCGATTTTACCACCACACATTTTTTTATATTTCTTCCACAGCAAACGGATTACTCAGGGTTCTAGAAATACTAGTTATAAGTTACACAACGCTCCGATTGACAAATTCATTTTGATGGCAAAACTCATTTCTGCTCGTGTGGTGGATGTGATTGTGGTTTTTAATTTTGCTGCTTATAAATTGTGTTTACGTTTAAACCTAAACGGTTGATTATATTTTCTTCACATCTTTATTCACTTCTTTCCTTGTCCTAGCGGGGATGAAGTCCAAATCATCTTTTAGATCCACACAATTATTTCGCGTGAAATCCGAATAGTTTTGAACTTGCCTGCAGTAGTTGATGTTGCTTGTGTCATGCCCGTGTTTGGAAAAGTTCCTCAGTTCTCCTCCTTTCTTCAAGTTCAATGGTATTTAATTATTGGCCAACTTCATGGATTTTCTATTGCTTCTTGTGGAAAATTGGTTGCGTTATTAATTTCCATTCTACGTATTCGAATCGTTGATGCTGTCTGAGATCATCTTTGAGCAAATCCACTATGTCGGATACGGGAATCGGTTTTCTTTGATAGACTAAATGTTGTTGTTGTTTATGTTTTGATTTTTGTTGTTGTTGTCGTAATACAGGTAAGGATAATGGTTTAGAAGCAAATATGCTTTCTTTTCAGAGCGCATTATGGCACTTGCTATTGTAGTGTGTCAAATAGGAGTCCGTTGCGCTTTGCTTTTGTCTTTGGTCATGCAATCCTTGAGAGCATTTCGATTTGTTTTGCTGTCTCGGATACAGAGTTCTGGTGCAATGTTTGAAGACTTCGTAATAATTGTCCATATTAATGAGATTGTTATGTAGACAACGATTGATACACAAAAATTGTAGTCCCTGTTGTATATTAATTGTTTTATTGTTATTTTTATTGGGTTGCAAGTGCGGTGTCCGTTGCTCTTATCAACGGTAGAATTGAATGCGCCATTTCATAAGGGACCAGGGTTTAATTTCTTCCCTCCATACAGTAATGTTGTGTGCCATTGACGTCATTAAAAGTGGCCATTCCTTTTAACTTCAAAAACGGATTTCATAATTCCTCTTAATATGAGAGAAGCTCTCGCTCCTAAGATTTGAACAGCTACTTTGGCCAAGAAGTTTACGATCAGCACCAAGACAAAATCCTTCATTGATGAACGAGAATATTTTCCTTTTAGATAACTGGGTAGTCTTTCCACCGTGTTCTAGATGATATGACATTGTCGTCCAGAAAGTTGATTGAGAGTTTTTGTCACCATCAAACAGCAATCACACAAAATCTCAATGATTTCTTTGTGAGCCTATATGAATGACCTGTTTTACATCAGTGCTTTAACTTCGGGAAATATGACAACACATACCAATTCTCAGCTAAACAAGTAGGGTTGTGGGATGGGTTGTATGAATCTCCGTATATGTCTTGTCTTCAGACGAGGATATCGACGATGACGCCGTGAATTCGTTTTGGATGACTTTTTGTAGAGGTGACCGATGCGAATTCTTTTATACAAATTCGCGTGATCATGATTTGTCATGTCGTCGAATGAGCTTTACACTAGGTACAGGACGAAAAGAAATAAGAGTTTTCATTGAATCAAAGTGAGTTGTTTTTACAGCTCAACTAAATTTATAAACACATCCATTTTGTCCCACGCTTCTTTCTTCGGCAGTACCACTGTCTATAAGTAGCAGGAAACAGAAGAATGTGAATAAGCAGGAGGACGAGCTTTATGGACTGTTGTCCATTATTAGGCTGTCGTGTTCAACAAAGTTAGAACTCTTATTAAATTGGGTAAAGTAATCATCAAAACACTGATTAGATGATAATTACACACACAATTGTGTTTTTGCTCATGTTACTTCTGACAATAAACCTCTAATGGATGCTGGTTAAGGTTTATGTTGGTATGTGTGGTTTATGTTGGTATGTGTGGTTTATGTTGGTATGTGTGGTTTATGTTGGGATGTGTGGTTTATGTAGGTATGTGTGGTTTATGTTGGTATGTGTGGTTCATGTAGGTATGTGTGGTTTATGATGGTATGTGTGGTTTATGTTGGGATGTGTGGTTTATGTAGGTATGTATGGTTTATGATGGTATGTGTGGTTTATGTTGGGATGTGTGGTTTATGTTGGTATGTGGGGTTTATGTTGGTACGTGTGGTTTATGTTGGTATGTGTGGTTTATGTTGGTATGTGTGGTTTATGTTGGGATGTGTGGTTTATGTAGGTATGTGTGGTTTATGATGGTATGTGTGGTTTATGTTGGGATGTGTGGTTTATGTAGGTATGTGTGGTTTATGATGGTATGTGTGGTTTATGTTGGGATGTGTGGTTTATGTAGGTATGTGTGGTTTATGTTGGTATGTGTGGTTTATGTTGGGATATGTGGTTTATGATGGTATGTGTGGTTTATGTTGGGATGTGTGGTTTATGTAGGTATGTGTGGTTTATGTTGGTATGTGTGGTTTATGTTGGGATGTGTGGTTTATGTAGGTATGTGTGGTTTATGATGGTATGTGTGGTTTATGTTGGGATGTGTGGTTTATGTAGGTATGTGTGGTTTATGTTGGTATGTGTGGTTTATGTTGGGATATGTGGTTTATGATGGTATGTGTGGTTTATGTTGGTATGTGTGGTTTATGATGGTATGTGTGGTTTATGTTGGTATGTGTGGTTTATGATGGTATGTGTGGTTTATGTTGGGATGTGTGGTTTATGTAGGTATGTGTGGTTTATGTTGGTATGTGTGGTTTATATAGGTATGTGTGGTTTATGTTGGTATGTGTGGTTTATGTTGGGATGTGTGGTTTATGATGGTATGTGTGGTTTATGTTGGTATGTGTGGTTTATGTTGGTATGTGTGGTTTATGATGGTATGTGTGGTTTATGTTGGTATGTGTGGTTTATGATGGTATGTGTGGTTTATGTTGGGATGTGTGGTTTATGTAGGTATGTGTGGTTTATGTTGGTATGTGTGGTTTATGTTGGGATGTGTGGTTTATATAGGTATGTGTGGTTTATGTTGGTATGTGTGGTTTATGTTGGTATGTGTGGTTTATATAGGTATGTGTGGTTTATATAGGTATGTGTGGTTTATGTTGGTATGTGTGGTTTATGTTGGGATTTGTGGTTTATGTTGGGATGTGTGGTTTATGATGGTATGAGTGGTTTATGTTGGTATGTGTGGTATGTTGGTATGTGTGGTTTACGTTGGGATGTGTGGTTTATGATGGTATGTGTGGTTTATGTTGGTATGTGTGGTTTATGTTGGTATGTGTGGTTTATATAGGTATGTGTGGTTTATGTTGGTATGTGTGGTTTATGTTGGTATGTGTGGTTTATATAGGTATGTGTGGTTTATATAGGTATGTGTGGTTTATGTTGGTATGTGTGGTTTATGTTGGGATTTGTGGTTTATGTTGGGATGTGTGGTTTATGATGGTATGAGTGGTTTATGTTGGTATGTGTGGTATGTTGGTATGTGTGGTTTACGTTGGGATGTGTGGTTTATGATGGTATGTGTGGTTTATGTTGGTATGTGTGGTTTATGTTGGTATGTGTGGTTTATGTTGGTATGTGTGGTTTATGTAGGTATGTGTGGTTTATGTTGGTATGTGTGGTTTATGTAGGTATGTGTGGTTTATGTTGGGATGTGTGCATTCAAGCTGCATTACCTCTATTTCATCGGTTTCCTTTGGGGTGTACCAAGATAACCTGGTGTGATTTCCGGATTCACAGCAGAACAAGTTATATATTTAAAGGCTGGGGTACTCTAGCCACTCTAGGCACTCCAAACCCTCTTGACGCTCCAGATATTCTGGACAACTCTACACAGCTCTGCAGTCCGGACACTCCGGACAGCTGAAAACATATCCATTACCGTGTACTATACACGACACGGGCATAACAACGTAATAACTTTATATACGAAGGTTATATACAGATTATATTATCAGCACAATAATTACAACATAGGTTCAGAAGTAAACATAACCCTGCTCGATAAAAATCCTACTGTACTAAACATTTCTTAAAATATGTAGCCTTATATTTCTAATATAAATCCCTTGCCCAGTCGCAAACAAGACTATAAATATGTGCATTATACTGTGTAAACCACAGCTACACTACAAACATACAAATCTAGACGTGATAGTACAATAGTTATATCTTATATACAATACATTAATAAAATTACATACCTTTAAAGCTGAAAAGGTCCAAGCTATTATAGTAGACCGCTGACTGACAAGACTATCCGAAATGTGAAGAGCTTTACCAACAAGTGAGGTGTTATGTACAGATATCGTCTGTGCACTGAAATCATTCGGTTCTTTCCATCAAAAGCACTTCGCACGTGCAGCATATGATGGACCGAACTCAATAATTTAAAATACGACACAATATACATTATTCACCCGCGGGTATCCTTGTACACAAACACGAAACTCGAGTACATGCATTTAATTAAAAAAAGGATTATACAATTCCGTGACAGAGGTATCATTGTCTGTTTTGCAAAAAGTCTCCTAGTTTTTCTCCTGGTCTTTGTTTGGCCCTTTGCTGAAGCACTTGATCACTGCTTGAATAAGATTTAAGTGATGCCATTTTGAACGACAATAATATCAGTCACTAAGAAGAGGGTATTATTGGATTATTGAAAAGATTAGTTGACTTTAAGTTTTACCTTTAACTGGAAGAAATAGCTTTGCGATAATGCCTCTTTCGTTTTCTACTGAATTTAATTTCTTATAAAAAAAAACATGTTCCCGTCTTCAACGAAAGGAATACCTATACACAAACCAAATTAGTTCTCCAAACTTTCTCCGAGTAACGAGGAAGCAGACGGCCACTCTTTGAAACCTGATAGACTTCATCGTAGAGGACGAGCGAACTAAATCAGTTTGTGCACTCAATCAAACATTTTACAAATTCAGTTATCCTTGCTCTTCATTTAGTATGTTAAAACGGTAATGAAGATAGAACGCATCCAACATTTGACGATCGTGTTCATTTTGCTTTTCCTTTCTTCTCACCCATACGATAGAAAAATATAGTTTTCTAACCTTAATTTTCTTATCTCAGTCTGTTCGTCTTAATTTTCTTATCTCAGTCTGTTCGTCTTAATTTTCTTATCTCAGTCTGTTCGTCTTAATTTTCTTATCTCAGTCTGTTCGTCTTAATTTTCTTATCTCAGTCTGTTCGTCTCAGCCAAGTTGTCTTGGGCATGGTTTTCACGCGAAAAGAACAACTTTTAGAGATTAGAAACACACGTCTTCTGCTGTGCCTGACGGAGTTGTTATAAAATGAAACAACAACAGATATGTAATAAAACAAAAATTCACCCATAAAGCAACGTATGTTTTTTCAACTTTGATAAAACAACATACGAACATTTTGAAAGAGACAGACGCACTCACGCACACAAAGTTGACCTATTTGGTACTATGTTATAGACTATAGTAATCCTATTTGTAAATCAAACAATTATCAGGTCAGCGTTATTAAATGTAGCGTAAAGTACCAGATTTTATTTAATTACTTTTTTTTGGAAACGAATTAGGTACTTTTACTGCATTTAATTATGCTGACCTGAAACGTTATAGACAAAATAAAATTTGCGATGCCGTGTGGAACGAACTATGACAGAAAACACTATTCTAGACACAGGCAATATACATGACTGACCACAAAAATGCATACTATCAAGACCATCTGCAAAGCTGCAGCAAATCCATCCCCAACATTCTAATAGATTCGTGCACATCACCAAATATCAACACTGTGAACAAAATAATTTTCTACGAGACATCATGTCTCTTCTTTGGGTGATGATGGGCGTCTCGACCGACAAAGTCAAAATAGTGACGTAGCAAAAAGTAGTAGTTCTTAAGAGGATGAATCATTATACTACATAGAATTTCAAGTTACAACGGAAACACCGTATTTTGTCCCCTTGTATCATTAATCTAATATGTTTATTAATACAGTCATAACAGTGTTACGGGAATTGTGTGGTCTGCTATCATCCATGATTCTCCGAAATAACGTCGGTGTGGTTCTGGAGCGATTTATTTCACTTTAGCTTGTGGAGTTGTGTGTAGATTGCAACATATATTGACAAAGATAAATATACCCAGAGTTTAGCAGTGTGGCAGCATATAATGAAAACACCCAGTATTGATATTGTTGTAACGCACAGCATCACATTCTTCTATTTCTGTGTAGAGGGCTGCTCTAGATAATAGTTCTTTATTTTCGCGGTGTCTCGCGAAAGTGATTCTGCCTTTCATAGTCATTGGTAACAGTAATGCATAGTGTTATAACCGGGAAGTTGCACCACTTTATTATTGACTATTTTATTTACTTTCTCCACAAACAAACAAGCGATTTTATGATCTGATAAGTGACATTTTGTGCGAATCATTAGTTTTGACGATAGTCTTTGTCCTACATGATTTCAATGCTGGTTTCAGCACATGAAAGTTCATCACCTGATTTGAACGGCAGTTACGCATGAAGCCTTTTACGTAGCATTTAGTGTGGAGTTGTGCTTTCTTTTCTCAGTATTGTCATAGGTAATGCTTAGGTCCGCCACTTTGCAAACCTGTTAGAGGTGTCTTCGGGATGTGCTTCTTACATGGCTCCTCAACGTTTGCCTTTGGTGTGTGTGTGTGTGTGTGTGTGTGTGTGTGTGTGCCGGTGTGTTATTTGGATTTTTAACGTAGCTTTAACAATTGTTCAGTCATATTGCTACGATGTATGCAGTGTGGCAGTTTATAGTGACACCTAGCACTGGGACATCTTGTCTCAGACATGTAGCATGATGTCCCACCCAGTCACATTATCCTGACATCAGGTCGATCAGAGCGCCAAGTGAGGCATCTGTTGGTACCATTTTTGTAAGTCCTTGGTATGACTCGGCGGGAAAATTGAACCGATGACCTCCCGCATCCGATGCGGACGCTTTCACCACTAGACCATTGGAGCGGTCTGATGTATAGGTGATATCACCCAACTCGACTGATGTACGTACATCTGTCTGTGTCACAATAAAGCATGCTGCCACCTATATGTTCCATAACCGAGCACAACATCAACTTGACTGTTAGGCAAAATTGTTTCGGTACCATCGGTTCTTTCAAATTACAGTGAAGTTCTGGAGTTTTGTTTCTCTCGATGCATTGATGAAGTACAGTGGAATATTGCAAGTCGGTGGGCGGTAGAACTTTGCATTTTAAGCAATCTTTCGTGTTTGCAAATTTGTTAATACTTTCATGTGTTCTACGAGAATTTCGGAAAGACTCATTGGGAAACGAGAATATTTCCATAAGCGAGTGTACAACAAACACGCGTTGACATCCCAACTTTGTTCACTTTTAGATTTGTCTGCATCGTACAACTGGAGTGTTGCTTAGGTACGTCCTTCTAACATAATGTAGTGAGCATCCAAGAGTTCGATTTGTAAGTTCTGGTATCGTTGGTGAGTTTATTCATATATGCTTTTCATTGTAAACCCAGTATAATCGGTTTTAACAACACATGTACCATAAACTGAGTAACTACCAATCCTCTCACCTCTTCCTATGCCTTCATGTTATATTCATTTGTCTCGAACCTTGCATAAGCCATGGAACAAACTAAAGTCTTTGTCCAATATCTAAGACTCATACTTTATACGTTTAGGATGGTAGACCAGCTAGCGTATTCTTAGGTATGAAATTATTTCGACACACCAATCGATAGTTGACCCTTTATTTAAAGGATCGATACAGTTATGCTCGATAAGTTACTGTCAGATTTTCCAAAAGAACATTCAAGAATGTTAACACACGACCAACACTAGTCTTGCTACATTCTGGTTCCAAAGGACACACAAACACCAAGTAAGGGTCATCAAACTTTATCTAAAATCAGGCTAAATTCTTTCACAAAAACTAGATACCAACAATTCCAGTGTTGCTTACAGTACCAAGCCCATAACTTAACTGCCTGTTCTAGCACTCTGCTCTTGCTTTAGAAAGGGTTACAGACATAGGATTATAATTAAATTAACACGTGTGCCTTATCAGAAATCAAGAAGAAGTCCAAACTCAGTTAGCCCTGAGAAGATACACAAACAGAGGCTGGAGGTGTTCACAGTCTCTGGTATCAACTATACATAATGCTGGGATTAATGTTCTGGCCAAATGCTTCTGCTAACAGGCTGCAATCTGATACAGCACCTAGGATGACATCATACATATAACACCTCCCTTCTTAAGAGGAAGCTCTATGTTTTCGATACAATACATTTTTTAAATAAAAATTACTTGCTGGCTTGGTACATCAGAAAAATGATAAAGCTTGCATAATGCTTACATTATTACTAACAAGCATAAAGATTAGAGTCACTACAATTAACTTCTGTTAAAGAGTCTTGAATTCCATCAGTGACCATCCAATATAGGAGAATCCAACAAAAAAAAGATTCGTTTCCTCTTTCCTGTCGTTTTCTTTTTATGATTTGTCTTATTCAGAGAAAACTGCAAGACGGCAACCATAAAGTCGTCAGTTGGAGTCAACTGCCGCTGTGGCGTTGTCAAATCAATATTCTTGTTTCTCTTGAAGAATTTACCTCTAAAACTGCTAGCATAAATTTGAAGAAACTTGCTACACTAACTGTTCAGCGAGTGGGAACTGTTTGTTTTTTGTACAGAGTAAATTCTACCAGAAAGGAAAACAAATTATGATTCTGATTAGGCCGCTCCAGCTTTAAGAATACTACATGAGTCGTTGGGTCGACGAGTGGTTTAAGGCCTTCAGCTGTAAGAATACTATCCGAGTCCCTGGGTGGACGAGTGGTCTAAGGTCTTACGCTTTTACTAATACTATCTGAGCCCTTCGGTGGACGAGTGGTTTAAGACCTTCAGCTTTAAGAATATTATCTGAGTCCCTGGTTTGACGAGTGGTCTAAAGCCTTCAGCTTTAAAAGATATCATATGAGGCTTTCGGTGGACGAGTGGTCTAAGGCCTTCGGATTTAAGAATAATATGAGTCCTTGGTTGGACCAGTGGTCTAAGGCCGTCGACTTTAAGAATACTGAATCCCTGGGTGGACGATCGGTCTAGGGCCTTCAGCTTTAAGAATACTATCTGAGTCCCTGGGTGGACGAGTGGTGTAAGGCCTTCAGCTTTAAAAAATACCAAGTCCTTTGGTGGACGAGTGGTCTAAGGCCTTCGGCTTTAAGAATACTATCTGAGTCCCTGGGTGGACAAGTGGTCTAAGGCTTTCGACTTTAAGAATACTGAGTCCCTGGGTGGACGAGTGGTCTAAGGCCTTCAGCGTTAAGAATATTATTTGAGTTCTTGGGTGGACGAGTGGTCTCAGGCCGTTATCTTCACAGATCACGGACACTCTCTCCATATTGGTTTGACTCTCAGCTCGTATAATAAGGGTATGTCCAAAAGTTTACTAGTAGTTTCTCGTCGGTAAGTAGTGTTTTCCTGAGATCTTCCTCCACCAAAAATACTGGACGCCATTTTTGTTGCATATACGGATTAACGATACGGTACCAGAAGCAGAATACATATATAATGGAAATGAAGATTACAAAAGGACATATAAAAATCTACTGAATTTATTTCCTTTCTTCAATTTTGTGTCAAATTTTGTCATTCTGTTAGCTAAGAGTAATGTCTGTTTATCAACAGACTGGTGAAAACTTACCCTGATAAAAAAAATGACAGTAACGCCAAATAATGATGAATATATCTCGTTTTGTATTTCATAGTCGATAGATCTAAAATGGACTGTAAAGAAGTTATTGCAAACAGGATATAAATGTTCCAATATAGTGTTTGATTCATATGTCAAGCATTTGAACAAGCAAAGATTCTCAGTAATGATAATTCACTAAAAGCATAAAACGGATGGACAACATTGATTAAATCTATTTTGAGAAAAGGTATTCACCAGTACGAGTACACAGGTGAGTTTAGAACGTTTAAGAAAACTAAATTACCGCCAATAAGCAACTTGTATTCCCATCTTCGAGGATAAGGGATAACAGATGATGATTACCATTGGGTTAAAAGACGTCATCAAATATTTACAAATAAACTTAACATGTGATTTACATAATTAATACGTAAAGAAAAATGCCGTAATGTTGTGTGACATTTTTGAGAAGTTTTGGAATCTCGGAAACTAGATCCAGAACATGATTATCGTTCAGCGGGAAAAGCTAGCGATAAGACTGAAAGTACGTAAAGTAATATTAGAATTAATGCTATGATATGTTCCTGATCAATTTTAACATTTCACACATATACTCCATATTTTAAAGCAAAGCACCAGTACTGTATTGATTATAGAATCTTCAGATTTTAGAGAGATACTCTAAAGCAGTGGTTTCCAAAGTGGGCTGTACGTTGGGATTCTCGAGGAGGGGGCGCTAATGCTAAATAATGCTTTTTTTTTACGGGTAAGGGGGGGGGGGGGGCGCTGAGGATAACCAAGGCGGCGGTAGCCTGAAAATGTTTGGGAACTACTGCTGGAAAGCAAATCACCAGTACTGTATTTATGATAGAGTATTGAGATTTCACATAGATTCTATAAAGCAAGGGTCTCCAACACGCGGCCCACCATGCCGTATCATGTTACCCGAAAAATGATTGGCGTCGCAAGATGTCATGAGAGGTAACAAAGGTGATACGACCCCAAGGCTATCGAACATGCCCCCATGAGGCCCTCATTGTGGTTTGAATTTGAGGCCTCCGCCCTACAATCTCCCGACCCTCTTCTACTCATTGTAAACAAAATAACATCAGGATAATATGTAAAGACAACGTGTACATAGGAAAATTCCATAAAAAGAACTTAAATCAATTTCAAAACACCTTTTCAACTTCCCCTGCAACTTTACTATATTCTCTCCCATCTAAAGGGTATCTACTAAATTATTTCTAACAAAACTACCCGACGGTGTACTAAGAGTAAATTGCGTCCGGGGCTACAATGAAGTCTCTGAGGGGTGTTCTTGCCCAAAAGCTTTCTGCACCCCGGTAAACCTTTCTGTTCCCCTCCTTTAGTAAACTGTTGAAACCACCATCCCATTCACATAGGTTAGGGTGTAAGGAAAAGGTATAAAAATCGAGTTAAATCAGGTAAAAACGAAGTTTACTTCACCCTAAAACTGGTCTCAAACACGTGGCCCGCGGGCAGCATGTGGTCCACAAAGCCGTATAATGTGGCCTGCAAAACGATCGACATAATAAGGTGTCGTGAGAGGTAACATAAGTGGTGCTGCTCTTGTGCCATCGAAAATGCCCTCACGTGGCCCTCAAGGTAGTTTGTATTTGAGACCCTTAGTCTAAAAGCAAAGCACCTGTACAGTATTGATGATGGAATCTTAATCTTTCATACATATACCAAAAGTTAAACACCAGTATTGTATTGATAATAGAATCTGAAGATTTCACACACACACACACACACACACACACACACACACACACATATATATATATATATATATATATATATATATATATATATATATATATATATATATATATATATATATATATATATTAAGTTAACTAAAAATCTAAACCATCAGTACTCTGTTGATGTTTCAATTTAAGATTATTTAGAATACCACAGCTCAAGATCGTGATTTACTTAAATTTAAAGAACATGTATTGCATGGCCATGAGCTAGTTCAGTTAGATTGACAATCACGCAACAAATCCAAGTCATGAACGACAATCAATATCTTGGAAAGACTATGAACATTTTCGTGGTATTTTTGGATGCAGATTTAGAGGTACCAATACATATATACGATTATTTATAATACTAACTGGTAGCACAGGAACAATTAATTCAATACGAATATGATTTTTTTCCCACAACAGAATTCATTATTAGCATGCAAATACAAAACCGTCATGACCTTAATTACTGTACACGTTAATGAAGAAATTATGTCATTCATTATCGCAATAGTTGCATGTTAGAATAAGTTTGAAACTGACAAAGATATATGGGTTGTATTTCTTTACCAAAAAACAAGACTGGACTCGAAAAATGTATTAAATACCACTCTGAGACAAAATGTACCCCCCAAAAAAAGAATCAACGATACAATAAATATAAAAAGCACTGACTTTGAAAAGAATTTCAAAAGTATGAATACTAATGAACTTGTATTTGGAAAGCAGACGGACAATCTTTTAAGTAGAACTGGCATATAAAATATTAGTCGATGGTTTTATTTTCAGATATCTTTCTAAATCTATCAGTTCATATATCCTTCTAAATTTATCAGTTTCATACTAAAATGAAGGGAAATGTAAGATTTTATTTTCCCAAATGCACAAAATACTGGTTTTATCCAACAGAAATGCAGACCATTGTATTAAAATGACCTAGAGATGCATGGGGCTTTACTTGACGTCATGACATAATTTGAGACGTCATGGTGTGTTATTATGCGTGCTATGTACATGATGCTGGTACACGTACCTAATTAAAATAGTAACCACACGTACCTAAATAAAACAGTAACCACACGTACCTAAATAACACAGTAACCACACGTACCTAAATAACACAGTAACCACACGTACCTAAATAACACAGTAACCACACGTACCTAAATAAAACAGTAACCACACGTACCTAAATAACACAGTAACCACACGTACCTAATTAAAATAGTAACCACACGTACCTAAATAAAACAGTAACCACACGTACCTAATTAAAATAGTAACCACACGTACCTAAATAAAATAGTAACCACACGTACCTAAATAAAACAGTAACCACACGTACCTAAATAACACAGTAACCACACGTACCTAAATAACACAGTAACCACACGTACCTAAATAACACAGTAACCACACGTACCTAAATAACACAGTAACCATGCGTTTCACGTTGTCTTCCTCAAACACAGATTCCACCGACTCCTTTTTTGTTTGAGTGTAAGACAATTTCTTTTGGAAAAAAAGACCAAGTAACATTCCCGTGCATGTCCTTTTTGTACTCATTGTTTTTCTGCACTATCGACAGATATTTTGCGTAATTTATACCAATAAATAATGCTAACTTACCTAGAGTGTATGTCTTCTTGTTTGCATCATTTGCGTTCAGTCAATTGTCTCTCAAAGACAGAGTATTAGGGCGGTAATAAACGGTAACTGGTACCCCTAACCATTTGTCAAATTTGTAACTATGATCTTTCTATATTTGGCTGTCATCATTCAAAAAAACAGTACTTATTCTTGCGAAAGCCTTGTTTGTCATGAAGCTTAGACTGACAATGTACATTCACTTATGGAAGTACCTGCACTCCGAAATCTACTGCAAACCTAGAATTTCCACAATTTACAAAGCTACATACATTCATGGTATAAGATTCTTTAAAATACATTATTAAAACATCAACTGTGTTTGTATCGAAACGATCCTAGATTCTCTTGCTGTAGTAAAGGGGACACTCCAGTGGCGTAAGTGCTTTGAGCGTCTGCCTCGGTTCGAACTTCGGCCGAGTCATGCCAAAGCTTTTAAAAATGGTATTAACATCGTCCTCGCTAGGAGCTCAGCATTAAGGGCGTAGTGTTAGAACTGGTCAGCCTGGTGTCAGGATAATATGACTGGGTGCGTCATTTTGTTACATGTCTGCGGCATGATACGCCAGTGATAGACATAACTATCAACTGCCACACTACAGACATCGTAGCGATATGACTGAATTTTGTGAAGCTACGTTAGAAACAAAAGGCACACACGCGCGCATACACTGTCGTAAAGGAGGCATAAGAATTGTACTTAATCGACATGTAATTAACAATTGTATTAAAATAATGTAATTAAACTATTCATCCCATATTTTTAGTTGTTGTTTAATATATGTTTATCTTATGACAGTTCTGCGAGTTGCCCTATTTACTGATGTGTCGATATCATGCATGGACAATAACTAGTTTAAAAAAGCATATACATGTACTTATTATATTTTTTATTGCCGTATCATATTATCACAGAATTATCAAATAACTAAGCGGTTAGTCCGAGTTTCCTCTGACCCTTGCCACCCCATTTTTTGATATTTGGACATTCATGTTGGGGTGTAGGGTCAGAGTGCATTCCCTATCGAAAAGTTGGAATTCGCCACCATCTGATGTCGGCATGGGGTAGCCGCTTACTTGCCGGCCCAGCAAACTTAAACTATCTTTCATCGAAATTTACCTGCATGAAATCAATAGAAATATGATTTATTTTCTTTAAAAACCCGTGAGCATAGCATTCGTTTTGTCTTTAATCCGCTGATAGACGAGGCGAAAGTACACCGTTGCTGAAATTTAACCTGGATCTGGCAATGTGTAGTTTTAGTCACGTGATTTTACAAATCTATCTATCTATCTATCTATCTATCTATCTATCTATCTATCTATCTGTACGTTGACTAAGTCACACTTGACTATTAAGCAGCGGGCGGTGCGTGTGGTCAAAGATAAAATAAAGACGGAAGTGATATGACATCAGAGGTCATACAGTCACGTGCTATCGACAATAAACAAATTTCCAAAGTTGTTGTACTGTACATAGAATTTGGACATATTATATAGTAGCCACTTAATATTCAAAAATAAATATAATGCACGCTTAATTCTCAACATATTGATTCTGTCAACAACAACCAGAAACCTGCAGTATCGCAGATTGGTGGAGAAAACTATTTTCAAGAAGTACCAAGCACTTGTCAGCGATGTTTTTGTTTGTAGCACGTGGCACCTTGCCGTGCTCTCTGCGTAATGAATCGGTTTTCTTCAAATTGCTGCAACATTTACATTTATTTTACAATTTTCGGTCCTTGTTTTTGCAATAAATAGTTTGGGAACTTTTTTCTAAACAAAAATTACCTGACGTTCAGTTTATGTTGGATTTGTTTTCCTACAGCAACACTAGATATGGCGTATTGTTGATATCACGTGATTGTATGACCTCTGATGTCATTGACATGTAGGTTGCGTGATTGTGTAGTCACATGGCTAAGAATGTAAATGACCAGATACAGGTTAAATTTCAGCAACGATGTACTTTCGTTTCTTCTATCAGCGGACTAAAGACATAACGAATGCTATGCTCACGAATTTGTAGAAAATAAATCATATTCCTATTGATTTCATGCAGGTATATCTCGATGAAAGATTGTTCAAGTTTGCTGGGCCGGCAAGTAAGCGGCTATCCCATGCCAGCACTAAATGATGTCCGCGAATTCCAACTTTTCGATAGGGAATGCACTCTGACCCTACACCCCAACATGAATGTCCAAATATCAAAAATGGGGTGGCAAGGGTCAGAGGTAACTCGGACTACTAAGCGTCTATGGGGCCCCGAGTGGCCGAGTGGTCTAAAGCGCTCTTCTTTACAGATCACTGCCATCTCACCTGTCTGCGTGGGTTCGAGTCTCAGATTTGACGAATGTGGGTATGTGAGCAAGCTTGCCAGTAGCTTCTCGTGGGTCGGTGGTTCTTTCCGGGTTTTTCCCGGATTCTTCCTCCATCATTAATACTGGCCATGTACAGCCTATCGTGTGCTGAAAAATGGCGCTAAACCCTAAAACAATAACAACAACTAAACGGTCTGAATGTTGGAGAGTATATGACTTGGCATTGGTCACTACACCAGGCATGTTGAACGCATAGTGTTGGTTGTTGGATAATAGATGATGAGATAGATATTGGTCATTGTATGCGAAGTGGTAATAGAATAGTGTGAAGTGTCGGATAGTAAATGACAAAGTATTTGTCATAGCTTATCGGATAGTGTATGTGTTTGATTACCATTCCCGCTGTGACCCAGGCCCTAACATTCTAGGACCGTATTGGGCATAGATAAATCCTATTTAAAATTCCCCATAATTTCTCAGACTGCTTGCACGTGTAAAATATACCGTGTGCCCGTATACCGCTCTCGTGTTAACCTACTGCGTAATATGAATTTTCCTTTTGCCCAAGAGAGGTTCATACAACTGTGCCTGTCCTAATTCTAAGGGGCGTTGGCTTTATGTCCTAACTTGGAAACCATTGAAATCGTCTCTATATAACCATATATAAGTTATCTTAGAAGCCTGACGTTCTTCCAGCTTAACTACCACCGCTCCATCTTCTACCTATACATACATACATACATACATACATACATACATACATGCATGCATGCATGCATGCATGCAGACAGACAGACAGACAGACTAAAACAAATCATTATATTTAACTAAATATTGTTCTTTCATACAATCTGCATATGTAAATTCATTATCACAATCTGTAATATTACATAAGTTAGTCACAATTTGTTACATTGCCGATATATTTTCCACTCTATAATGGAAAGTGTGCCAATTGGTACGGCGACACACGGAAGGAAAATACATACATGAATTGTGTAGGTTTATTAAAGTTCTAAATAAACTGATTCTTTTCTCTGTGTGCATTTGCATAACAATTAAATATGTCCTTGAATTACAGATAAAACATAGGTCCATCTAAATATAGCACGCAAAGGATGTGTGAACATTATGATTGTCCCTTTTTGTCATAATTTAAGTGACAGGAAATGTATGATATGCACACGAGGTTTTGAAACACTGACGGCAATTATTTAAAATATTTAGCGAATATGATTTTAGGGTATTTAGCGAATATGATTTTAGGGTGAGGTCATTTGAAAATCACCTTCTTTTGGATGTAAAATATTAAATGTAGATGGAAACTTTGATGTTTCGACCTTTTAAATTTTGGTTTCGTAGTCGTAACCTAAGGTGATTGGGTTGATAGCCGGGAGGGGTGGGGTAAGAGTCAAATTTCCATAGGTAAATTAAGGCTGTTCTATTTGTAACGTGAACTCCGTCTGCAATGAGGATGTTTCATATCGTGTTTCTCGAGAGCGAGTAAATGACAACGAATGTTGCAGGTCCCGGATGTTACCTCGGATGACATATGATGCTGTAGAGATCTTTGCTTTAGATTTACAAATACCGTTTTGTATAGCAAAATAGTCTGTACAACAATTGTTATTTTGAGTATGTCATTTCTAGAGCGTGAATATATCACAACGAAGATTAGGGATACAGTCCCAGAAATGGGGAGGGGTGGTTAATGGCACTTCAAAAACAGTATAGTATCATGCCGGGAAAACTGAACAAAGTGCCTTTCCCGATGACATGCCGAGTGAGCCGACCCGGGCGGAAGAAAGTCATAACTTATAGTGAGTGACATTGGGGATATTTTCGGTGGTTTTCATGTCTAGTTTGTCCTTCATTCCTTCTATCCAAAGTATGTGGTCCTGATAACGATGAATTTACTGTTGTGAACTTAGTCATAGAGACATGAACCACTTAACTCGTACCGGAAAGAGAGCGGGTTCAAAATGCTACATTGTGTTCGGCTCAGGTCGGCAGCCGTGGTGTGACCTTGGGCATGGCATTTTTGCCTGCTTGCCACGACACTAAATAACCTACTTGTAAAACCGTAAATGCCAAACCACAACCACCACTACCTGATGCAACTGAGTTGTACTAAATATGCGCAGGGGCGACGCTATGAATGGAATAATCCATTTAAACAGAATATTTTAATGTATGGTTAGAACCGGCGTCTTATTAAAACGGCAATTAATCAAAATCAATCCATCCACATATTATTATAAATATCTGAAAGTATTTGTTCCAAAGTCTTATTATAAATTTAGACTGATATATGGTCATAACTAGAAATGTCCCTGACATGTTACTTAAAATGCAAAAATGTGTAACGGAATGACAGATAGGGATAACGATATATTTCCTACCGGTGGAAATACGATGGTAACACCCTACCACTGCTGTGCTGAGTTACGTGTAATGCAGAACGAAAAGACAAGGACACTGTTACCAATATGGTTTCAAACTGACTTTGGCTTGCCCTGTCGCATCTGCCTGATAGCAATGTAATAATCTCGCCTAGTCTACCTTTCAGTAGAACGACATTCTAAAAGACAACATCTCTCTCTCTCTCTCTCTCTCTCTCTCTCTCTCTCTCTCTCTCTCTGACAATGACGTTTGTTTGATTAGGATTTTTAACGTAGCTTTAACAATTTTTCAGTCATATCGCTGCAATGTCTGCAGTGAGGCAGTTTATAGTGATGTCTAGCACTGGGCATCATGCCGCAGACATGTAGCATGATGTCCCACCCAGTCACATTATCCTGACACCAGGCCGACCAGTCCTAACACTAACCTCTTAATGTAAGTCTTTGGTATGACTTGGCCTGAGATCGAACCCACAACCTCCCGCTTCCGCAGTGGACGCTCTAACCAGAAGGCCGCCGGAGCGGTCGACAATGACATTATCGATGCTTTGTTTTGAAATATTTGTGTTTTTACTTTCGAAGAAAAGAGCACTATAGTCCTGTACTGATCTTTGCAACAGCTCCTTACCGCTTTGTTCTTTCTGCTGATAGTTAAACGAGAGAGAGAGAGAGAGAGAGAGAGAGAGAGCGACTTTTTAAATTCTACTAACATGATCTTAACCACGAGCTAACATGTTGTTTTTTTTTTTTTAATTTGGCAAATAAAACGATTACAGTACTGCAGTAAGAATAACTTTTTCTCTTTGAATTTTTTTTCGATAGATTTACAAAGTTATGCTTCAATTTTATGCGGTGGACGAGATAGTATTTAAATTTTTCCTTATATTTAGTTCCATATGTGCTTAATAAATTCAACTTTCCACTCCCTAAGATAACACAATTGAGTTTCGATTTTTAAAAAGACAATAACTGACCTATATTTGCTCTGTACAGTTTAGGATAAGCTGTGCTTATTAAGCAGAATTAACTACTTTTTTTTAATAAAAAAAATCAATATTTCTGAATTCTAGTTAACTAATATAAAAAAAATCAATATGTATGGCTTTCAAAAATATTTTGACTAAAGTTTTCACTAATGGGGAAAGGGTGCGAATTTCTTTTCCCTTAAGTTATGACTAGTGGGAGGGGACAATTTGTGCAATCTATAATGTGAAAGACGGACGATTGACATTATGTTCAAGCTATCCAGATTATGAATAAATAAATAATAAATAACAAAATTAAATTTGATCGAGGTATTCCTGCTTTATCAGACCTTTCAACAAACAAAATTCCGGTTTTGGTAAGCCCTTGTAAATTAGAGTTACGTACAGAGTATATCATTATTAACCAAAGGTATTATTATGCAACATTGGTGTATTGACTGCCCACCCTAGATGCAGCACATAACAGCATGTTACGTACTTTGGTGCAATTTGCCTCGATATAATAACGCCATCCAGGTAAAGCTGTCAGAAAAAAAAAAAAACAAATCGCAAAGGTATATACTGAGTATACACAGAGGCGTACTTCACGTGACATAAAAATGATCCAATAGCATTCGTGTATCGGTGACCTATTCGTTCATAGTTAACTCATAAAGCTATAGCAGTTACGTTTAGTGTCTTCCTACGGATCATAGGGGTTGGATGTATTTGTATTTTGAATTGTGTATTTAATCGAAATTCTTACGTTATTTTGTGTCGATTTTATAAACAGAGAGAATAATTCTACGATCGTGAACGTTTTTTTACTAGCTGGAATATTCAAGAGAGTTGTGTATTTCTGTTAAATCGAGCGAACGTGAAAAAAGTATAAGGGAGCACCCCTGTCATTAAATGTAGGGAAACGGTGTCACTCTTCTGTGTAGGATTTGGATTAACAAATTCAAAATGATGGAATTAGAGAATATTGTGCTGCCGCGTAACCAGTCTGTTAAACAGGTAAGTTTTATGTAATTTGTATTTATTCTTGAAGTTGTATTTAAAGCCTATTATTAGTCTAGTAAAGCTATATCGGTATGCATATTTTTAGAGTGTGTTGTTTACTGCTGTACTCATTTTTAAATGACAGTGTCAGCTTGTAAGGACACGTTTATTAATGTATGTATCAATTACAGCTGAGGAGATCAGTCAGTCAATCAACTAATCAAGGGCATAAGACTTCTTCAGTATTAATCCAGTGACCTGTCATGTGTGAAAAGGAATATAGGTCACCATGGACCAATTTATCACCGGAAGTGAAGGGAACTTCCACATTAAAAGAGCGCATGTGTTGTTGACGTCATTTTCAATAGCGCTGATTCACAGGAGGAACAAAACAAGAGATTAGATTTACTCAGAATTATCTAGAATATTGATGGAAATATTTATATTTTTGTAGAGAACTGTTTAAGAACATACCATGGAATAACTTGGACTATATACGAAAGCCCAGTAGGGCTTGTTGTGATAGCTTAAGTCTGTAATTTTGAATGTAAGCAGTCTATCCCAAGAAACATGTTGTTGCTATTTATGTGAAGATTTTCATGCTAGGGGACGTAATTCATAACTAAAAACGTTTCGAGACTGATGCGTAAATAAAAAAAAGTCTGCGTTATTGTTGCACTATTTAGTCAGTGAACAAGGACTACCATATAGAACGGAGCGTTCTTCTTAGACTAAAGTAAGATTTTTGAATAGCGATAGAAAAGCTGGTTTAAAACTTGAAAAACACCAAAAAGTTCTAAATTTTAACCCCAGCAGAAATGATCAAGCAGTACTTTTTCGACGGACTTGTTCAGATCGCAATAGTTTTGAGTTTGTTGAGGATTGACATTAACAATTTAAATGACAACTATGTTAATTACCCAGAAGTACAAGAAATTATTCTTGGACAGACGGCAGCAATAACACAAAGTAATTTCCATAATTTAATAAACCCCTACGATCCTGAACCAGAAATTTATAGAAAAAATATTGATATAGACTTGTCGGCCTCACATATTTTACGGGACTTGAGATCAGTTAGACATTTGTCACAATATCTACGTCCAGAGACGGACATCACAACATTTTTGATTGTGGGTGGATCATCATTTCATCTTAATACCGGTGCTGACGCAGAAAGCAGTAGTCAGGGTGTTGGTGGGAATCATGTCGAACCTTCACAAACTGTATCAAATCCGACTGTTAATAATGCCATCATCAATAACTCTTCCACTGAAAATGCATCCTTGGAAAATCTGACTAATTCAGAGAGCCTTCTTGAGCTTTCAGCACCTGCAGAGCTGGGTAGTAACCCAACAACAGAGGTATATATTATATAGCTTATATATTAAAAGTTAATATTTATACATTATATATACATGTACAGATGGATTTTTAGACCTATCTCTTGCAACCATGGTTGTTTAATTCATTTAATTTTGGAGCTGTTTAATTCACGGTGAAGCAGGGTTTAGAGAACTGCTGGATTGAAAACAGCAGAATTCACCAATACTCTGCATTTTCTCTTTTGGCAATTTTCTTCGACAATTTATTGTTTTCTGTTTATGTATAGTGTTAGGTTCATGCTGTGTCCCAGTCTTCATCAGAGAAATTCCAGTGCATTGATGGAACTGAAGAAGTCTGATTAATATAAATTCTCCAGTCCTGCATAGAGGTCTGTTGGGCATGTTCTGCTGATGAGGTTGTGGGTTCGAACCCTGGCCAAGTCATACCTAAGACATAAAAATGTTACTGCTAGCCGCCTTGCTAGGCACTCAGAATTAAGAGGTTAGTGTTATAACTAGTCAGCCAGGTGTTAGGATAATGGGACTTGGTGGGACAGTGAGCTACATGACTGTAGCATGATGCCTCAGTGCTGGACATTACTATAAACTGCCACTCTGCAGACATCGTAGCAATATGACTGAAAAATTGTTACGTTAAAAATCCAAATCACACATGTTCTGCTGACGTTGCAGTTCACCAATCAAATCACAACTTTTTATAGTGACATACATCATTTGGAACATTTTTCATAGCTTTATCTGATAGGATACTAAAATAAGTGGACTGGAAATTCTAAATTCCAAAACATGAACTTTTATCAGTACCTGTCAGTCTTCCATCCTTGTCTATAGAAATCTGATTTGAATCAGATTGGGAACTAAAGGACACTATAGTGCTCACCCAGACACCAATTGTCGTATAAATAATGCTCAGAAGTATTTAAAACAGAAAAAGTTTGAAACACAAATAAGGTGACAATGTTAAGGACTGCTTGGTGACAAGCAAGTTTGAAATTATAATTCATTGCATTAAATGAGCAGGTTTTGTCCATTTTGCATTTGATGCTTTTTGTTTTCAATATTGCAAAGGTGGTACCAGCTAATGGGGAGGTAGCAGGATACTGTAGTGCTTAATATGGCAAAGCCTTAATTACCATTAGGCTATTCAAACAAATATGCTTTTCTGGTAAGCTAACCAACCCAGTTTCTCAATACCAACCCTTGCACATTTTTCCCCAATGGTAATCTTTTTTTAAAAAATCCAGTTGCCCAGCAGTATTTCTGCATCCCAGCACATTACTTAGGTTAGCCCCCAAGATTGCCATTATTAAACCTATTCAACAATTTTTGTCACATTGTTAGTCGTAATTACAATCAATACTTTGCCCACAATAACTCGGACACGATGAATTCCAAAAACCTAGACTACACTATAAGCAAGGGTTCATGTTACCAAAGGACCGCAACAAAAAACTGATTGTATGGCTAGACATCGAGAAAACTTAGGGTGGGTGGGTGGTCAGTTTAATGACTGAATACTTGTTTTATAATCGTATTCAGAATATTTGTCAATAAAGCACTTTTTCTAACAAAGTTATTCATTCTGCTTAAATTAATTTTTTCAAGATATCAAACATCTGAAACATTATTCCAACTGGTTTCAACAGTCTTTATGTGTACATGAAAACATTTGCATGTTATGTCATTGCATTTTGTCATCATTGATTGATCTGTTTCATTGCGTGGTGTGTGGTAACTGAGTGAGTGTGAAGAAGTAGTTACAAGGCAGGGAAATATACTAATTCTTGATATATCACCAAACAAGATTCCTTTTTTTAATTAAAAAAAATTAACACAATTTTTTAGTGAAACAGTTTTCCATGTCAAAAGACTCAAAACTCAGTTTGTTCAATTAGTAAAATATTGATGCCATAATTTCATAATGGTGAAACTTCTTCACATAATTAAGGAGATGTCTAAGTGCCATTAATGGTATTCTCTGAAACTTGTTTTTCCATAATGATTCAAATCTGTGAAACAGCTCTTTATATTACGCAGTAGTCATTTTACTAATTTGCATTGATAACTTTGATCACAATTATGTTTGAGTAGGTAAATTTAAGGTAGTTTAACTTGTGTTATTATATACCCAATAATATGTATAACAGTACTGAGTATTTGATTGTTCAAATAAGTTCCCCAAACATAAAATCAGCACTGCTTGATCTTGCATGTCTTTCTTTTCTTGTATTCTACCCCATTTATTTGATACAGAAGATGCAATTAACATGATAATAATAATGAGGACTTTGTAATGCACCAAATCTTTATAAACTCTTAAGTGCTTTACATCTATAATGATATATTACTACAAAAAAAAAACAAACAATCAGCATGAAATTAAAAAACATAAAAATGCTGTAAATATTTAAGGTAGGAAACATTAGGTTTTTAAGTTTGTTCTTGCCATCAAAAAAGGTGTGTTTTAAGAGCACTCTTGAAAGTGATAACTGTCTTTGTGTCTAATTTCAATGGGCTATTTGTTCCACATTGCTGTGCATCCATCATTATTATGGTCTAGGTTAACACTAATCTGCTGCAATTATTAATGCTATGTTCAAGCTGTCAGAAACTAATCCACCTGTTTTTTGTTTGTAATTGTAATTATAAAAGCAATTGTATTTGGTTTCATTATTAAAACTTTAAATGTTTTCATAAGTAAAGTTACCAAACTGGAACCAATTTTACATGATCTACACCAAGTGTCCATATTTTCAACAGACCAGTCGAGAAGAGTAATACTAGATCATCAGCATTAAATGCTTCATGCTAAGGATGTTGTTGTTGTTGTGGTGGTGTTTAATGCCATTTTTCAGCACACAGTAGGCTTTATATAGCGGCCTATATTAATGAAACCCGGAAAGAACCACCTACCCATGATAAGCTACTGGCAAACTTTCTCACATACCCACATTGGCCCAATATGACACTCATTTCACGCAGAGGTGAGATGGCAGTGATCGGCAACGGAGTGTGCTTTAGACCATTCTGCCACTTGGGGCCCCTTCAAGCTAAGGAAGAAATATACCACTACAATACATGTATATTGGTATGTTGACCAAAGATTAAAATACAAGAGTATCAAGGCACTGAACATAATTTCAGGATGATTAATCATGGACCTTGAGAATCATGTGCCTCTTTCTGAGAGTCACTGTCAGAAATTTTTGAGTCTCCCACTTGAGAAAAATTGGAAGGAAACTGAATAAATACATAATTACTATTTTAGTTTGTATTTGGATTAAAATTCTTAACATTACAACATCACACTAAAGAGAAACTATTTTTACTTATTGCTTTATTGCTCAAAAAGAAAACTTGTGTCATACTATATTTCATACTATATTTCATAAACTAGTTTTTATGAACGAGTTTCTTTACTGTTCCATGACTTGAAAATGTTTGGCATTCTGATTATCAATGTCTTCAGTTGCAAGACACTCCTCCATTTTTGTGCTTAATTTATTCATTGTTTAATTAATATGTAACTTTGTTGCTTTGCAGTCATCATTTCTCAAACTATTTTCTGAAATTATCTGAACAATATGCAGTATTGTCTATTTTGTATAGAATTGCAACCCTCGACATTAATTAAATGATATGGATTAAATTTTTTGGTGATACCTGCAAGTTAGTTACTTGTATATATAAGATGAAAGAATTTTGCTTTCCAGCAGTTCTACACCAAATACAGATTGTTTTTAATATCCCATCAGATTCTCATTCAGTCATGATAACTACTTCTCCTACTCCGGTCTCTAGTTTTCATGTTTATAGTTGTGATGAGTTCAGCATTAAATGTACATTTCATACTTGAGCTCTCTTTGTTGTATTCATTTTTCATTGTGCTCTCACTTTCAACAAATTGTTGCCTTTTATTAGTATTAGTGTCATTGTCATTGAAAGTCCATTTCCCAAAAATGAAAGTCGATTTTACTGACCCGTTTTGGGGGCAAGTTACTGTTTTTCTGCACTCCTTAAAAAGTATCTAGTACCCTAGACTAAATCACATAGACCAAGGTTATAAAACTAGGGCTTTGAATGCATTGAATTTTTTTCTACTTATTAATGATAAGTTTCTAGCAAACATGTTGCACTGGATCCCATAACCTTGCCTTGTATAGAAATATGGTATGATCAAGTCAGTGTCCTTGAATGTTTTTTAAGTCTTGCCCTCTTCAGTTGCCACAATGTACAGCATGATACAGTAACACTCTTGCATGACTTTGTTCAGTGTTGTGGGTTGGTTGTGCTACAAAAGGAATATTTTATATACATGTACTTTGTTGCTGTGTAATGACCACGAAATAGGAATTTGTTCCATTTTATTTAAGGGGACACTGGCCATTTTGAGGCAGAAAATGTCATAAGCTTTCACTAAAGGTGCAACATTGGTAACACTGAACAGCATTTAAGTCCGTTGAATTAATCTCGGCTACAATGTTTTAAAAATTATTTCATGACTGTGTATTTGTTAGAACTCATTTTAAATATACAATTTTATTTTGCTTAGCCTTTGGTAGTATGGCAGTAAGTTATATTTTTTTAAAGCTAGAATGTTAAAGAGCATTCTGCAATTGCTCGCTAGTCTTACTTAGCACATATTTTCTGGTTTGGAGATAAACCAGTTTAGCATTTATATATAAAAATATTACCAGTATGTTATGTTGTTTACTTTCTAGTGCTGCATTATGCACTTAGGCAAGGTCTTAGACTGAACCGAGTCATCATAGTGCATATATAAACATCCTCCAAATTTGGTCAACAGTTATGAATACATAATGTCTCGAAATGATTTCCCCTATATTCCAACGAATTTGATTTATCTTGAAATAAAGTTTATTTCAAGTAAATCAAATTCTTTGGTAATGAAATCATTATTAGATTTGTTTCAAAAGTTTTTACCCTAATTTTGTGTTTATATATGCACTATGATGACTCGGGTTCAGTCTAAGACCTTGCCTGTTGTGGTGACATGGATCTGACTTGGGCTACTACCTTTTCTTTACGACTCCATTATTAGTTGCTTGAAGATTGGATAGTAAATTTATGAAAAATTTATGCTAAAAATGTCAAGTTATTCTTTTAATAGCAGATTGCAATATTAATTTGCACATAGAGCAAGAATTACTTGAAATTGTATTTTTAAGCCAAAAAAAATAGCTCTTTGTTTAGACAGAAAAAATTACAATTTATGTCGCACAATAAAATGTTGGTAATTGTTTTAATTTCATTACTATAATGTATTATAAGCAAATTTGTACATGTATGTGTGATTTGATTTTGAATGTAGTTTTAAAGAATTTTCAGTCATTATGCTATCATGTTTGTGTTGCAGTTTATAGTGATGTCTAGCACTGGGGCATCATGTTGCAGACATGTAGCATGATGTCCTACCCAGTCACATTATCCTGACACCTGGTTTTGCCAGGCCTAACACTAACCTGTTAATCATCAAAAATTATTTACATTTATTACCTCAATAACTAAAAAGCAAGATCATGTCTAATAACTATATTTGTCCAAAGTATGAAAGTTTGCACTACAGAGTATGGTATGGCTTTGTATTTGTAAGTTACGAAGGGAATAAATAATTTTCATGACTTTAGTGGATCGTAAGTCCTATAGCTTACCATTTACATCTTTTCGATGCAGTTGAAAATAAGAAACAAATTAGGATACTGGTCTTTTTGAAAGTACATACTGGAGTATGTGTTTTCTGAAAATTTATAATTAAATTTTTTCCCAATATCAATTGAAATGAAAATAACTGGACCTACATTCATTTGCATAGTTATTGTAGAATTTGCATATTACCTGTGTCATATGATATCTAAATGCTTCATAGGTGGTCTCTACTTTTGCTTTGTAAAATTCAAAGTAACTCCCAACACAAAAACAATCTTTTCTACCAGTTCCAGGCTATGAGTACCGGTATATTATGGCTTGATCATTTTGATCCATGACATGCATATCAGATCTAGCGACTTTTAAAAAGTGTCATTTGGAACCCTCAGTATTCTTCCCAGACACAGTATAGGGAAGGAATTAGTCTGTGCTGAAGATTCAGAGTAGTCTCCTTCTATGCACAATCAGTTTTGGCATTTCGAGTATTTTATTGGTGCACTCAACCAAATGATTTTCGATTATAATCAATAATTGAAACAACACTGTATATCAGTAATGATTGGCATACAAATTTTGTGTTTCGAGTTGCCTAAATTGAACATTGGGCCCAAGATTTATCTACCATGTTTTGCCAGGAATCCTGTGGTCTTTAGAGTGAAATACTAAATGACTTTTTTGATATCTTGACTTCTACTGAACTTCGGCAGAGTCATGTTTTGCATTTTATGTTGGGGTTATTTAATCGAAAAGGATTTATAGTTTTCATTTTGTCATCTTACATGTTAAGGCTTATTTTAAAAGTGCTTTTCCTCCAAAAGTTTTTTTTTTATGGTTATTGATATATACAATTTTTTAAGTTAACTTTTAAAGTGGATCTTATTGCCTCTTTTTGTGCAGATTTGGCCTTTAATACCAATACATATATACTCAATTTCTTTATCTTATTAACTTGGAGGTACATGTATCTGTACTGTAATAGTGTTGAGTACATATGATAGTCTTAAATGATGGTTGACCTTTTTGCAGGTGTCACACTTGATTTGACATAAAGCTGGTAGGTGGGCTACCAGAAAAAAAAAATCATAGCCCTATTTAAATTCTGATGCCCAGATTCTGTACTGTAACAAAAATAAACACACACATTTAAGAAAGTGAAGAAGTTTGGACCCTGATAAAAAAGATAAAACCACTGCTATAATGAAGCTTATCAAATGAATGAAGTCCATGTGAACAAGTAACTGTCATACAGATCCCTTTAGATACTGTGCCCAAAATCAATAAATAACTCATGGCACAAAGTCTAGGGAAAATACTCGATTCCCATGTTTATCTTTGCTGGCAGGTAGGATAGTAATCTGATGCATAACAACCAGAAAATGAACTGCATTAACCTGTATAGTTCTCCCAATCTAAATCTATATTCAACAGCCCTGTTACTAGTGTCCCCAAACATTGTACACTGATTCTGGACAGTATTAATCTCACATTAAAACTAAAACTTGACATACCATCAATAAAAACCGAAAAGACTGAAAAGGGGGTGGGAGAGGAGTCTTTTGGGAAAGGCAGTATTGAAAACAGGTAGATCTTGGCCTTTTCATATACATGTATAGTCATCCTATGTTAGTGCCATTCCCCCAACCACATCTTCATCATTTTAGTTTTCCATTTACCAGTGCAAACATTTTTTAATTGATATTGCTGTTTGTTAGTATGTGCCCCTTTCTATAAATCCCACATTGCCTTGACAAGTTACATGTTAATTACATTACATATATCATACACAGAATGCTTTGTTGGAATAGGGCATTCAGGCTTGACACAGTAGCTTATTGTCCCTGTTTGAAAAGAGCTTGGTACTACAAAAAGCTTGAGTACATGTACTAGGAACACAGACTTGCACAAGGAGTTTTTAGAATAGAGACCCATCCTTAAGGTAAATTTTAGGTAGATAGCATTATTTGTGGGTGTGCACTGAAGCGGGAAGCCGCACTGGTACATAAGTGAGGTACAGAAATAAACCATATCTTGTTTGAAAAAAGCCTTTTTATTTTTACTTTGTATGTGCAGTATTAACATTACTAAGCAAGAAAAAACTGAACAGAGGTTACAAATATTGTGCATAGCTCACTCTGCAGGAGACAATTTATTTTTGGTAGTTTAAATGTTTGTATGAAATACAAAATTTTATCTGTTGATTGCCAATTTTGCATATTGATTTTTTGTTTTTGTTGGCTTAATGGCACTTTACACACATTATTGGCTATATGCTGCAGTGAAAATGGGAACCACCCCAAGTGCCTTTCCCAGTGGCATGCCAAGGCAGCCAACTTGAGCTGTACTGGACTATTTAACCTGTGATGCCCTTGGATTACAAGTTCAAAACTCTTTGTACTTCAGTTTGCATGTTTAGAAGAAATAAATTTGCAATGGGTCAAATACATGCACTTAACAAATAACATGAATACATTGATCTGGGTTTGGGGCAAAATGATAATCATCACCTTGGTGAAATTGTTAAATTGATGAACAATTGTCCATGCCTAACTTGCATTGATACACAAAAATTATCAAGTAGTATAAGGATTACATTGCTAACGAAAATGTTTACTCTTTAACATTCAAGTCATGAATTTTGAAATAAAATTAAGTTTTCCTGTCAACCACTGTGGTTTACTTTAAGAGCACTCAAAAATTAATAAAATGTTTCAATATACTGTCACCATTCATTCATCCACATACGAATTGAGTGACTCACTTTTCCTGCCTTGCCTTAACTTGATATATTGGACATTAGGTCAAATAAAGGTGTAGAGTACAACTGTTTTGCAGGTGCAAACCAGAGAAAAGAGATAAAATCTTGACACAGAAAATGAATTGGGAGAGATAGGGTCTAGTACTCAGAAACCATGCAGTGTCTTTTATGAGATGTACTTTAAAAATAAAAGCATACCAATATTCCAGTAATCAACTGGTAAGTGTAAAACTAATAAACTGTAGTTATAGATTATGGATGATAAAAAATTGTATAGTCTTAGGACAGGCAGCTTTAAGGTTAATACAATCAAACCTGTTTTTAAAGACCAACCCTTTTGCCAAATTATAATGGTCTTTAATAACAGGTCATAACACTATACAACTGATAAATATGCACATCAAGAAGGTGCTCTTAAATAGCAGTGGTCTTTCAAGACAGATTTTACTGTAAATACATGTATAATGATTTTTTTGAGATGTTAACAGTGGTTCTCCTGACACTTTGCAGCAATTTTTAATGTGATATACCAGTCAAGTGTAGATATTTGGTTTAGCAGATAACCCCAAAAAATATTTTCTGAGGACAAACTGCTTTTAGGTAGAAAATGCAATGATTACATGTTTATTGGGATTTAGCAGTTTATATAATTTTTCCATTAACTATACAATTTCTTTTATATGTTATACTGTACAGCAAGTAAACAATTTTGGTATTTCTTAGATTACAAATTGAAACAAATATTAAAAGGTCTACAGACAGTCTACTTATAGATTGGTCAGTTAATAAATACAATTAATAATTATCTTGGTAGTTCATATTCTTGGCTGTTTAGTCTCATTGGTCTGATTGGTAATGTAAGGACAGATAGGTATGCGTAGACACCCATTTCCAAATGAAAGATTCCATATACTGACCGTCTAACGTTAAAATAGTCTTCAAATCAGTTTCATCTTTATACTTAGCAAAATATGTGGAATGAAAACTCCACAAACAAGATTAAAAATATCAGATCAACTTTCGGAGAGCAACATTGATTGTGGATAATAATTCACAAGGAAATCGTGATACTAGGGCTGATCACATATCCAAGATTTTGTACATTCTGTATGTGCTGAAGAGTGAACTGTGACCAGAGTATGTACCCTACCACAACCACGTTCTAGTGTTGTCAGCTTCCACTCTGTGAGACATGTATTTTAATGGGAACTCAGTGGAAAACTTTGTGATGATAAAGTTATCCAAGAAAATATTGAATTATTTTAGGAAATGTGGTTGATATATAGCAATTTGATCATTGGTGGAATTTACCTACTTCACCATTATCTTCTATTTTCTTTTTATAAACCATCTAAATAATTATTACATCTGTACCTGTTTGCCTTTACTGTTTTATCTTGTACCACATGCATACATACTGTACATGTATATTTGGAAGGGTATAACTTCAGAAAGATTTTGTGCAGTCTTTCATTATCACAGATTTAGAGCTTTAAATTAATCTTCATCATGTAGCCAATATTGTGCTGATGTGCTATCCCTGGTAGAGTGCCAGTTAGGGTAATCAACATCAAATCAGTGCAAAATTTTGCATGAAATAAGGTATCTTCTCGGAAAGCAGTTTGTGTGTGATTTGGATTTTTAACGTAGCTTTAACAACGTTTCAGTCATATCACCACGATGTCTGCAGTGGGGGCAGTTTATAGTGATGTCCTGCACTGGGGCATCATTCCACAAACATGTAACATGCCCCACCCAGCGTCATTAACTTGACACCAGGCCAACCAGTCTTAACACAAACCTCTTAATGCCGAGTACCAGGTGATTCAGAAGTCATCGAACAAGCGAGTGACTGTGTGGGTATTTGGAATATATAGAACATTCTTGATACAATTATGCAGAATTGATGTTGAAGCAGTACTAGGTTTTCTGTACTTTTTTCTGGACATGTAATATAAACTCATATTTTCTGATTGTGAATGATACATTATGTTCTGATGTTGAATTATATATTCACCATAGAGATAAAATGGTTCAAAATCTTGTGCATTGAATACTGTAATAAAACATTTTTTTTCAGGATTTGGATCTGATTGAGGTTCTATGGAGGCAGGACATAGATCTGGGTGTTGGGAAGGAGGTTTTCGATGTTAACCTTCGCAGACAGCTAGAAAGAGAGAAAGAAATAGAACTTGCTAAAGAAAGACAAAAGGTGAGTGTATTTTCTTTTCTTTTTGCCTTATCTGCATTAATACAGTTGGAGACAGGTAACACTTTGCTAGTGTTTATGCCAGTGGAAGCAGCAATTTCAGTTAAAGTTTGAGGTTGAAGTAGCTGAACAATGCATTTTGATGTGCTTATTTGCTTATTCATACATTGATTTATCGACCTACCATATTTTACCATCTATCTTTTATCTTCAATGACTACCTTTTTATACTTTTTGAACTAGACTTCTAATCAGTACTATATAGCTAGGACTACAGATGTACCATCAAAGATGTACATGTGTTAATACATGCCTATATATACCTCCTGGCCATTTTGATTCAGTTGGAATGATTTTGAATATTTCTTTAAATAGGAAGATAGGCCATTGGCCTGCTGGTTTTCGTAGTTAGGGAGATCCATGATAGCTTTCATCAAAATCTCACTACAGGTGTTACATAATCGCTTCATAATCCTTCTTTTCAGGAAGTCATGTGACTTTCATTTTTCATATGCATGGACTTCATTTCACTCCTGGATTACAATAAATAAATAAAAAGCATTATTTGCTTTCCCCAACCCTCTTGATTTGGGGGACACAGCAGTTTAGAGTGACTGAAGAAAATTGTAGAACAAAAATGAGTTAATCTTATTTGCTTTGGTAGTTTTATGGTCATAAAAGATAATTCAATATGAAGTCAGAGTTAAAAGATCTATCCTAAATTGGTATGCTTGTTTTTTTATATTTTATCATGTTTATTTGTTAGTAATTATTTATCCATACCATTTTGCTGCTTCTAATAAAAGACCAATAATCATATATTGCTATCTAGTATTTTTGTTGGAATTTTTACAAGTTTGTCTCATTGACCTATTTTACTAGTATTTTTGTCGGAATTTTTACACGTTTGTCTATTTGACCTTTTTCATGTATTTTTGTCAGCATTTTTACACATTTGTCTCATTGATCTTTTTTATAGTATTTTTGTCTGCATTTTTACACATTTGTCTCGTTGACCTTTTCAGCAAAAAGAGTTAGAACTAGCACAAGCCAAACAAGATGAACAGCGAAGGCAACAGCAGCAAAGATGGCTGTCTGATAATTTTACACAAGATGGAGAAACAGGTGAGATTGCTTAGGAGATTTTCTCTCGGTTTTTTTTGTTAGTTGATTGCATAAAATAGGTTATCCAATGTATTGTCCTCCACTCAGATATCAGATTTGTATGGCCTTCAAAATGGAGGGTATTGAAAAGTGTCAAAAAGAAACCATCACCTTTGGAGGATATTTCTGGGATGGAACAGTGTAATTTCGCAAGAAAAGTTGCTCATTTCATATGTAGTTTAGGAATTTCAAAGAAGTTGAATAATGTACAGTGTAAGAGTTCATAACTAATTGCCTTTTTTTTAAATAGAAATTTGATAGGGCATTTTGTAAAACTCTTTAAAACTCAAACTTGTGATGCAAGACTTGATCTTAATAAGCAAGATGTTAATCATACCGTTTTTGAATGTGATTAGTGACCAAGGCTGATCATGTGTTTATTTGATTGTTTTAAGTCAAAGTCTTTTCACTTATTTTGATTTCAAACATGCCCAGGACACCTGGAACTTGCACCAATAGCATAGCTTTATATGTTTTGAATGTGCCTTCATAAAACATGGTCTGTGCCTTCGGCAGGATTAATACTGTCAATTTTAGACTGACAAAATAAAATTAAATTGTTTTGCAGTATTCTGTTGCATTTTTAAGACAGACAGTCAGTCAGTTACTGAAAACAAATTTCATTGGATGCACTGTGTACTGCTGTTTATTGGAACCATTTAAATGACCAGTGTTTCTGACTGAGAGAGCTTTATCCTGAGGGATGTTCAAACAAGACCCTGTTACCATAATATATAAAAACACAAATAGGGTATTTAATAATTATAATGATATTACTTGATTCATTCATTTAGGCCACCAGTCCATATTACAGACTGCAAGTAAATATAGAGTATGCCAAGGTGTATGGTAATTAAATGTGGTGTTCAGCATGAGCATACATATTTACCTTCCGAAAGATGATCAGATCAATGCATAATTAAAATTGTGAAGATGTTACTGCCACTTAGTATATCATTTTCCATTTTTGTATGAGTTGTCGAAGATGAAAAGCCGAATTTATATAGTAAGAAAGATTTCTTTCAATAAATATATTACTTTGACTGATGAGAGATAAATTATGATAAGAAAAAAATAGTTAACATAACAACATTAGAATTTATATCATATTAGAGAATGAAATTGTAGATGGCTGGCAGCTGGGATTTGGTTGACCTTAGCAATTTTGGAGTCAAGAAGTCATAAATCAATGTCTGAATATAGAAAAGTTATGTGCCTCTACCAGTTATTTGTGGGTAACTTGCATGTTGGGTTTTAAAAAACCCAAAGGTCTATTGATTTGGGGGTCAACTGGTAAAGGTCACTTTGACAAGAAACATGCTCTATATAAAATAACTTTAATTCAGAAAACATAACTAAAGTTTGTGTATGTCGAGGCCTTTTGATATGCAGGTAAAAGGTCAAAGTCACTGTGATTTTTGATGAATGGATTTTGCAGAATAAGTTTCATTCTGTTGTAAGGTTCAGGTTGTAGAAATTTGGTTGTAAAATATTTCCATAATAAACTATACCCTGCTAGTGCTTACACAAAGGAATATTAAACACATGGTGTGCATGTAATGTTATGTTCATGTTACTTTGGTCATCCTGATGTTTTCTTCTGGTATAAATCTTTGATTGACCAAATGATAAGATTGTTATATCTGTGGAGAGGGATCTTGCATGTGATGACTGTTAGATTGTGGTTGGAAATTAGTCCCCCATAAAGTACATTTTTTATGTATGTATAAATTCTGCCATTTCACTGTTGCACCTCTCCAAATATCTTGTGATCCTGTTTTCAACAAATCTTAGCATCATGTAAACTTTATCCCAAAATGTTTTATATCCAAATTTTATATGTTACCTAATTGTTTTAAGATTTGCTAAACTCAAGTACTATCTGGAACCATTTTAGAAACTTAAAAAATCCTTTTTAAATCCAAAGAAATTTGATATACAGCTTGAAAACTAAAAAGCACTTTGCTCAGAATTTATAAGTTCCAGTCTCCTTTTTAAAAAAACTAAGAATTTTTTTTTAATGAGAAAAGCCTGATAAGTAAGAATGATGAATTAAATGAAAACAACATCAATACAAGTGTTTGTTTTGTTGCACCACATTTTGTAAAACCATTGTAAATTATTATTTTTCAATACCTTTAACTTTTATCACAGGTGAATGGGTACCACTTGGTCGCCGAGTACCACCTCCACCTCCAGCTCCTGACCTGATGACAAATGGTCAGATACAGGTAGGACTTTTGCATTGATGAACATTTAGAGTTACAAATAAGTTGATTTATACAAACAGCAATGATAGTTATTCCCAGGTTTTGGACTAAAAAGTGCGAATTATATTATTGTATTCCACCAGACATGGCTATACATAAGGTGGAATATGATAACTGAGGAAATTGGAGTAATAATGATGCTTATCATCAGGCTTTAAAACAAATACTAACTTTAAAATATTATTATTTTATCTAAACATGATTTTGTGCCAATATTTTGCTTGATATTTTTCATTAATTATTGGGCATGATCCTCCAGTGTTAAACATTACTATATGCTGCCACACTGCAGACATCATAGCAATATGACTAAAAATGTGTTAAAGCTACATTAAGAATCTCTTACACACACACTTCACTAATTAATCAATTCTTGAGCATATTGTTTTTGTTCTAGTTCCATATTTTCCATGGTCAGATAGGTCAATATTGTAACTAGACTCTGTATCTGATATTGGTTTATTTACGCCATATTGAACAGTGCTATACAATTAGTCTTCCATATATTTTGGTTTTATTTTTAGCTTTTATAGCAGTTAATTGTTATTTTTATTGTAGCGTTTAATGCCATTTTTCAGTACAAAATAGGCTATACATGGCGGCCAGTATTAATGGTGGAGGAAGAACCTGGGGAAACCTTGGAAAGAATCACCGACCCACGAGAAGCTACTGGCAAGTTTTCTCACATATCCACATTGGCTGAATTCGAGACTCGAACCCATGCAGACAGAGGTGAAATGGCAGTGATCTGTATCAGAGAGCACTTTAGACCACTCTGCCACTTGGGGGCCCCTATAGCAGTTAAAGATCTTTAGAAAGTAAAAGTTATGAAAATTAACTGGTTTATTAAAAAAAATTATTCTCATTTTCTATGGAACATTGACCAGTAGATGTATAAAACTCTTAGAAGTATGTTATGTTTCCAAGAATGAATTTGTTATGTAACATGGTTACTTGATGATAGTGTGATGAAGAAATGACCAACAATGAAATCAAAGCATTATGCCAGAGAAAAATGTGCAGTGCAGGTAACCATCCTCCCCAATTTTCACAATCCTAATCCTTTTGACATTTTATCACAACGAAAAATAATCTTGTTACAAAATGTGCCATATTTTTCACTCTCAAACTGTATACTTGACATTGGTTGCTGTGATATGATCTTATTATTAGCACATGCTGGATTTTTAGAAAAATAATCACAAAAATGTAATACTGACCTTGGTGCCCCAATTTTGATTCACACCTTCACAAGAAAAAGTTTGTAAAAGAATTTGGTTGTTGTTGTTTTAACCCTACCACATTTTTTTTTCTTGGTAACATGTGCCTGGATAACTTGTGAACCTTATTATAACGGGGGTCAGACATTGATCCCATTTTCTTCTTTCTATATAGAAAAGGCCCCTTAAAAATTGTTTACCAATTGTTGAACCTAAAGAACCTAAAGAAAATTATGATCAAAAGTGATAAATGATATATTGATCATTTTATAATTAAAACAGTGGTTAGTGCCCAGAAATTGTATTGAATATAATGAAGTTCATAAAATTAATGTAATTCTTGTTTTGAAAAAAATGATATTTTTTTATTTCAGTCTTTACAATTTAAATTTGAAGCTATTGGCCCATCGGGTCAGCAAACTACCAAAATGCACTGGCCTGAAAACTGAAAAAAAGTTGTATTTTATCACAGAAAAATCAAAATATACAGCTTATTCCATTTTATTTCATAATAATTGTAGGCTGACTTTAATAAAATATATACTTTGTGAAAAATGAGAAAAGCAGTGTATATTTCTTATTTATTTTCTTTTCAATTAATATATCATAAAATTAACAATTTCCTCTGGCATCCCCTTCTCATAATCAATATATTTGTCACTTTCAGAACAGCTTCTCTGACAATTCCTTAATTTCTGGTTTTGTTCACTTAGAGGTCCCAATCTATAAGAAATACACTATAATTAGTTTATTTCTTTATGCACCATCAGCTGTAAATCCTACAAGCTTCTATTTCATTCATAATGGTCTCCATCCACTCCAAGTGTCTTAATGTGTTGATATATGACTTGGCTGTACTGTAGGAGGAAATTGCTGATCCAGTATGGAGACAAGTGTCTTCCATTTTACTCTATGTACATTCTCAAGGTCAGCACTGTATTGTCAGCTGTACCATCATTCCTCCTACTGTAAAATCTGAGTATCTCCAACTATTATTATACTACACAATGTCTGACAGTATTAGATATGGCAGTTATAAATGTGCTGCTGCCTTGTCATTGAGGTCATTTGAACCAGTTTACAGATGTTTTGCTTGGCCTAAGCGATTTGTGGTAATCTAGAGGTTAAAGCTCAGATGAGAGTTTGCTTGGGTATGTGCTGTTTTGAATTTATTCTGTTTGCTTTAACTTGAATAAACACTGAGCTGCTATGCTACTTGCCCTGGTTTGGATGCCTCTTTTAGAAGTGAAATGCACATTTTATGCATTTTAGAAGCTGTGTGAAATATGATATCACTTTTGAAGTTGTCAATTCCTTTGACAAATGGTACATGACTTGTTTCTTCTGCTTGCCATACCTCAAGCTATTTGAATTCTTTTGACCATTTGTTTTGCAAGTACCAATGTCACCTAATTTATTCATAGAATTGTATAGAGTACCAAGATTGAGATTCATCAGGCCTTTTGCTCCTCAAAATATCATTAAAAATCATCCAATGGCAGTAAATTTAACTTGCTGTTTACAAAAATCAAAATCGGAAATAAAGCAAAGAATTTGGATATTTGGTAACATGAACAATTCAGCACCCTCCATCCACTACATAAGGGCTTGAATGTTCCATGCCTAAAATGTGCATCACACGCTTGTCAACTTGAGCTAATTTGATACTTATAATAAGGATGGTACTAATGAGACTTTTTCACTTCTCACTGTCGAAGTTCATCAATTTCTAAAAAAAAATTAAGAGGTTTCACTGTATCTTGCATCGTTGCTTATGCTGCTGTCCATGATTTTGGACACCTTTGTTTGTGAGTTTTCCAGTGAGAGTACACCAACACATCTTCTGCTTTTGGAAACACTCAAGAAAATTGATTATCCAAATGTTTGAGGTTGTTTTTTTTTTGTTTTTTTTTTTTTGTTGGAGGGGGGTTGTTAACAAAGTCTATTCTTGATCAAGCATTGTCATTATGTAAAGGTACGCTCTAGTGGTTAGAGCATTTGCCTTGGATGCAGGATGTCATCATTATCCTGATGTCAGCACAATGTGACTGGGTGAGACAGCATGCAACATGTCTGCAGCATGACACCCCAGTGCTAGACATTACTTTAAACTGTCACACTGTAAACATCATAGCGATATGACTGAAAAATTTTAAAAGCTATGTTAAAAATCCAAATCACGCGCACAATATATATATATATATAAAAATTCAGGTTGAATGATTGCCAAAAATATGTTGCAGCTGTGTGTGTGTGTGTGTGTGTATGTATATATATATATATATATATATATATATATATATATATATATCTTTGTATGTATGTATGTATGTGTGTGTGTGTGTGTGTGTGTGTGTGTGTGTGTCATCTTAAACAATGTAAACATTTGTGATTTTGGACAATCCCAGAACGTTGATGAATCAAAATATCAGAGTTCATATTTTGGCCTTCAAATGAATTTACCACTTAAACAGAGACCATATTTGGTTTAATTAAAATTGTTTGCTGTATAATAAACATGGCCCTAGAGCATAATATAATTAGTGTGGCCCTTAGAACAGGTGTTACTACCTTGATTTATAAAACTAGCTCTGACATTCTTCAATTCTTTAACTTGATGACAGGTTGATGACTGCAATCTCTAATATAAATATGTACGTAGTCATATTCAAAGAATCCTCTGTGTTGGAGGACTTCATTATAGTGATTAATATAATATCTCTGTATACAATCAGGAGGAAATATAATGTTGCATATTCTGATAAACTAAAGAAGTCCATTGCATGCATTCCACGCATATTTAAAATGCTAATTTTTTATTCTGCACACGTGGTACCAGTTTTAAAAGTTTAAGTTGTGTTAACAGTTTATTCAAATACCAGATTTTTTTTATCCAGAATTCAAATGAGCATCCAACAACTTTTAATTATTCAAAAAGTCTTTTCATTTAATGAATTGATTCCGTTGTAGACGGTGCAGTATTCCAGTGACCACAGGAGGATGGTTGTAAGTTTCCATGGTACTGTGGTCTGTATGGGTCTAAAGATTTTGTGAAAATATTTTGAGAAGCTTTAATATTTAAAGTAAACATTTTAGACACAATAAATTATAATACACTGGTATTAATAGTGGGGGAGGAATTAATGATTTTTGGATCAACTCTATCAGTATAATAAATGCCCGTTTCTTTAATACATAAATCCATTGTGATAATTGAGTATATAATGACAACCATTCTTGATTTGATGGAATTTTTATGAATTTTAGTAAAAATTCAGCATTCAGAACAATACTGATGAAAGTCAAGAAAATCACATTTTTGGTTATAAACATGAGTTTTCTAAATACAATAGGAATAAAAGTACTACAGCACCAGTATGAAAGACTGGTACATAAAATGTAGTCGAGTAACTGAAAACCTAAATTTAGATAATAAAAAGAAATCCACTCAATTAGGCTGTAAATACATGAATAAAAGACAAAGGTATTCACGAGGAAAGGTAATGTATATATATTTTGGGGGTAAAAGTTCTTGAAGGGATCCTGGTATTGGGGAATGGATGGACCATTTATTTACTTCATTCGTTAATTGTTACATACTGTTTACAGGTATGTATCTAGGAATGTGGATGACATAATTAGAGTGATGAATCGCCCTCTTCATTTTGGGTTAAAAATCTCAAGGTCAGTCATTAACTGAAAAGAAGAAAACTGGTTTCCACACTATAACTATAGTTTTCTGTCTACTGTTACTAAAATCTCGGAATTGCTGCAAATGGGGTAAGGAGGAATTTCATGCTTAAAAGGTCAAAGGTAAGGGTTACTGACTGAAAGTAGATAAATGATTCCACACAGCAACTCGGTTCTCCACTACCAGTGGTTACTAAACTTTGTTGTGGATTGTTTGCACTTAATATAAAGAAGAACCTTATTGATTTTGGAGTTCAAATGTCAAAATTCAGGGTCATTATTATCAAAAAAATAAAAATGGTTTCTACACAATGACATTAGTTCTACAAGACATACTTAACCAAACTTTATCAACATTAAAATGTGAATTTAAATGGTACATTTGTACTTGTGGCCACCACTCTGGTGTTAAACTCATGACTGCCAGATTCAGAGATACATTTATTCTTATTTTTTGGCTATCGGCACCTTTACCGCACTTGCTAAAATCTATACAGGATTAATATGGCCAGAGGTTACACATAGAGTGTATATTTTAAACTTGTTAAAATTAAAATGTCCTATCAAAGCATGTCATGAAAATGTATTTATTATTATTATTATTATTATTATTATTATTATTATTATTTTGTTATCAACAGAGACCTTTACCTACATGTAACTAACCATCGGTTTGGAATAATAAGGCTTGGTCGACTTCCACTAGTTTCATGCTTTTTATGATAGAGTTTTAATTCAAAGACCAGACTTTAAATGAAAAGGTGATGTTTTCATTGTTGCATTTAATTCTGTTTATGGTTGCATCATGAGGTGAGTTTGCTTGATGCAACTTGTATAGATCAGTGTGATACATATATTGATGTGTTTCGACTACATTGCTGTAAAAATGTTTAAAAAAAAGTCTTCGTTTATTGGCATCAGATTTGCAGTACGTGTCCATTTTAGCATTAATTTGTGTTGGGCATAAAATATGGGTCACTGTAACCTGCTTTATATGATTGTGTATATTATTGCATGAAAATATTGATACCATAATTCATTTACCATTAATTTATTTCTGTATATAGTTTTCACTCTTGGCCCAGTAATAAATTGAAAATTCTGTATCTAGTATTTATTTTATTTCAGAATTTCCTCTCCTATGACTATGAGCAACTCCTAAATGAGGATCTTCCACAACCAGACCCCAACACTGGGTATCCCACCGTGTCCCATCAACAGTCACCTGTTAATCACCACATTCCACAACAAACTTCACCCTTACATTACTCTCAACATCAGCATCAAGGGTCACAGCAAAATGTCCCGAACCCTCAGACAATTTACAATAACCAGGGATACCAGGTGGTTCCGCAGTATAACGACTCTCATATACAGCAGGGATACAATGCACAAATGAATTCCTACAACAACACATCCATGACACAGGTGAGTCTTGCTCATAATGATTAGCATAAGATGACATACACAAGTGTTCATTAGATACAAGATTTATGCAGTGAGTTCAATAATAACATCATATATTTATGCCAGATGCAACAGGTATACAAAATGCAGATTAACTCTCAACATATACACACCAGTGGGAGTTGTTTAGTTAATAGAGGATGTTATATGAAATATTTTAGTTAAGAAATATCATTCATTTAATATGAAATCCTTTATCAGTGTTTGTTAGATACAGAAATTTTGAAAATAAATGCTAATTAGATTTGTGATTTTTAAACTAGTGTATATTAAATATAAATTTTATTTATGAAGTGAGAGTTTATAAAGTAAGAAACTAGTGTTAATTTGGTAGAACATCTTTGAAAGGAGTGCTAATTGGATGCAAAATTTACAAATCAAATAGTGTTCCTTAAATATGAAATTTCAATATGCAGATAGGACATGAATTGAAAGTGTTTATTTTCAAAAAATGAACGAGTGTTCATCAAGAAAAAAAAGTCCTCATCATGACATCATGAAAAAATAAAAATAAGTTGAATAACATCATCTAGATTTGAGCAGCTTTCATAATATATTTATATCTAGTGAAAAAATTGTATGAGATTCTGTTTTATCATGCATATGTGAGTTTCTTAACACGCAGGTTCAACAACTTTGCATTACTTAATATTTGTATAGTTTGATTTTTGTATGCTGTTTTTTTTATGGCATAGGAACACATTTTAGGTTTTATTGTGCCACTGCAAGTAGAGTAAATGGTTTGCCTGATGCAACTTGGTAGCCAGTTTGGGGTTATCTAATGGTGGGAATTGAACCTGCATCTGTTTCCTCTCATATCCAGGGCTTTAACCAGTGTTTTAAACCAGGATGCACCATTGTTGAATTAGCAAAAAATGGATGCTAAGTCACATGAACAACAATGTTTAATGTTCCAAAAATGGCAGAAGAAAAGTGATTTTTTTTAATTTTGCCCATTTTATCCTAATTCCATATATGGCAAACTCAGGGTTGTACAGATATCATTATGTACCCAGTACATCCCATACTGTTTCTTTCTGTGAATAAGCTTGATTTTTCACTATTTTCTAAATAAAATTAAGAGAGTTGTGTTCCCTGTTTGGCTTGGAACATGGTTTTAAATTTTGTTTTGCCAAAGAACATTTTTAAGGACTTCATGGTTTGAAATCAAGTTAGTATCAGGCTTTATATAAACAAGACGTAGGCCAAGTTATATATTCACCTTTTGCCAAAAACCTGTATGGATTGGATTTTTATACCACCATTGTTTTTTTTACCTGAAACTTTGCTCTTCTTTTTACACTTGGTAACTCTCTGAGGACTTCAAGGATTCAAGCTAACTTATAGATGAGGTTTTGTATAAAGAACATCTAGTTCATGTGACTGATATTTAATATTTTCTGGGATACATTTTTGGAGTTAATGCCCTAGTTTGGTTTCGAACTTGGCCTTTAGTTACATAAATTTAATTGGGGCATCCATAGCATATGGACGCAGTTTAATTTTATTTTATCCATCTTTTAAGAACTTTTCTCATTTGCAGGACATTACAGCAGTCTTCTGAGGTTTTTGAAAACATTTCTGAACTATTTGAACTTGTTTGGCAGAAAAAATCTTGTTACCATAATTAAGCTGAAGCTTCATGAGGTTGACAAATTAAATTATGTGTGCATATATAGATGACCTGATTAGATTCTTGTGTTGTCATGGCAGTTTTTGTCACTATTCTGAATTGTGCAATTTGTTTTAAGGCTTTTGGGTCTATTATTGGGGTTCTTTACAAACACAGATCAAGTTTAACATACTACAATAAAAGTTTCTTTCAGATGAATCAATACTGTATGGGATTTACCATTTATACATATGAAAATCTGATTTTTATTCATTACATGTTTTGTTAAAGAAAATAGAACAGGTAATAATAGTATGCTAGTCAGAAGGTCAACATGTAACATAATACAAGTAACCCTTTGTCACATCGAGTCAGTAAAATGTTTTTTCTTTCCCCAAACTGCAGATGTCCCCACAGCAGAGATATGGCCGACAGGAAAGCTTTGAGCAGACATGGCAGGATTTGGTCAATCTTTTGGAACTCCCACTGCAGAACAACAGCCAAATGGTCAATCAGAGCCAGAGAATGACCAACACTAGTGGTCAGTTGTCCAATGGGCACATGATTATGACTAGAATGAACACCACTACAGTTTCTACTTCCAACCCAGTGATGATGCCATCCCCAACAGATAATACAAGCTCAGTCCTAATCCAGAATGCTACCCTCCCTACTCCCCCAGCTGTTAGTGGCAACTTCACTGGCTTCAACAACACAGGTACTTACTGCAGAGTCAATTTAAACAAATTTATTTTATCAGATATTTTGACAGTAGAAAAGGAGGCAATACAGATGATGATGACCAAAAGGTCAGAAGACATCAAAAGTCAAGGCCAGTCAGATATCCCATAGCACATGCAAGACAATACTTTAGAAAGGGTTTATAATGAGTTATTCTTAGACAGTACGGTTTATAATGAGTTATTCTTAGACCGTACTTTAGAAAGGGTTTATAATGAGTTATTCTTAGACAGTACTTTAGAAAGGGTTTATAATGAGTTATTCTTAGACAGTACGGTTTATAATGAGTTATTCTTTGCCTTTTGACTTCGAAAATGTTCAGGAAGTTAAGAGATTGTGTCTTGCCTTCACAATCATCATAACACAAAGTATGACCTTTTTTTTTTGTTGGTGACAGGTTGCATCAACTACAATATTGTGTTAAAAGGAAGGATAACTCATTCAAGGTGAAAGGCACTGCATGGGAAAATTAATTCTTGTGTCCTTGCTTTGGAGGACAATGTTTAAACCGCAGATTTATTTTTAAAATAACGATTTACATGTCATAACTAGACAATATTGAATTCCATAACCATGCTATCTGCCTGGAGAGTAAGGTCTTAGAAAATATAAATCAGTGACCTTTATTTGTGTGTGATTATACGTTTTTGGAACCATTGAAGAAATTATAGTTTGTGATATATCTTGATGATGTTTTCCTGCATATTTAAATAGACCGTGTATTGTGTAACATAACCCTTGAGGTCAAGGTATTAAAAAAAAGGGGATAATGCAAGTCAATGGTTTGTTTTCTTATCCTATCATTTTTTTTTCTCACTCCTGCAAATATTTTAATGAAGTTTTATGCAGTTCCAATATTTACCATACGATTGTCAGGTCTCTCTGCTTAAAGGTCAAGGTCATCAGTAGGGAAAGGTTGTCAAATGAGCATATCATATTCTGTTTTGCAGTACTCATTTCAATTTGAGGCCTATTATAGAATGAAGTTACTTTCTTTGTCAGAAATGATGTCTCCTGTCCACAGCTCAGGAATGCTTTCTCCCAGCAGACAGAATAACACCATGTCCTCCCTACCTGGACAGAACTACAACTCCACTGTTCCCAATACCAGTGGCATGACACCAATTGAATGGGATAGCTCAAATATGCTGTTTCCAAACATGTCTGGCAGCATCAACCAGACCGAATCACTGGAAGATGTCGATGAACTTTTACCTGAACTCATCACAGAAGATGATTTGGATGGCATCAACCTAGCTGAAATGGGCATTAATGACACGGGTAAGCTGATCACTTTTGTTTTCTTCAGTTTTTGTATCTTGCAACATAATTATCATGCTTACTAGGAATGTGCTAAAATTGGGATATTTTGAGGTATGTGAAGTTTAATTGTTTGCAGAACAAGAATAAAGATTAAAACCAGCCAGCAAAGACTGAGGATATAATTTGTTTCTTTACTGTTACCTACATTAGCTCAGTTGGTAGACCATCAGAGTAATAATTGAAGGATAACAGTAGTGTTGTTCCAATTATTGATTATAATCGATCATCAGTTGGTTGAGCAAACCAATAAGATAATCGATTGTGAACTCCATAATCGGTTGTGTGTAAAGGGAAAATATTTTTTAAGGAGACTACTTTTAGGTGTATGCAAAGCACAAAGGTTAGGAAAACTACCAGCCACTAAAGTTAACCAGAAAATTATTAATTCCCTTTAGAACTACAAATTTGAAGCCTTACGATTCATAAGTAGGAACATATAGTCATTATTACATGGTCAAGTTGTCAAATTGAGTTAATAAATTTAAACACATTTTGTTGGTTTGTTTCAGTTAAATTGCAACATCTTTTGTAGTATTTATAAACAATGACAAACAAGAAAAGGCTTAAGTATGTCCTTATACTTTATATTATAGATACATCACATATGAACAAAAGAATTTGGGGGCATGGTAGCAGTATTTCAGTTTCATTTGACTGATCAACCATAAAATGTTGCGTTCATTTAACAAAGTTGTGGAACAAAAATAACACTCAATGTATAATTATTGTCAGGTTAAAGTATACATGTCATTAATTTAAAAGAGATTACTCCTGTACATTTATAAACATTTTGAACTCTTGATCAAAGAAATAACTGTTTAACACAAAAAAATAAAATTTGCTCTTAGTAACCGATAATAATCGATGATCACTTGGTTACGGGGAACCGATTATCGATCATGAATTTCTGACCGATTCCCGTCACTAGATAACAGGTTTGATGCCCAAGTCAGCCTGGGTTGGCTGCCACAGTGTGTCCTTGGGAAAGGCACAAAGGTACCATTTCCTCTGCATGATATAGCAAATAATGTACTCAACATGCCATTAAATTTCAAACAACCAACCCATGCTGCATCAGATGTTTGGAATTTGCATATGGTGCATGGCAGTTATTCTAGTAGTATAACTAGTCACCTTAACAATCAGAAGTGAAAGAAACAGAATGTCAAAACAAATTTTTGACGATTTCTATTTGTAGAAGATCTGCCAAGTTTTTACAAATATATGTATACTGTATGGGTTTGGCATGATAATGTGCTGAAAACCAAACCTCATCCATCATCCAGTATCTTATGCCGTCTATGTGACCCAACCTGGAATCACCATATTTCCATTATTTACAGTAACAGCACTCAGAAATTTGAAAATTTTTCATGCAGAAACAGAACATACTTTGAACAAGCTAAGGCAGGGGAAATTGAGCGACTCGTGCTTACATGATGATAGATACAATTGGGTCATGGTCCCCACCCTTCAGTTCATCAACCTATGTCAACTGTTTTTTGATGAAATTGTTTTGACATGTAATACATGATAAAATACATTTTGCAGGGATCCATTCTTAAATGCCATATTAATTGGAGTGGTATCCACAAATTTAAGCTAAAAATTTCTTAAATATATTTACAAAACCAAAAAAATTGATGTAAATGAAAATAGAGGAAGTTTCAATTGCAGATATTATTAATGTCTGATTACTTTTTTTGTTTTAAACTGGAAGCAATATTCCTTGTTCCACAAAAATATCCAATACTAATGGCTAAATGAAAATTTGTGTCTGAATCAGTAAGAGTTGTAGAAGGATCTCACTTATTAAAAATAAAAATGATTTTTTTGTGTGTGCTGTCAACAGTTTATATGTGTTGGTTTGTATCAACTTTAATATACAACTTGTTTAACACTACCTCAAAACCATGTTATGCAGTAATTTAGCATGTCAAAGTTTTGTATCAGATGGTAATGAGAAAGAGTGATAAAGTCAGTATGAACCCTAAAAAAAAATGAAGTTGTGCAGGTGGTGGTATGTGATGTATAAATCACTATAGTCATATTTACTGTAACTGTATGATTTATCTATTTCATGAATTAAACTACCATGACAGTCTGGCACTGTTCTCCTTTTTTTTTTTACTTGTTTCTACAAAGTCTTGACAATAATTTCTAAGATGCTTATTCTGAAGAAAACAAATCTGAAAATTTCAGGCTCTTCATTTTTTTTCTCACCCTTTTTCTGTTCCATCTATGTGTTCTCCCTCTTTTATCTTCTCATTATATTAGTATGGCTTGGAAGCTAGCTTAACGAATGGACTGCAAACAAAAGGGTAAACACAAAAATATATAAAAAAGCTTGTTGACTTATTAAAGAAGAGTGTAACTCTGAAAAGTAAACAAGAATTAATAATAATTACTTCAACGATGTGTGCTTAAACTTTCATATTTTTACAATACAGTATTTATTTGTTGAACCCAGTGCAAACTTTCCCAAAAGGAAAGCATGGGTTCATCTGTTTAATGGATAAATAACTAAGACAAATTCCATGAAATCATTTCCATGCGACCTGCAGTGTTGCAGTGGTATCTTGCTTACTTTGCATCTCTGTAGTCCCAGGTATGGTTCCCAAGTTTCTTTAGCCACAGTGGTATGTAGTGCCTGTTTGAGGTTTGTGGTGAACCTCAAAGAGCACAGTGTGCTGATTTGTAAGCTATAGAGAATGCTTCCTATTAGTTATGAGACCTTCATGTGTAATCATCAAAAAAATAAAATTTATACTCCATTAAATCATGGGGACCCCGAGTGGCAGAGTGGTCTAAAGCACTATCTGTTACAGATCACTGCCATTTCACCTCTGTCTGCGTGGGTTCGAGTGTCATATTCGGCCAATGTGGTTATGTGAGAAAGCTTGCCAGTAGCTTCTCGTGGGTCGGTGTTTCTTTCCAGGGTTTTCCCCGTCTTCTTCCTCCACCATTAATACTGGCTGCCATGTATAGCCTATCGTGTGCTGAAAAATGGCGTTAAACCCCACAACAACAACCATTAAATCATGCTCACCATGGTATCATAAAATGTGATAGATCATAATAGACATTGAATTATTACACACACACACACACTAAGGCATTGCTACCCTGAAATGAGTTCACTGGAATAATCCTTATTATCAATAATAACAATATTTAACTTTACATCATCTTTTGAAATCCAACAGTAACGCAGTACTGAATTTTCCATTATTCTTTTCAGTCATTAACCTGTCACCTCCCATAAAGAAGCACAGCGATGAAGCAAGCAGCGATTCAGCCATGTCCATTGGGTCACCTGAACAGGTTAGTGGTTTATATTGTTGATTAAATTAATGGCATATCAGCACATTTAAAGCTATTTACTGCTAAGGCAGTAGGAATAAATTGGACAGCAGTGGAACCTAGTACTTTAGATAGCGATTCTTTCATGTTGACAATCTAGCCACTGCAGTTCGTAGTGGTTAAGTAAATGTTCATTCCTTTCTATGATGTTTCATAGTCTTATAAGTACATGTTCTGCAAGTTCTGTATAGATACTTTTTGATACGTAAAATTTTCCATATTTGTTCTATGTTGCCATGGAAACAAAATAGTAGGGTAAGTACTGTAAACTGAGAGTGCATGCTGTGGACCGGGAGTGATGTGTCATCCCCGACTTTAAGAAGACTTGTTTTAGTTGTGGCAGATGGGTTAAGATAGGCTCAACTTCATTTCATTTAGTCTTAGTTTTGGTGGGGAATTTTTTAATTTATTTTTTATCTTTTAAAAGTGGCAGATTGGGGTGGGGTGGGATATTGAAACTATTAGAAAAATTCTTATCTTTTTTTAACTTAAAAAAATAACTGGTCTTCTCTGAAAATGTATACCGGTATTTCATTTGGGGCCAAATAGTAGGTGGCCAATTGTAGTGCTGGTCTAAAAGGACTATTCTGTTTTACAGGACACCTTCAGTGAATCTACAGGGTCTCCATATGATGGCCTGGAGGGTGCAACTGGTGGTCATGACTATGACAGCTCACCTGGAAGCTCCAAGACCTCAAAATACGATCCTGATGATTACAGCTTCAGCCATTCATGTAGCTACAGCCATAGTGAAAATGGCCACTCAAACTACAGCTCATCTTTTAATGATACCGGTTATGGAAGCCAAGGCAGTCCCGCAGATACAAACCATATTCACCACAATCACTCTTATCCTCTCCAGCCAGGAGCAGATCCAAAAGATGTTAAGAAGCAAATTGGTAACGACAAGCCAAAGCACAAGGGCCCACATTGCCGTGACCACAAACGAGTGGTTGAGATGAAGATTCCATTCACAGTGGATCAGATTGTGAATTTGCCAGTGGAGGAATTCAATGACATCATGTCTCACCACAAATTCAATGAGCAACAGATACAACTAATAAGGGATATTCGTAGGCGGGGAAAAAATAAGGTGGCAGCACATAACTGTAGGAAACGAAAAATGGACATAATTTACACCCTGGGAGATGAAATGCAAAAGTTGGAATCAGACCGAGACAGACTTATACAGGAGAGATTTATGATTGATAAGGAAACGCGAGAACTAAAGGAAAAGTTTGGTGCCCTCTACCAGGAAATTTTCCATTCCTTACGAGATGAGCATGGTCACCCATATGATCCAGCTAGATTCTCATTGCAGCAGTCCAGTGATGGTGATGTTTTCTTGGTACCCAGAAATTTTACTTCAGCACCTGAAAATCATGATGATAAAAATAAGAAAAGGAAAAATGACAAAAAGTGACAAAGTAATGAACAATTTTATTTTTGAGGTATTAGATATATAAATCATTATCCAGATATAATGAATGTTGCTCATTATATGAAAAGGAAATGTACCATAAATTATTGTCTTAAACTGAACATATGAAAATGATGCAGAAGATGATAATGAGATATATCATGAACTATGGGATGAAATAATATGACATATATGAGATATCATAGTGTATGAGGACCTCAAAAGTACTTCTTGAAAGGGTAGGATATTTTTAATAATTCTAATCTCAAAAAGTGGGAAAAGGGGGCATTTATTTTTTTAGTCAATGGACCTATCATAGGCATAACAAATTTTAACAGTCTGAAATGGAAACAGGGGTAAATTGAAATCAAAGAAGTAAAAAATAAATGTGGAAACATTTTTTAAAGAATTTTAATTAGTATTCAACTAGTTAAGTCATTAAGTCAAAATTTTAAACTTGTTTTTATTATTTATATGCAAGGCACCATTTATGTTGGCTGGTTTGTTTCATATAAACATCTTAACATCATTTACAATGCTTCTGTATGTGACCCTTACAAAATATTTTGTAAAAATACATTGTACTAAATAATGGTTGTGAAAGTACTTAATACACAAAGAGATAAGATCATTGAATATAAAATAAAATATAGAAAGCAATCAGGTTATGCAAATGTACAGTATGCACAAAGTGTATTGACCATATTTTACCCCTTTTTTTCCATTGATGTCTACCATTGATTCACAACCACACACACAAACAAAGCTACACTTTGTATTATCTGTGCATTATTGTTGTAGTCAGGCCAATGTTACACTATGCTGTTGGGTGCTGGATCTGTGATTTTACAACTGGTTAAGTTGCAGCCAAATCCCTGAGGGAAAGAGTCAGATATACACATTATTCCCCAAATGGACCAAGTAGAATCTAGAATATGTCAGCATTATTTCATGAATATTGTACAGGAAATATCCAAAATACATCCAGCAGTACTAAGCATTGCACAGGCATGACCAGTAACACGGAAATCCACTTCGTGTATACTGTACCACACTAAAATTCATAATAATAGTTTTGTTTATTGTGTCCCTTGATTAGAGATACAGCCATAGAATGTAGAATGTTTGATTGTTTCTCATGTACTGTATACAATGAACAGTTTGCATTCCTAAGTCTATCCTTATACAGTTTGTTCTATTGTATTCTTTTAAAGAGTGTATTTTTCATGACATGGTTTTGTCCCTACAACCTTGGTGATACAGAAATATCCTAAGCATTTAAATTTTTTCATTTATTTCATGTCATCTTTTATACTGTACAAAATACACTGCTTGCTTGTTACTGCATAATTTATTCTTCATTAATATTATATTTTTAAAAAAATCTGTATATTAAGGTCATGGTGCAACTGTTTAGTGTGGACAAATATAGTATCATATTCCCAATAGTCAATCTTAAGGTAGTTTTACATGATGTGCATCTATTTGCTTTGTTAGCATGTATCTTTTAATCTTTACCTTGTACAGTACTCTGGATCCACCCATTCAGTGCATAGATCCACAGTAAATAGTTGGGGATAACATCAGACTAGTAATTCAAGGATCAAAGGTTCAGTATCTGCCCAGCCTAGCTGGTCGGCTCCCATTGTTTCCTTGGGAAAGACACTTAGCTCTCATTTCCTCTTCATGAAAACAGCTGTTTTGTTAAAAGTGCTGTCAAACCCAATCAGCTGACAATTGTACAAGTTTTTACTTTGCCTTTTAATGTACAACTGTAATACTAGATAGGGTATACTGCTTGGATGTAAAGCTGTATTGACTGATGCTATGCCAAAGATGTATGGAGTATGTAATGAAGGAAATTTCACAAACATTATGCATGTAAAATGAATGATAAGCCAATTTAATAGCATGTACTGCTTTGTATGAATAATAGCATTTTTTAGTTGGAAACGTGTGAAGAGCCTGTCCTAGAAATTAACTAGAACTGAGTGTAAAGAGAATAAAAAAAACGTGTTTGAAGAAACAAGATTTTATTAACTATGCACCTTTGATAAATTTTGATGGTAGATGAACAAAATCTTCATGCGTTGAGAGCATTTTTAGTTCCCTATTAAACCATTTATTCTCTGTTAGAATAGGAGGAGGAGGAAGGCATTGAATAGTGCCTTTTTATCCATACAGCTTCTTTTTCTACACAGTTCATTATTATTGGATTTCAAACATATTTGGTATGCACCTAGAAATTGATGAAAACTTTCGAGTTTGCCAGCACCATGTATTATCATATCGGAGAGCTATGGTCTCTGACCAACCCACTCTGGTACGACAAAAATAAATCCCATGATTTCTATTACACTATAAGAAAAATTGGTACACATACTGACATTGACGTGACCATGGTTGAGTTTAGTTAACAACATTCTACAGCCCTGGATTGTCAGACCCATCTTCCTTTTTTTTCCAGCTAAGTAGCTCCATTATTTATTTATTTCAAGAAAATTATTAAGGCAGCTGTAATTTTAATGAGACCAATGAAAAGTGGAGGACATCAATTCCTGGAACTGACTTGCTTTTAATTTCATCTCTCCTTTCTAAATTCGTTGTTTGTTTGTTTTTTGCAATCTGCTGGCTTAGGGGTTTTAAATAAACCAGTTCACTCTCAGGCATGCTTCAAAGGTAACCAATGAAGGCAGGACATATGTTTGAATCAGATGGGTCAATTGCTATGGTGTGTCCATCGGCAGGGCACCTTATTCCAATTCTCTTATTACTAAATATGCTTCTTGGGTTGATATGCCATAAAATAACCAAACCAATTAGCTTTAATTTCTAAAGGTGCCAGTTTTCTTAGATTTTGGAAAAGAGCAAGGATTAAATTTATTCATTGTACTTTTCCTGCAAGAGGTTTCTGTAAGGTTTCAGAAATTAAGAAAAATAGGTTTTGTTATTACTTACATTTATAGACACTAACATTGTTGATTGATTCCTTATTGTTATGAACAAAAACAGAATAAGCCATTTTAAAAGTTTTGTAACTCTGCATATGCTAAATGATATGTTAAGATTTTGCCATGTAATTTTTGCTATGCAGACTTTTTGTTTTGGTCTTGTTCTTCGTTTCCTTTACAGTGAAATATACTGAGATAGTTATTCTTTTGTGTGTGTATGAATTTATATGCATAACAAATTGAACTATGCATTTGCTCTACTGGTTTTTAAAATTGTCATTTGGAATTTTTAGATATTGTAAACTGACTCTAACATTGGAACAACAACACTATCGTATGTACTTTCATACAAGATGAGCCTAACTGCAAACTGCACAGTCCTAGATGGGCCATTGCATAATGTGCTGGCAGATCTTGGTCTGTGCACTTTGTTAGGAGTAGCCAGTACAAGAAACAACAAAGACCCTGATCTGCGGGCACATTAACCATGTGACTAGACTTACAAGCGAGTACATACGATATTAGTTGCCAATGCGTTCACATATCTCTATAATGTACCGTCATGTTAAACGGGGTCCCTAGTGGTCTAAAGCGCAATCCATTACAGATCAATGCCATCTCACCTCTGTCTGCATGCGTTTGAGCCTCGGATTCGGCCAATGTGGGAAAGCTTGCCAGTAGCTTCTCATGAGTCGTTTTTTCTTTACGGAAGGGTGGGGTTCTGGGTTCTTCCTCAACCATTAATACTGGTCACTATGTATAGCCTATCCTGTGCTGAAAAATGGTGTTACACCCTATAACAAGAACAAAATTGTAAACTGGCTGATTGGTTATTATGCTGGACTTGAGACCAGAATGGGGCATGTTCAAAACCTGCTGAGACCATGTTGATTCAGCATGGTAACTTTTCATATGGTAATCTATTATTAAGCATGTTCTTTAATGAATAAGTTCAAGGAAAAGTGATGTCGTTTTCGAAAAAACTTGAATGATTTCTAGGAATCTGTATTGAAAGAATTCGACCCTATTAACTGATATGATAGGGAGTGGTGTTAGTTAAATGTACTCTGTAAACATTCCACTTCGTTGATAGAGTTGGTAGCATGCAAGAGTTAAAGGATGCTTTGTTAGCTTTGAAGTGAGAAGATGTTTGTACTTTTCTGAGGTTATTGTTTCCACTGTTATATTCCGGTTTCTAAGGTTTATAAGATATACCCAAATCAAGGACTTAGTTCGACTCTATTGCCCAAACATGGTTCGAGTTAATAATTCAAGAATTAAGTCAAGAAAACGACCAAAACAATTACATTAAAAGAAATATATTTTTTAAGTCAAAAGACATGATAAAGAATCAAAATGCAAAACATTGGATATAAATTATTGGTATATCTTTTAGCTGGTATATTTAACAGTTTATGTTAATGCCAAATCATATCCAACTCCTCTCCTATAGTTTGGTCCCATATTTATGTGATGTTATGGCTTTGCTGCATCAGACCGATTTTTGGTTATATTGTGCTATTTAATTAAATTTCTTTGCCTAACAACAACTAGGATTAGTTCTGCTGACCTTAATTTACATGTTGCTCAGACTACGTTTTTTTTGTGGTGTTTTCATTTGGTTCTTTGCTATTCCCCATCAATCCAGATGAAATATCCAATCTCCAAGATCATCTTACACCTTGTTATAAAATGTAAGGACACTTTTTAGAGATGAATTTAACAGTCCTGATTGGACTGGTAAACGGAGTAGTATCTTTCATTTCAACCTGGTCTTGGATAAAAGAAGTTTTGTTGCTTTTATTTCTCAAATTTCACATAAAAATAGGATGTGGTTTCTGTTGAAGTTATGCCTAAATCCTGGCTGAAATAACTTCCCTATATATTGTATTAATATTATTTTTTTTACTGATAGTGTTCCCTTTCCTTGACAGGCCTAAAAGTATGAGATAAAGTATTAGACATTCCTTTGACTTGGCGTTCCCGTCACTTTTAAGTACCTTTTGTGACTCTTTTAAAAAAAAATAATTTGACTCGAGTCTTCTTGATTGTGCCTGGAGAAAATGCATATCAGCAAGCCATGTTTTGACTTCGTTTTTAACCTAGGCCAACGAATAGAATCAGATTTTATTGATCATTTGAACATTATCCTGCAGTTTGTGCGGTCTTTCTTCCCTTTGTCTGTCACCCATCTTCCTCCGGAACTTGGATGGTGAGGTACATTCTGCGGCTCATATGAGATGTTAGGAATGTTCTCACGATTATTGGAGTCAGGAGGCCCATCATGAGACCTAATACTTTTTCTATAGCTCTTTGTAGGAGTTGGAACAGAGGCGTAGCTAAGGGGGGGGGGGCAGGGGTGGTACATATGTCCCCGGGCGCCAAGGTACAGGGGCGCCAAAATGAGGCTTACAACGTTACATTATAATAAGTAAACAAGGGTAATAGAAAAATGTGATTAAACGGGGAGGGGGCTGGGGCGCCAATTTTATAGTTCGTCCCCGGGCGCAAAATATCATAGCTACGCCTCTGAGTTGGAAAATCCCATCTCATAATGTTATTTGTGTAGCACTTTTTAAAAAATAAAAATACAAACGGGCGTGCACCAACCTCGTTTTACACGTTTTCAGAGACAGAGTATGAAGTTATTTTATTGAAATTAAAGCTGATTGCAGATAATAACGGGGGATATTTCATTCAAGTAGATGGTCACTGTGGTCAATAATACCGATTATTTATCTGCAAAAATGTTTACCCAAGATTTGGAAAAAGACTTCAGTGACAGAAATGTACTGAATATACCAGTCCTGCAGGGCTGATACCCCTCCTATACCTCTTAAGTTACTTCGGGACATGCGGCACGAAAGGGGTTAATTGCTACTTCGTTTCGTAACAGAACACGGGTTTTATACCTTGACATTGATGAGGTCAGCCTGTATAGAGTTTCATGCAACATTAATTATGTGCAGTCATGTATGGCAGGATTGAATTCCATAAATTGAAGATGAAAAACGTGTCACAGCGATGTTTTGTCTGATTGGTATGAATTGTAAAGCAGTATGTTGTATCTTAGTCATAAAAGATAATGGGCATGTGATTGTGACCTTCCTGGATATATTGTTACCTGAAGTGAAAACGGGGTTTTTGTATACTGCAGTTGCTGTATATATATATCTGCAACAGCAATTTGTTTCTATCCCAAATCTGAGACCTTTGAATCTCCTCGCCTAGAAAGTGAAATATAGGTGAGAATATTGTAAACGCATGAAAACGCATAAAGCAAGACAGAACGAATAATGGGTGTTGGCCACTGTCATATGATCTGCTTAAGTTTCTCATGTTTGATTTACTTAGTGCCGTAGGTAAACCGACTTGGTACGCCAAACTTAAGATCATCATCGCTCGATTTTCAGTATCAATCTAAATCTTTACTTTGTTGTGTCCTGGTGGTCCTGTGCATATCGGGACAAATTGGTTACTCTTTAGTTGAGTCCACTTACAGCTCAGCTTGGAAATGGGGTTAGATTTGGATGAATACGGACAGTGTTTTTGTTAAATGGAATTGCAGGTGAATGTTTTTGTTTCTCCACCTGCTGACCCTTGTATGTTTGGTACAAATGAGTTAAAATTCACTTTTGTATAAAAATAACTTAACTATGGAATTGTGTTTGTAGCTCTTGTTGTTTATTATCTAATAAATATTTTGCTAAACAAGTGTGTGACCTCAATTTATTCATTCAGACATGAAAACAGAAACCATTTTCGGTATTGAAATAAAGCATCTTTAAAAAAAAATACAAAAAGAGACCAGAAGCTCACCCACATAGCCCCGCGCCTCAACCCACCTACCCGCAAAAAAACTTACTGTCCCAGCTTTTGCAATATCACACTATTAATTCTGTGTGAATTTGAGTAATATACTCTCTCTCTCTCTCTCTCTCTCTCTCTCTCTCTCTCTCTCTCTCACACACACACACACAATGACACATTTACAAGCACATTCAGTGCTTGCACCAGAAAATTGTAAGCCCAAGTGAAGCTGATGCGTTGACGTCTTATGTAATAATAGTACATTACAGATAAGAAATGATAGCAAGATAGAAGGTAAATGGCATACGTAGAATGTGCATCATTCGCCTATGAGAATACGGCATTCCATAGCTAAAAAATCAAACGGGTGAAAGGACATACTGTGAATATCCGTCTACACCTGAGTATTGTTGGGAGATATCTTGAAGTTAAAAAAGTAACGTGTTCTTTTAGATGACCCATGTACACTAACTGAAGACTAACCAACATCAAGTCTTTGTGACTTAAAGGTTATATGGAATAATTTGTCATTCAAATCCTGGTTTGCACAGTTCTCCCCGAACTGAGCTAAACGTGTTGATGCATCGCATACGCCGACGGCTCAACATACTGGCGAATGCAGTTCTATCCCCAAAGTACATAATATAATTCACATATTTTCTTTCACCGATAATAGTTCTAAAGCTGGACTGAGATGGTTCCAATTGTAATATAAAATTGATGAATTAAACTTTAGAGAAAATTCACACTAGAGTTAAAACATGAGCTTCGTACATCGTCTGTTTATTACCTGCAACCACAAATGTACGATAACCAAGGAAACCATGTGGGTGCTAGAACTATTAACACATTAATTTTAATACTGTGAAGATGTTTGCGCACTCGCTGCGAGGTCTAGATATTTCACCTTTGAAATTAGTTTTAAACTTCATCTAGCCAATTTGTATTGGTTTGTCTTCAATACTTAATTGAAAATCTGGTTTTATCGTCCAGAAGAAGATGAAAGTGATGATGATGATCATCATCATCATAAGAAGTCTCTTTACCTAGTGCAGTCGTTGAGGCACTGTGCTGCCAAACATCTGACAAGTTCCCTCCACTTGTCTCAATCATGTACCAATGCCTGGTGTCTCCGCAAAACGTTTCCTGGACCATTATGTGATGTCAGTCGACTTTTTTCTCTGTCTACCTCTCCTTCTACCACCTTGGACACTGCCCTGCAGTACTGTTGTGGGTAGACTGTTGGCTCTAGTGACATGGCTATACCATTTCAGTATTCTCTTTTTGACAGTGGTGAGAAGGTCTTCGAAATGGCCTACTTTGTGAATGATGGTGTTACGCACTTCTTCATTTGTGACGTGGTCCATGTAAGATATGCCAATAATGGTTCTGTAGCATTTCATTTCAAGTGCCTGGAATCTTCGTTGTAATTCTGCTGTCAGGGTCCAGGCCTCGCATGAATACAGAAAGATTGAGATGACTAGTGCTCTCAGTATAATTGATTCAGTTTTCAGACATATTCTTGTCTCTTCGGATGGGTCCAAGCTGACATCGCTGCCGTTGTTTGTGCTGCTCGTGACAAAATTTCTGTTTTTGATCCCTCTTCAGTGATTATGGAACCAATATATTTGAATTGTCCCACTATTTGAAGTTCCTTTCCTCTGAATTTAATCTTAGTTGAGATTTATTTGCCACTATTTTGCATCAGCTTTGTCTTCTCGGCGCTTATCTCCATGTCAAATCTGGAACTTGTCAGATGTTCGACAGCACAGTGCCTCAACGTGGGTGACAGGAGACAACCTTGCCGTACTCCAACTGTTGTCTTGAACCAGTCCCCACATAACCTTGAGCAATTACAGCACTGGTAGCCTTGGCGTACAGCTGCTTGATGGTACTGGTCAACTCTTGACCCATGTTGTGCTTCTTCATTGTGACCCATAATGCCTCATGCCACACTCTGTCAAAAGCCTATTAGAAATCTATGAACACATGATAGATGTCTTGTTGATGTTGTGAGTACTTTTCACACAGAACCCTAAGATTGAATATTTGTTCTGTTGTGCTTCTTCCACTACGGAACCCTGCCTGTTCAGCGATTATTTCTTCAGTGATGATGAAAATTAACAAAATGCTGTTATCACCTTCGCTCAAACGTCTTTCCCTGCGTTCCTCTAAATCTATCAGGTTCTCAAATGTATATGATCATTATTCTTTTTAAGTCAAGTTAAGTTTGTGTTTGTAAGCAAATTCAGGAATGATAAGTTTAGAGATTTTTCTTACTTTAAATAACTTTCATTTTAAAACTGCGTAACTGCAGTCAGATAATTCCGAGGTAATGATTTTTCTTAAGTAAGATCATAATCGCACTGCTAGACTTGCCGTTTCATTTTGAATTCTTGTGTCTGCCGCTTTTCTTCCCATATAATTCAAAAGCAATGAAAACGAGAGTCAAATTATGGATAAAACATATGAAAATGGATTTTATTCTTTGATTTCCTGTAAGTGCAGATTGTTCCTTTTATGAAAGCAACAATTTTTGGGAAAATCTAAGCGCGTTTTTCAGTCATAATTTCATCCCCACTTCAAGTGTTGGTAAATTCCAAATGGCTCCGTCTACAGAGAACAGATTAAAATTATCAAATCTTTATGTACATCAAAGACCAAACCAATCTTACCTCAAGCTGCCTATTCCTAGTCTTCAACAGGCAAACACTTCCGCTTTTTTTTCTTCTCAAGACGAGGTATAATTCCCATTAATGATTGATATTTCCCCCAAAACGATATATCTCCCCCAAACCATTCTTTCTTGTGTAAACGTTGATAGTAGATTTTATTAGTTTAAGCTAAGAACTTAAGGTCTATTCATCGTTAGGATGAGGATCAAAACAGGTTTTGGTGCACCAAGACCTCTGACGCCAGGGGCAACCGCCCATCCATCCCTCCCCCGTTAGGACGCTACTGTTAATAAAAAAGCTAGAGAGTGCAGATGGTGTTTGCATAAGGTAAATTTATCTACATTTCAAGACGCTGATGTGAAACTTTAATGAGCGACAAACGCGAATATCACTCAGGGCTGAGCAAACTATAACTGTTACGTTACGGATCGGATCACTGCCATCTCACCGCTGTCTGCGTGGGTTCGAGTCTCAGATTCGGCCAATGTTGGTACGTAAGAAAGCTTGCCATTAGCTTCTCATGGGTCGGTGTTTTCGTCCTCCACCATTAATACTGGCTGCCATGTATAGCCTGTCATGTGCTGATAAATGGCGTTACACTATGCAACTACACCTATAACTGTTCAGCTGCATTCTGCTGGTGTAGATGTATTTTATCCAGTTTCAGTTCCACTGCTGGAACTGGTCTATCCACAGACCCATCTCCATGAGCAGATGTACATTGAATACCTCACTGAGTCTACTTCTGATACTGTTATTAATGACAAGTCAGTGATGAGATTCTGATCCCTTTTCTGGCTATAATTCAGACTGGTCCGTCGGCGCGGCAGAGCAGGGACGTCATGGGGTGGGGGGAGAGGAATTTGCACGTGCTGTAAAGTTGCTGTAGCCTGTATACGAAAATTATCAAGCCCGTCATGCCCCGCCCCCCACCTCCCTCCTGAAAAGATTGAAATGACGGCCCTGCCTCAGAGGCATTGTACATTCATCACCTATATAATCCTGATGTATTATGATAATGTCGAACGTAGAGCGATAATGCAGAAATATACCCTTTAATTCGAATGGTTAATAGAGGTGCGTAGCTACCACAATGCAGAACTAGACAAATCATATGGGCCCATGAATTACTTTTGTACGCGATATATTAGGCAAAAACCGATCGGTAGGCTTTGCAATGGGCACAAATAACCTAGCTAAGCCAAAGCACTAATAAAATCACACACGTCAAACCGGCAAGGAACGGCTGGATTAGGTAACAATGCAGACCGAAATTGTCGTTGAATTTTGGACCTAAAAAAAATAGACCCGTGCAAGTTAGAGAGATCTTAACTGAGTTCTTGAAGAGCAAAGTAAACGTACATATCTATCTATCTATCTACTTTAGTGCATTATTGATGAATTGGTTTTGAATTCTGAATGATATAATCTGGTTGTTTTGAATTTCGGAACAATTATTTGCACAGTGTTTAAGTGAATAGAAGTAATAACATTCACGAATATATGGCAATGGTATGATCTCGTATGCATTTTCTGAAATGTTAATATTTGCTTTACCCTAATCTCTTCTCAGTTGAACAAATGAATGCATACAAAAACCTCACTCGACCTCTCATATATATATATATATATATATATATATATATATATATATATATATATATATATATATATATATATATATATATATATATATATATATATATATATATATTTAGTTACGTGCTTAGGCTCGAATGAACAGTAACATAGAAAGAGTGAAAATAACAAGCTTGTAAAAACTTAATAAACAATTTATTGAGTACAAATATTTTTCAGAAAAGAAAAATAAAGTTACAGTTTTAAGAATCAATTCCAAAATTAATCTAAAATAGTTCAAAATATTATCCACTAGAGAAATGGCAAAAGTCCTGGTAATAAAATGTCCAAATAGTTCTAAGTTCGAATTCCAGCGAAGTATCCAAGATGGAAGACGATGTCACTTGATTTAGTCAGTTCTTGTTAATAAAATCTCTATGAGCACAACTCTTTCCCAGATAAATAATAAAATAATTCCTCTTGATCCAAACGAATTGACACAATTTCCAGTACAAGGTAATTTATAATAACTCAAAAAGGCACAACTTAATATTCTAACAGCCCAATTTTCTACTGAATAACTCGCTCCAAAACATAGTTTATATACCTATTTTTACGTAAGCAAGAAAGGGGTCACGACCTTCTAGAATCTCTCAGAACAATTTTACGTTCAAGAAATCACGTAAACAGCGTATGACCCAACTAAATTAGAAAGATGTTTATACTTTACTCCATTTTGTCCTTGGAACCAATCAATCATTTTAAAAGCTTGTTTACAACTCTGAAACCAGGTTAGAAATGAGGTCAACACCTGGTGTTTATCCTGTAAGGTACAGGTCACCCCCCCCCCCTTCAATGAACGAATCTTAAAACTTAAAATGCCAAATTTAAATCTAACAAACAAAAATAAAAATAAATATAAATGACATATCAAATATACGTAACAATATATATATATATATATATATATATATATATATATATTGTATGCATATGTGTGTGTGTGCGTGTGTGAGCGTTTATGCATATTTATGACTCCATATTCTAGATAAGTCTTTCAATTTTTAAGAAAAGGAGAGAATATTACGATCCTGTCCGACCTAATTAGCATGCGTAATGTCGCAAGGTTTTTAGAATTGTGGTTCATCGGGGGTGGGAAGGTGGAGGTGGCATGAGTGTACGGATGAAAATGGTTATTCATAGCGTCAAAATATCTCCAGACTTGTAGACCTTTTCTCTAGTAGAATTGCAGCAGGATCGTTATATCACATAATTGCTTTGTGACGGATGGGTTATACCTTAGACGCATACAAATGCATGGGTCATGCCTTGGAGGTATACAAATGCATGGGTCATGCCTTGGACGCATACAAATGCATAGGTTATGCCTTGGAGGTATACTAATGCTTGGGTCATGCCTTGGACGTATACAAATGCATGGGTCATGCCTTGGAGGTATATTAATGCTTGGGTCATGCCTTGGACGCATACAAATGCATGGGTCATGCCTTGGACGTATACAAATGCATGGGTCATGCCTTGGAGGTATACAAATGCATGGGTCATGCCTTGGACGCATCCAAATGCATGGGTCATGCCTTGGAGGTATACTAATGCTTGGGTCATGCCTTGGACGCATACAAATGCATGGGTCATGCATTGGGGGCATTCAGGTCCATATATCATGCATTGGATGCATACAGGTCCATGGGTTGTGCCTTGAAGGTATACAAATGCATGGGTCATGCCATGGAGGCATACAGGTCCATGGATCATGCATTTGACGCATACAGGTCTATGGGTTGTGCCTTGGGTATAAAATTGCATGGTTCATGCCTTGAAGGTATGCAGGTACATGGGTCATGTCTTTGCTGCATATATTTACATGGGTCATGTCTTTGCTGCATACAGGTACATGGGTCATGCCTTGAAGGCATACAAGCTACAACACGTACAAGGGTCATGCCTTGAAGACAGGTGTGGTGACTGGATTATAGCTTAGAAACTGGTAAGATCCCCACCCTAACACTATGTATACATGTATTGGCCTGAAAAGAAATTGACAATATGATGCAAACTTAATATAGTTCCTCGAACTTTTCCAAAGGGATTAGACCACAATTAATTTTAGCTGACACGAATTTTAACCTTTGAGAAAATACAAGTATTCAGTGTACTTGCCGATTAAGTGTTCTATTTGAACGGAATTAACAAAAGCCTTCCGAACAATCAGAATGGTGCGCCGCTGAATCTTATTCTGTTCTTGTGATACATGACTCAACTGTAAGGTAAACGTTACCTAAATCACCGTGTATATAAATGGTTATTTTGACCTGCCGGGAAAAAAAAATCGATTCATGTAAGTACACAGACAAATCTATGTTGGAACTTAATGCAGTGATAAATGTCCCTGAAATTTAAAAATGAAAACTTAAACTATGGCATTACAGTCAATGGCCTGAGCTCCAAGTATTAAATATAATCTCTACTGTGCGCACAGACACGCACGCGCGCTTCAAGACTGGTGCCCATGTCAATTAATAATTTTAGTTGTCTTACTTTTTGCTTAACCCCTCAGACTTAGTCTTAGCAACACACATTTAGGTGGTGGGAATACTTGCCAGGTGAATGCGAGATTGCGCGTGAAACATGTTCAATGCAAGCAAATTAGATGCCAAATTTTATATATCGCCATTCAGTCATTGAACAAAATTGACCCAAACACTATGTATTAGATTACGTTCACGAAGTGTCAAAAAAATGCAAATAAAACGAGGGAAGGGGGCTGCACGCTACAAAGACACACACAATTAATGAAGGGATTTTGTCACAAACTGAAGAAGAATAGAAACAGACTCGATAATTTGGGTTTCATCGATATATTTTGAAATTATTTACACACACACACACACACACATATATATATACACACACACACACACATATATATATATATATATATATATATATATATATATATATATATATATATATTCGACTTAACTAACTAAATTTACTTTAAATTCAATATAATACCTTTATCTTTATATTGATAAACGTCCTAAAATATTTACAGAAAGGGAAATATAATAAATGAGGAAATTTATGTTCATTTAACATCCCCTTCTTTTACACATCTACGCGAGTCAAGCATTCGATCTATATTGCAATTTTAAAAAAGCATTAATTACTTTGCTATCCTAATTTGGTTTCTCACTCATTGTGTGTTTCAGTTACGTAATTTTCTTACAGAATGTGTGATTGTACATGTTTTTTCTTCTTTTTTACTTCTTTTAACTTCCAGATACGAAATATTAGGTTACATTTCTTTGTTTTAAAAATACTAAGATGTTAAACGTTTATTTAATAGTAAGTATAAAATTGTGTTGAAATCAAAATGTAAGCAATAGCGCGTGCAGAGCGTACAGTAATCGATCATTATGATATTAAAATAATTTATAGCTGTGGTTTTAAATTCCTAGACGATTACTAATTTATTTTGTTTATTTAAAAATAAAAAAACAACTAAATGCATGTACTAGTTGCTGTGTTAGAAGGTTTATTATGCAGTCTCTTGCGATACTGTCGTTATTTTATTATTTTTTCTTAATCATGAAGCTTTTTGTAATATTATACTTTGCAGGTTTCAAATAACTTCAAAGTCTGTATATTAGTTTGCCTAAATTCCTGTTACACACACACACACACACACACACACACACACACATATATATATATATATATATATATATATATATATATATATATATATATATATATATATATATATATATATATATATATATATATATATTATATAGGCTAAGTTCATTTATTTCTGCATGTATGTCTCTTATTCTCCAGTGTCTAATGTCTAACCTTAACTATTCATTTTATCAAATGACGCAAAAAGGACTTTAAAATCAATTGAGCAACACCAGTGTTCCTATTTGGTTGCGAGTTCCTTTTCCTTCTAGCAGTAGTCGTGAGTAACCATTTACCTATGAAAAAAAGGAGCGGCTCAAATAAAGCACGTAAAGGTCACGTATTTATCGCGAATAGTGCGAACTTAATATGAATATGCACGTGTCCTGACAGGGAAGACTCGTATTCAATAAGTATTTATGTTTTTTTTTATTATTTGTTTCTATTTGTCTTTAGACAGACGGACAGAGATAGCTCATATTTAGTCGTAGATAAACCCGTTATGTTGATATGATTAGGTAGCAATAGAGAGTTGAATTACGCCATCTTTTACTTTTACTTTCTTGAAATTTAAGATATCGGTGGAAAGAATGATCTTAAATAAATTTGTGTGTTTGCTTTGCTTGTTACTTTCATTTTGCTTCATTGTTTGTTTAAGCTATACACAACAGCCAGTATAATTGAAGAATGGAGACCCATGGAAAAGCCACCGACGAATGAGAAGTTAATGGCTAGCTTTCTGATTGCACACTGTTATGACACAGCCTTGTTAGAAAATACCATTGTATAAATTTAATTTATAACACGGGTCTCTTGCAGAACTCTCGTCAGCAGAATATAAAGAGGGTTTGTGTGTTCGAACTTCGGACGAATCATAATAAAGACTTATAATGGTACTGGCAGCTTGGCGCTCAGCATTAAGAGGTTAGTGTTTAGACTCAGCATTAAGAGGTTAGTGTTTAGACTCAGCATTAAGAGGTTAGTGTTTAGACTCAGCATTAAGAGGTTAGTGTTTAGACTCAGCATTAAGAGGTTAGTGTTTAGACTCAGCATTAAGAGGTTAGTGTTTAGACTCAGCATTAAGAGGTTAGTGTTTAGACTCAGCATTAAGAGGTTAGTGTTTAGACTCAGCATTAAGAGGTTAGTGTTTAGACTCAGCATTAAGAGGTTAGTGTTTAGACTCAGCATTAAGAGGTTAGTGTTTAGACTCAGCATTAAGAGGTTAGTGTTTAGACTCAGCATTAAGAGGTTAGTGTTTAGACTCAGCATTAAGAGGTTAGTGTTTAGACTGGTCGGCCTGGTGTTTGGGTAAAGTAACTGGATTGGACATCATGCTACATGTCTGCGGCATGATGCCCCAGTGCTAGACTAAGTATAAACTGCCACACTGCAGACGTCGTTGCGAGATGACGGAATGATTGTTAAAGCTACGTTAAAAATCAAAATCACACACACACACACACACACACGTAGAGGGAATAGTGTAACATAGATTTTGTTTTTAAATAGATGTGCCGACAAATGTCGTTAAAATGTCATAGATATTAAAATATAATTCAGATGCTTCATCAACGTGCACCCCATTTTTTACCAGTTTTATATTTTTTTTAACGCTGTGTATTGCAACGTTGAGTTGCAAATTTCCTAACAATTGCCAAGTATATTTTCCATTTATTTCCTTTAATCTCCTTCTTTCTTTCTTTTTCTGCTCATTCTTTTTTTCTTCTTCTCTTTCTCTACTGTAGAGTTGCACCGACTATGATGTTTTGTGTATTTTTTCGGTTTTGCTTACGCTGTTAATCCCAGAATGCTCAGTAATTTACCTACCTAGGTTGCCCAGTTGCGTGACATGAAAATTAAAATTTGACATTGAGAATGAATGGTCTTTTTCATTAGCATCGCATTCATCCAAATTAATATATGCTTCTAACTGACATTCCGAAAATTGCCTTTAAAATATGGTAACCACCGTAGGTAAAAACTGGTAGAGCGTCGGATTCCTTATACAACAATTGTGAGTTTGATGTCAACTCAATCTACCCCTGGTCGGCTTCCTCGGTGTACCGTTGGCAGAGACACGTATGTCACCATTTCCTGGGCATGATATAGCCAAAAACGTGTTGGAAGTACCGTTCAAACCAACAAAACCATACAAAAATTTGTTTTGAATGTTAAAACTTGTTCTTTTTGTCGTTGTTGAGTATTTATTGATGCTTTCCATATGAAAGCACAAAGATCAATGTAATCCGTAGAAAATGTAGATTTGTATACAACTGGGCTTGATTTCCTGTATGTAATCTTATGACATCAGCTGTATCCAAAATCAAAATTATATTGTTTCCTTCTTATGAAACTCTTTGGGTTGAAAACGTTCGTAAATGATTTATTCAATTTGCAATTAATCATTTAAGGTCAAGGATCATATATATATATATATATATATATATATATATATATATATATATATATATATATATATATATATATATATATATATATATATATATATATATATATATATATATATATATGTGTTGCTTTGTTGAAATGTCTGACATTCTCAGGATAGACGTTGAAACCTCAGACGTTATTCATCCACGAACTCTGTTTAGCAACTGAAAATAATAATAAGAAAACAGGCAATATTTAACTATTCTGATTGAATGGTTGCGAGAGTGTTGATTTTTGTGACGTGTGTATATTGTGAAACGGATACAATAAAATCTTGTCTTCTTGCATAACCACTTTAAAATAATAATATTGGAAAAATGTGGTATGTCAATTAGCAGGAAGTCGGTCTCTTAATCCAAGGGTCACGAATTCGGTACAGAGTAGTCTGCTTCTAGTTGTTTTGTTGTTTGTTGTTGTTGTTTTATGTTTTTTTGTGTGGTCTTTTTCCAATGCTTTTTTTTAAAGGTGCATGGCCCTCTTTTGCTCAAACTGAGATGGCCAATAATGTGCTGATAGTGCCGTTAATAACGAACCTACAAACCAGTCAACATATAAGTATTTGTATGTTTCGATACAGATGACGTCTAACCAACCTATCAACCAACCGATCAACCAAACAACCAACCGATAGACCAACCGACCAACCGACAAACAAACGAACGAACGACTCAACCAACAAACAAACCAACATATTTTATTTCTGCATGCAAAAATGATTATGTGATTCTCTTTTCTAAAAAGTATTTTTTTAAAAGAACAAATTCTTAATGTTTATCGAAGAGTCTAATCCGAAACATGCTTAATAATATTTATCCCACATTAATATGCTTAGAAAGGTCTTCTTACCTAATTCCCGACCACTTCCTTATCAAATTTGACGTATGCTAACTCTTTGCTCTTTCGCATAACTTTAATGAGCGATCCCATTCGCATAAACATACCAAACCTTTGCCCAAGGGTCAAATGTGACAGAATGTATCCCCAAAAATGAATACGTTAAAACTAATTTCTTACCAAATTGACGACCACTTCCTTCTTAATATTAAAAAATGCCATCTCTTTGTATCTGTTTGTTATGAAGCCATTCAGTTCGTACAAGAATATGGAATAGTTGCCAAACCGTTAATTCAGACGTGTGTACATTTATCTAGAATTTATAGCTTGCTATTTTTAAAACATCAACATATTTATAGCCTCCTCACCAAATTCACGACCACTTCCCTTTAAATATTCAAAATACCGCCTCTTTATTTCTGTGTGTAATTTGGCTGGCCTCATCGCGGTTTTAGAAAAACTAAAAAAAATAATAAAGAATCTGAGTCATGACATGAACTTTGAGAGATTCATTTCTGATAGGTGACTCTTAAAGATAATACTATTCTCTCGGAAGTAGTTAGTAGGAATGACAATAAGGCAGTTTCTAAAGTCGTTGTGGCCACTTTTCAATAAAAAAAATTACTAGTTCCTGGGAAAAAATGCACGGAGAAAACGTTACATTAAAACGACACAATTGCTAGTAACAAATAAATCATTCGGTGTTTACAGGAAACCATCTAAGACTTTCTAAGGAATGTCTTAAGCAAATTCTGAACATATATATGCACTAGATCAATCTATATGCAATGTTTATGACACAGGTAACTTCAAGAAAGTTTAATTCGCCCGTATTTCAGGTACATGCCAATAACGTGTTGTTGTTGTTGTTGCAGGGTTTAACGCCATTTTTCAGCACACGATAAGCTATACGTGGAGGAAGAAACCAGGAAAACCCCCGAAAAGAACCCCCGACCCACGAGAAGCTATTGGCAAGCTTTCTTACAGAACTACATTAGCCGAATCTTAGACTCGAACCCACGCAGACAGAGCTGAGACGGCAGTGATCCGTAACGGAAAGTGATATAGACTACTCGGCCACTCGGGCCCCCGGTGGTAGTTGGATAGGAAGATATAATAATAATAATAATAATAATAATAATAATAATAATAATAATAATAATAATAATAACAATGAAGACTTTGTATAGCACCTAATCATTAGAAACTCTATAAGCGCTTTACAACATATAATGATATGATTACAAATAAACAAAACAAAAAACAAACACCATGAAATTAAAAACCATAAAATATGCTGAAAATATTTAAGGTACGAAACATTATTAGGTCTTTAAGGTTTTGTTCTTGCAGTCGAAAAAAGCAAGTTTTACAAGCACTCTTACGTTGCTGGGCCCTGGTTTGCAAATGAACGTTGTCCATATAACTTTGTTTTCACAGTGAGAATAATGAGTATACGATTCTCACAAGAGGAGCGTAAGTGTCTTGCTGGTTTGTACAAATGGATGAAGCAGATAGGCATGTTGGACTGGAGTCCGTTAGTAAAATGTAGTACAGAGAATAAATTTTGTGTTTGATTATGGATCAAATGGATAAGCCAATGTAAGGTACCGAGCAGTGGGGAGGTGTGCTCTAACTGATCGTGGTACTCTAATGATGATCTGAGCAGCTGTGTTTTGAACCTTTTGAATTTTCCGGAGTAGATGTTGAGACTAACTAAACATATTTGGGTTACAATAGTACAGTCTTGAAAGTACTAATGAACACACAAGTGTGTAACCACATATTTGCAAACCTTATTCAAAACTATAAGACCAAACCTTCTGTATTTACGCTTGGTTGTGGTCGTTGGAGTGAATCCCTTTCTTTCCTACGCAATGCTAAATTGTTTACCACCATTTTTATTGATTTTATATTGTTGTTAGTTGTTTTTTTTTAATTTAAAATTTTAAAGATAGATCTTCCTAGGACAGATTCTCAGCAGTTCTGAGAAGGTGGTACATGTTGTTATAACTTTTTATATAAGTGACATAACATCTTTGAAATGTTAAAAATAGGCAAATTCTATTGATTATGTTTTCCCGTCATAAAACATGCTTCAAGCTTTGAACACTTGATGCGAATAAAGAGACTGTCTGTCTCTTTCATGGTTGTTGACACACATGGTTTATTTTACGACGTTTCTGGACATTAATCAGCCATTAGTTAGGCATATTCATCTTTATAGTATAATTTACAAACGCTGTTTTCTTCGCGAGTTGATGGGCAGAATTCTAATAATCACAAGTCATATTAACCAGATACTAAGTTTTCCTAGTGCAGTTGTAATGTATTGGATTTTTTTTTTAATGCGGCGATGTCTGATTTTTCGTTATACCTCAACACTTTTAGACGACTGACACATATCCTCGTAGATAACAATTGCCATAGACTGTTCCAAAATTGCCTTTACTTATGTTATAGTCATGACTGGTCTAGTACTCAAGGTAAAGGCTAGAAAATTATACCCATTAGAGAGCACTCTAGGAAAATTGTTTCCAAACTGGAAGGAACTCATAAATGTTATTATTTCACATGAAATAATATGTGTCGGCTTGTAACTGAATATTTAAAGAAAATGTTGCATCCGAGGTCATGTGACATTCTATGCCACATGAACGACAGCCCAGTACGTTTTAATATTCGGTCAGTAAACTTGTTATTATATATTTAAAGTATAACAATATAAATAATTATGTGATGTAATTGGAATACCACAATTTAAACAAAACTATATTCCGACGTTTTACCGAACAATCTTTCATCTAAAAATCTAAACATGAACACCTTGCTGTTTTACGCACTACTTTATTATCTGGAAGCGCGTGGTAAATGGGGTGATTCTCGTTGAACGAAACTAAGTTTGCTAAAGAAGATGGGATGTTATCTGCGACAGGAGGCTCTTCACCTGATACGAATGCGTTCGAAGACCAAAGTGAGGTCAGTGCTCAACAGAGAGATGTTTTTTGCAGATGACACGGCTCTTGCGACCAACACCAGGATTCCCTCCAGAGACTGGGAGACCGTTTTGCTCATCACTGCAATCAGTTTGGGCTAATCGTCAGCCTGGAAAAGACCAAGGTCAGCGTGCAAATTACCACCATTGCCACTTTTATCAAAATCGACGATGACACCCTGGCAGCAATCAAAAACTTTACTTAGCTGGGGTCAACCATCAGCAACTCTCTCTCTCTCTCTCTCTCTCTCTCTCTCTCTCTCTCTCTCTCGATCGATCGATCGATCGATCGATGTGGAGCTGGACAGAAGGCTTGAAAAGTTAAACACCATCATGAAACGACTAACAAAGAGGGTGTGGGAAAACAACGCTTTGACAGAGCATACCAAGATCCAAGTCTACCAGGCAGGCGTTCTCAGAATCCTAATATATGGAATTGAGATCTGGAGCACCTATCTGAGGAAAGAGCTACGGCTCAACTCCTTCCATATACGATGCATAAAAAGCATCCTGAAAATCAGCTGGCAAGACCGCGTCCCACACGGCGTGATATTTCAGCGTGCAAATACTCCCTGCTAAAACAACGCTGCCTTTGATGGCTGGGACACGTCCGACACATGGAGGATGGGAAGGTGCTAAAATATATCCTATATGAACAGCTGTCCACTGGCACCAGAAGAGTCGGACGCCCCTCACTCCATTTCAAGGATGTGTGCAAGAGGGACATGAAGGCAGTTGATATTTCACACGATGGCTAGGAAGTGCTGGCTGAGGACCGAGGCACCTGGAGATTGACGTTAAGCTCGGACATATCAGTCGCCAATGCGAGGAGAGACCTGCTGGCGGCAGAAAAACGTGAGAGAAAATAGAGCGCAGCAGCAACTCAGACTCCTCTGTATGTCTGCAGTAACTACAATAATGACTGTCACTTCGCGCATAGGCCTGCACAGCAAAGAGAAAAAAAACACAGACGACACTCCTAAGGCGTTACTCGCATGGTCTCTTGAGACCGAGCCGCCAATTATATATATATATATATATATATATATATATATATATATATATATATATATATATATATATATATATATATACGTTATTTCAGGTATACCGGTTTACCGGCGTATAGTTTTCGGCAGTGCTTACTAGGGTTCTTTTTCACTGCACATGTACTTCTTTATTCCCGAGTTCTCTTGTTGAATGAATGAATGTTAAATTAAAGTGAACCGGTCACGAAGGGTCATTATTCACTGTTTTATCTTTCAAAAGAAAGGTATTTAAATTTTCGCGTGGGGTAAGGAATGGTGCCACACCCCCACGGGCGTTTATGCACACATAGTGTGCTATTTGATTTGGTCGTCATGTCGCTCCCCTATTGAGGGACTATCGACATGAATGTAGGACCTGAATAAGAGAGGGAATAGATCAAACACGCACTCAACCCTATCAACCAATCGGAAGGAGTGTCCTAGAGGTGCAATGGCACCAAATAATGACTGGTGAAAAATGGTTTTCACGTCTCGGCATGTTGAGGGTTTATGGTCGCAAGAAAGGAGGAAAAGGTCCGATAAGCCAGCCCATGTATGTCGACAGCCTTGAAACGCCCTAGCCATACTTATTTCAAATCAGGTCTAGTTTCACTAATGGACGGAAAATATACCAATAATTTGTAAGCCACCTGTTTAATTCAATCAAATTTTGTGTAGTTAAAGATTTTTTCTAACTCCTAACATACCAATGTTTCTAGTACCCAGTGTACGTATTGTAAGTCCCTAACAATTTTAATTATAGAATGTCTGTGCGACATATGTAGGTTGGTCACTGTTAGGTTATATGGATTGTGAATTTTGATTGGCGGTGTTCGAAATTGAGCAAGTTAGGTTTCTCAAAAGAGCTTGTTAAATAGAGCTTTCGTACCAAATGAGAGCTTTGTAATGGCTAAATGGCAGTAGCCATTAGAAGGGTTTTTTGATGGAAGGTGACGTGATGGTAACCAGTCTTCCCTCAGTTCTCTTGTTACCAATTTAAAAATACTAACAGCATGCTTTCGTTTACAAAGTAATTCAAAAAGTTATTAATTCTTTTTATTATGCCAGACAGTTTTATGCCAACGATGTGCTCAAATTGGTTGTTGTGATTATTTTGGGGGAGCCAAATCCAAGGTTTTGGAAACAAACTGCGGATTTTAACAAAATGAATACTTAGTCTATTTACTAGCGTATTTTAATATGCTAAGTACGCATCATTCGAGAATTTTCAGGAGAGGAGTTCTTTTCAGTTTTTGAATTTTACATAATTTCTCAAGTTCGCTAAATATTTTATAGTTTCTTGAGTTCACGAGTCTTTTATTTACTGGCACGCTGTTATAACTATCTTTGATGTTCCACTAACAGTTTCTCTGTCTATTACATCAGTAGTACATTGTATTAAATTGTAAGCTTCCGTGTCATCACTCCGATCTTTATCAGCAAGCTCTCGAAAGCCACCACAGTTTCTAGTGTACGCTTAATCATCCCACTTTAGATACAATTTTAGATTGCAACTTACACAACAATTAACATGCACTTAACAAAATCATATACATGTATTATGATGAACGTGACATTTAATGGGGGTGGGGAAGTACATTGTCTTTTGAGCTGATAGTGATATATTCATTTATCTCAGGATAATTATTTTTTTGAAATACTATAATGGATATAATACTTGGGGTGGGTGGGTGTATATTAGAACATGATATATTTCCTAGCTATTGACACACGGACATTTGTTTTTTTTTAAAATCCATAATTAAAACACCACCCCACCCACCCTAAAACGTCCTCAGAATATTCGACGATTGTTAGTTCCTAGCATAAATGCATTATACCAAGGTATGTATCCCGGTAAACAATGCTACGCATCGGGGTATGTTCCGAATGCCGCGTTGTGCCCACTATACAGACATGTTCTTAGTTACCAGCTCTAATATTAAACGCTTTACACTTTGGGATTTTATATTAGAGTGGATCATATTTGCTTACATTTCATCTGCCCCTATTGTCAGTAAAGTTGAATGTGACGCATTTATTGAAACTTTTGATAGTTTTGGCTTTCTAATTAGATTGTGCAGGATAATAATGATGGTTTCAAAAAAAGGAAATAAAGTGGGAAGGAAAATTCAGATTCAAACTCAAAGGTGATAAATACTAGTTCAGTCGAGCATTGATAATGCAAACATCGCTCACTCGATTACTCAGAATAACTCGAAATATTCGCTCAAAATACAATAAATTTTACTTAACGTACGAACTATTTTACCATAACATAACAACAGCATTTCATAATTCAGCAAACGATTTACAGAGAATACATGTTTACAGTGTAATAGTACAAAAGTAGACATTACAGTTCCAGTGATAACAGCATATTAAAAGACAATGCAACAGTATATATAAGTACAGCCTCAATTTAAACTACAATACTGAAGCAGACAGCATGGAAATGCATTCTTTTATCTGTAGGAACATATTTAACGCAGCAAGGAGACGAACAGACTTATTTTAAATAAAAAACATGACTAGACTATTGTTTTAAAGCATGCACGATGTCAGTGATTATAACTGATTAAAAGATAAGACAATAGTATATCACATGCAGCGCTAAAGCCGTTCATTGAGTAAGAAAAGTGACGTCAGGATATACGAGCGTGCTAAAAGTTTAAAGTACAAACGTGCTTGCACAAAACATTCATTTTGGTTGCAGGAGTTAGGTCTGGCCATCTCGCTGAACAAGTTAGACCTATGGTTAAATTACCATTGGCCGCGAAATAGATGGACACAACGTTAAAGTCTGTTGAATTCTTTGAAATCAGAGATAGTTCATAGTTGACTGAACCGTGAGCGTCATATTTAAAAGTGAGCTGACCATACCTAGTGCCCTATGTTGTATTTGTCCAGTTTGTCTGAGTAATGTTTGCTACCGAAAAGTCAGAATAAGGTTGTAGTGGTTGAAATTTGACAAAAATCATTTGTAAATTACTAGCAAATAATTAGTGTACAAATAATGGTTGAGACGTTGCAAGACGTTTAATTTTTTTACTGCGTGTCAATAAATAGACATGTGGTTAATATAATTTCGTTGAAAATCAATATCTACTGTAAGATGTGCTAACGTGTGATTTCGTGGTTGCGTTTTATGCCATTTTGGCAGGAATAATAGCTTCGGATATCTGAGGGTTTGCTTGCATACCATTTGCTGCGAACCAGTCAATCAATATCGTGAACTCATTTAGTAGAATATATATATATTACATTATTTGGGTCTTTATGAATGTAGGACATGTATTGTCATCAGCATAATTATACAGTGATGTTTGTTTTATGAAGCAGAATATGTCATCTACAAAGATTTTAAACATCAGTGATCCTAGTATTGGGCTTTATGGTATACCGTTGGAGGTTATATCCCAGTTACTGAATGAGGGGCCCAGTTTAACTCGCAATTTTGTTTGGTACAATTAGTTTTATGGAGTTTAGAGCAATGTTGTAGGTTTTAATTTTTTTGCCATAATGAGGTTGTTCTGACGTCTGTCGAAGGCCTTGTATAGTTCCAACAAGTGTTGCATCCACACTGTAGCCATTATCCACTGCGAACTTCCATTCTTCTACCAGTTTCAATAGCATTGTTTCACACCCATCATACCATTTCTAATGACAGATAGAAAGATATAAAAATGTTATCTAAATGCTGTTGTATCTGATTACAGAGAAACGTTTGAAAAACTGTTGGAGGAGCAAGGCTAAATGCTTACTGGTCTGAAATTATCAGGATCAGATTGCACGTAAATTGAGGTTACCTGAGCATCTTAAGACTATCTGGAAATGTCCCTTTTCAATACAAGTATTAAAATGCTTGCTAATTTGGGAACATAAAATTGGTTCTCATAGTGTAAGTAATTTAGATGGTATGTTGTCAACACCTGTAGATTTCTTTCTATCAAGGCTTTTGAAAATGTGTTGAACTTGTTCTGGAACTGCATGTTTTAGTTTGAGAGTTCGATCTTTTTCAGGTTGTTGATTGTTATGGATAGCTTGTATGTTAGGGTGAGTAGTAGTTTTATCTGCGAAGTCATGTGACTAAATCATTCTTGCAATGTTTATGTAGTATTCACTGAAACATTTAGACACATTTGTTTTGTCAGTAATCAGGGCATCTCCCTCCATGACTACCATGTTACAGTCTGAATTTTCATTTTTGGAGGTTAAAAAGTTGTTAAATTTAGGCCGAAAATCCTTATATTTTGAGCCACCGATGCACCTTTTAAAGACATATAGAGTAAAATAGTTTATTTTCTTGACCTAGTTACAAATTGTCTGTTGTTCGTTTCGTTTTTTTTTTAAATATCGATCATTTTAGATCGTTTGAAATTTTGACTCAATGCGTCTCTAAAATGTTCAGATGTTTCAGGAAGGTTAAATCCACAGAAAAACTCGAAAAGAAATTTATGAACCACATCACCCTAACTATTTAAGTTATTTAGCATTTTCATTGCAAACATGACCAGTTGTTTGCCCATAATATATTTTGGAAATGGTACCCATGTACTGGATGATAACAATACTGTGTCCCCAAATTGCACATTATAGACATCTGTCAGTGCAACTTATCGGGGAATGATGTTCTCAAACTGATGTCTTGCAGAGATCATTTTATCCATCCCTTTAAATTGCCTTAAACTGTAGTAAAAATATTTTAGTTTTATTTCATATCTTAGATAAACACATAATATTTTGAGAAAATACATTAATTATGAATCAAGTCTCTTGAAACGCATTATCAACTGAATCTAAATTAACTTTAAGATTGATACGCGGAAGACATCAATTAGGCAAATGAAACGTTATTGCAAAGTAAGCATACATTTTATCTCCAAAAAGTTAGATATGTTTCCTAAAATGTCATTCTTGTAATATAATCAGCAATATGATATATATTACTTTCCTTTAACTAGAACAATTTAGTCAGTCCTGCATATCAATCCGTCTTAATAGTTTGTTTTCAATTGTTAATAAAAGATGGATAAGACGGAAGTGCTTTTTTTCGGCAGGTCAGCTAGTTATGGCACAATAAGGTAATACTGGGAGGTGGTCAATGGGCCACTCAGCTCAGACTCGGCTCACAATCGAATTCTGTATCAATTGAACGTGAACCAATTAGACGCCCAAATTTTAAGTCTTATGTATGAAAAGTTTTCGTAAACTGAATGTCCTCTGAAATTTGACTTATGTACCAAAACGGGCAAGAGGAAGCCTATTTAAAAAAAAAGATGATGTTTTCAGTCTTCTTCCATCGTTTTGATTTTGTAATTTATACGAATTTATAAATATGCATGATCCAACAACGTAATGTATTATTTGTAATACGAGAAAAATAAAAGGATACACAAGGCGTATATTTTTAGAATGAGTAGTCACACACCATCAAGGGGAAATGCACACGTATCACGTGTTAATCAAAATGTACCCGTACTCATCTAACTTATATAATTCATATACTTATATAACCTCTTAATAACTCTGAAAGTAATTACACAGCCATATTAATAACTTTGAAATACATTACATAGTCTCTTAACAACGCTAAAAGTAATTATACAGTCATCTTAATAACTTTGAAATAAATTACATAGTCTCTTGACAAAGCTGAAATTAATTACGCAGCCTCTTAATACTATGAAAGTAATTACACAGCCTTTCAACTAATCTAAAACTAATTACATAGCCTCTTAATAACTATAATAGTATCTATAGAACAACTTAATATCTCTGACAGTAATTACACAGCCTCTTAACTAATCGAAAATAAATTATATAGCCGCTAAATAACTCTAAAAGTACAAGTGAATATTATCCAGGCGTTTGCTAACTGGTGCCTGCCGGAACAAATAAAGAGGCAAATAAATAAAATTAAAGTGAACACTTAGTTGGGTGTAGAAAGCAATCATTCCATCTTTCTATGCAAGCTTTCTTACAAACCAAAGAAGCGTTCAAGCTTTGCCAAAATTTTCAAAACCATGCATGACAATTATCCTCAGTCTTATTTTCTTTAAATATTTAAGTGTGATTATACTTATATTTGAAGAAAATTTAAAATATCTTGAAAATTTGAAAAATTTGATTTAAACACAAAGGGCTTTCTGAAGCGGCTTTACAAATTCTAATATGTTAATTTAATGAAGTTCAAAGTCAGCATAGGTTTTCATTTATCGGTTTCATTATTTTTCTTTATGAATCTTTACGTTTGTAGCAATACTTAGATGCTAAGTATAGTGATTCATGATGAAAGTTAAAACTGTTAACTTGTTACTATGTGAGAAAACCGCTCCGGTGGCCTAGTGGTTAGAGTGTCCGCCGCGGAAGCGGGAGGTCGTGGGTTCCATCAACAGCAGAGTCATACCAAAGACTTACAAAAATGGTAATAACAGCTGCTTCGCTTGACGCTCAGCATTAAGAGGTTAGTGTTAGGCCTGGTGTCAGGATAATGTGACTGGGTGCAGCATTTTGTTACATGTCTGCGGCATGATGCCTCACTGATAGACATCACTATAAACTACCTCACTGCAGACATCGTATCGATATGACTGAAACATTGTTAAAGCTACGTTAAAAATCCTATTCAAACAAACAAAAAAAAACTATGTGAGAACTTTTTCAGGCCATACACTGTACTTCTTACTGTGTTTGCACGAAAAATCCATAAGCACGTAACGCTACCTTATCTAGTGAGAAAGGGTGTGTTCACCCAAATACAACCAGAAATATTGTTCAGTGAGACAACGTATGGGCGCATCCGTATGTGGAAAATCCGAGCTTTGTCTGACTCATACATTTAAACCTGAGCAACAACTTTACCTTCTCTACCCAAATTATCGCACGAGGCGCTTATGGGGAAAACAGCCAGTATACGTTGTAAATATCCAACAGCTGTATCGTATCCACCCGCGTTATAGCACGAGGCGTCCAAGGTTGAGAGTGATACTATACGTATCCAAGCTTTAGCAACGTCTCGTGCTTAAAAACGAAAAAATACGTCTTGTTAAAGATCGCAAAACAAAGACATCTAGGCGGAGAACGTATCTAAAGGAAAACGAACTGCCAACAACAAATCGGAGCTAGTACACGTCAAATATCTGTACCTAGATGTTCATTAATGATTGTTTATGTAATTTCTGAATCTACGAGTAGAACAATATATGAAATAGCATCACAATTACTATTTTCAGTTCAATACCCACGAATGTAGTTCTAGTCTATTTTTAGAAGAAGAAAAAATCCTCTCATTTTGGTGGTGATAAAAGAGTTATATCGATGCTTTTTTAGTAGGGATTTAAAGGTATTTTTTTATTCTTGAGAATATGAGCTCAGAGAGTGGTTGTCTGTGTGTATTTCTGTGGCAGTGCACATTGAGTAATAAGACCTTGGTGATGATCCGGAAGTGAAATCTATGTTCTGTTTACACGCTCTTCTGCTTACAGTGCAGCCTACCAAAAATATCCGGTGAACCTTTGACAAACACTTCACCATGAAGTCATCTTTGAATGTATTTTAGATTAACATATGATTTGTACTGATTGTCACATAGCGGAAAGGCCAGTACTGAGAACTATATATAGAGAACATATAGTAAAATTAATTGTGATATATGTCCAATATTCCGCCATGTTTATCAGCTCTCAACCAGAAGAAGCAGTCATCGTCCATTGTATGACATTGAGTCATTTGCGGTCATTAAACTTTACTCAGATTTTGGAGTGGTTCAAATCGCCAATTTTATGGAGACTCATGATATTGCTACATCTAATTGATATAAAACAGTTTTCTGAAAAAAACAATTCTGGGAGTGAGATAATATTAGGCTTATACATGTGTGAAATGGTTATAAACGTTTCTCTGCAAATTTTATGATCGAGGCTCATGGATGCAGTGGAACGGGATAAAAGGACCAGTGACTGAGAAATGCGGAGGAATAGGTTGTAGTCTATTCAGATTCAAACCTACGAAAGCTTTCACTGCATGCAGTACATTTTGGAGAAACAATTTAAATATCTCTACATATAATCACTTACACATTCCCACTAATACACATTCAATCAATAAAATCACTCATGTGAAAATGCGGTTACCTACCCTGTCCGATAGAGTGCGCCGTTGAATACATACAACTTCCGCTAAGTACCAAGAGCGAACAATGGACTAAAGATATTAATGCTTCTGCAAAAGAGTGTTGCCCTAAGGGCAATTATGTTTTCACATTCGTCAATGCAGCGAGTCAGAAAAAAGTACTTTTCTGAATCAAAGTGCAATAATTTTGTCATCACGTATAAAACAAAATAATTCATGCATAAGGGGTGTTGAGCCACATACTTAAAAGATGAAGCAGACGACGCATATGGTGAAGTATGATCTTAGTGATTCATATAGGAGGCTCGTATGACTCTATGAGAGCTAAAATTATAACGATCAATACTTTCACTTTAAAACAAACACAAAAAACAAGCATTTATATCAAGCGTTTAGATTGGTTAAAATAGCATCACGTGACTCAGACATCTAGGAGTTCTTTGTTCAATAGTTGTAAAAAAAAAAAACCGGTTAAATATAGTTCTGATATTTATTTCTTGAAATATGTTATTATATGTATAATTATTTGTTAGTATCAGTATACTTCATATTTTACCGGATTCATAAATTCCTGAAGCTTGAAAATCGATTATTCCCTGAATAAACGGTAAATAGCTCAGTGCCTATCAGCCATACCCGACACCATCTCAACTCTTTAACTGTGTGAAAGATATCAGGGCCACTGACTGTTACGGTACCTTACCTTAAAGTGCATATTATTAAATAATAAATGTTAGCCTGGAGAAACACACTTTAACAAGGTTCCAGTCTATGTACTAAAATATATATTAAAAAGATCCATTGATTGCATATTTTTATCATGCTTTGTAACAAACGTTTAGACTGGTTAAATCGCATCATGTGACACCTGAGACTATACGTCATTAGTTGATAATAAAAGAAACGACCGTTCATGCAATGCGTAATACATTTTCAGGCTTTTTGACTTCATGAACATGTAAAATATGAAAGGCCAGTGGTGAAAGAAGAAAACAAATATATGAAATTTGATAACTAAAAATGTATATATCCCTTGTACGTAGATTAATTTTTTTTCGGTAAATTACCTTTACTTATAGACGTCCCAGCGAAACTTCTTTAGCTGTGTCCAATTATGACAGATTATCTTGTACAAATCATTGAAGAATGAATCCAGCTATAACAAATTTCCTTGTACAAATCCGTGCGATGACCCTAGTCTGGACAGTGTTTCATATAGAAATCATTGTTGTATGGACACAGCTAGGACAGATGTTCTTATTAAAATAGTTTTGTTATGGCTCTAGTCAGGACAGATTATCATATTAAAATAATCGTGAGATTGTTTTAGTCAGGACAGATGTTCTTATTAAAATCATTGTGTTATGGCTCTAGTCAGGACAGATTTTCTTTTTAAAATCATTGTGTTATGCCTCTAGTCAGGACAGATTTTTTTTTAAATCATTGTGTTTTGGCTCTAGTCAGGACAGATTTTTTTTTTATTAAAATCATTGTGTTATGGCTCTAGTCAAGACAGATGTTCTTATTAAAATAATCGTGAGATCGCCTTATTCAGAACAGATTTTCTTATTAAAATCATTGTCTTATGGCTCTAGTCAGGATAGATGTTCTTATTACAATCATTGTGTTATGGCTCTAGTCAAGACAGATGTTCTTATTAAAATAATCGTGAGATCGCCTTATTCAGAACAGATTTTCTTATTAAAATCATTGTGTTATGGCTCTAGTCAGGACAGATTTTTTTAAATTAAAATCATTGTGTTATGGATCTGGTCAAGACAGATGTTCTTATTAAAATCATTGTGTTATGCCTCTGGCCAGGACAGAGTTTCTTTTAAAAATCGTTGTGTTATGCCTCTAGTCAGGACAGATTTTTTTTTTAAATCATTGTGTTATGGCTCTAGTCAGGACAGATTTTTTTTTTAAATCATTGTGTTATGGCTCTAGTCAGGACAGATTTTTTTTATTAAAATCATTGTGTTATGGATCTAGTCAAGACAGATGTTCTTATTAAAATCATTGTGTTATGCCTCTAGTCAGGACAGATGTTCTTATTAAAATCATTGTGTTATGGCTCTAGTCAGGACAGATTTTGTTATTAAAATCATTGTGTTATGCCTCTAGTCAGGACAGATTTTCTTACTAAAATCATTGTGTTATGCCTCTAGTCAGGACAAAATTTCTTATTACGGTAATATTATTGTGGCATGGCACCAATTAAAACCAATTTTCTTTTCAAAAAAGTATTGTTGGATGGGCCTTGGTCCAGAATCGGTTACCATATATATATATGGCGATTCTCTCTCTCTCTCTCTCTCTCTCTCTCTCTCTCTCTCTCTCTCTCTCTCTCTCTCTCTCTCCAAGTAATGAAAATAATGTTAAAGGATCAATCATGGGCATTAATATCTTTCCTACCTACTAAGTGATTAATTTATTCAAGAGAACGGGCAAAATATACCCCTGACTAAAGTGGACCATATTATCATTTCTGACATCTGCTATATGAAATGCAATATTATTATAGTTGTTAAATAGAAATTCATGCGAAAAAATTAACCGAAAACACCACATGGCCACATTGTTTTAAAAGAAAAAAAGAAAAGTACCGAATATATAATGTAGTTGTGTCGCTGAAAAGGGCAAAAATGACTGATGAAAAAAAGATTCGCTTATGTTCGCCATACAGTTGAGTTATTGTTGGCAATTATTTCGTAACTTGTGGCATACGAAGGCTGGGGAATAAGAAATGCGTTATCAGTTTAGAATGATGGACGACCTCTCAAAAAAAAAAAGTTACACTATAATTTTGTAGTATTTTTCTGTCGCAAATCGTTTGTTGTCTGATGATAAAAATGACAGCCTCGAATGCTTTATTATTATTTTTTTCTTTAAATGCCAAATATTTAATGGATGGATATTTCACTAAATTATATTAATTTTGTACTTATTGTAAACACGTGTCTATATCAATGATTTATGACTGGCAGATACAACAGTGGATGACGGTACGCAAACGACAGTGCGAATCATGAAAAATGAAGTAGAAAATTACTTGCAAATGAAAATTTACTAGAGGAAATTCGATGGCTCTCAATCGCAAATCTTCTTGCTTTTTATATATTGGCTACATTCCATCCTATATTCATCTAAGACCGTGACCCAGAGGGCGCTACGTAAAATCTGTCAAATATTGTATGCATCTTGTTGATCTGACGCTACCCTAACCACATCTATCGAAATTAGTCATACAATATTCAGAAATGTCAATATAACTGCAGTTAAAGTATGGACAACCAGAGGAGAGAGCTAGTAATACTGTCTTTCATTTTTGTTTCCCTAAGATAGAAAACATACCAAGATGGTGAAATTCCGCATCGAAATTTAGTTGGCTATATTATTACTGACAGACAGATGGTATTACAATATCCCCGACTCTTTCATTTAAAAATAAAAAGCGAGTAATTAAAACTTTCTGAAAATAAAGGTAGGGTTAATACATGCCTAGATAGGTAGAGACCTTTTGTCTTGCCTTGCAATCTCACGTGACTGAATTATTGTACAGTTTATAAATATTTGCGTAATTTTTGTACATATGGGTATTTTGCCTTGTTTCAATAGAAGATTAAGACATGCAAAGCGCTAGTGATAATAATTTCATTATTTGACAACTATAATCAAGATATATCATTCCATTGTATTTCAACCAAGATGATGTTACATGATGTTTATATGATCTGTCTTGCGTAATGAATTATTGATATATTAATTTGTATTATTCCATTTCGGTCTACAATTACATGTACAATTGAATCATGGTATTCATATATGTCGTTTTTTTATAGATAAGTCTTTATTTAGTTTTGTGTGTGCGTGTGTATGTCAGTGCTCGCTTGTATCCGTGTCTGAGTTTGAATTAGAATTTAAACAGGGCATCTGTATGTACGATACACTTTACATTTTAGTCAGCATAATAATTCGGTTACTTTACCATATAAATGAAATTCTCGAAAATGTAACTGACGTTGAAGCACAATATGCGGCAAAGTGCATACAACATCGACAGTTATTCCACAATGCCATATGATTTAGAAAAGCCGCAAAACTCTAAAAGATGATACAAAATTTCGATTGACAACTTTTTCAACACAATAACTTTAATACAATTTTTCCCCACATTTCTGTTTTTTCTTTCTTTCTTCCAGTTTTTATTTTTATTTTTGCACAATTAATGCGACTGTACTTAAGTATACCTAACAAAAGCAAAAGTAAACTGAAAATTATAGCCATAACAATGGTTAACATGTATAATTTGCCTGATCAATTATTAGGTTTATGAGTGGACATTAGATGAATGATTTCTCTATATGCTTAATTAAAAATGATTTTCCACTTTCAATGTGTTATCCAATGTTCTCACAACTCCTTATCTGTCTTGTTTGTTTTTTATTTTGTTGTTTTTTATTGTGTGCTCATGTTTTGGATTAGGAAAAGACGACATGTGAAAGAAAGAATAACATGAAAATATGCTCTCATGATTGGACAATGCTAAAACACAAACTTCTGATACTCGGGCAAAATTAGTGAAGCTTGGAATATGGTCACAATTAAGATTTATTGAAGAAAGTTGTACTTACTCGCGGAACGAAATATTGTCATCTCATTGGCCAATGGAAAATATGGTACTGTACCTATTTATAACTTTTTTTCAGTTGACCAATGACATGGCAGTATTTCATTCAGTGCGTTGCACTTGCATATTAAGCGGTGCCATCATGGCTATGTTGAGCGGTAGCATGGAAAAATGGTATAACATTCCATAAAGAACTGATAGCAAGCTAAACCTTCGTTAGTCATACAAAGTCAAATGCCCGAGTTAACCAAATTTACTACGCGACACTAAATGTTGCTAGAAATATAAGAGTTGATTTTTAAATAGGTCGCGCGAAAAAGGAGATGTGTCCTCCCTGGTATTTATATTTGCTAATTTTTTTCTCCGTCAACTTTGCATTGTCAGAATCGTTTAGTCAGTTAAGATATTGAACTTGCGCACTTCATATTGCACTCATAATGGAACTACTTTCTACTGTAAGCAAACAATGGACACAGAAGCCAACACTTTGGATTGGTAAAAAAGCTCATGTACACTCACGTAGTAGGCGGTTTACCTTTCGGTTGATTAAATCGTTTCTGAATGAACTAGAACATATGTTTAGTGGACTGCCACATACCAGCTGCATTGCTATAATCTGCGTTAACTTTCTTGATAAAATGTTTCAGATTTAGGCCATAGACGCCAGATATCATCAAATTGCTGGATACCTAAAAAGAACATGCAAATGACAAGGTATAAACTGTCTTCTTTACATGTTATACGAATGGAAAAAAATATACTTAGAGTTTAACATCCTGAATTTCCTCAAAATGTACTTTCTTAGTTCTGCAAATCTTAATTACACGAGCCATGTCAGGGTTTCTCAAGCTTGATTACGCTTTTCGAAAATGTACTGTAATTTCAACTATATTCCAAGTGCAATTACATCCTCCATACTGCACTCAAAATTAAATAAAAATTATACTCCATAGCGTGCAATTGAAAGACTTCATATTTACCCCACATTATGATTTCAAACATTCAATGACAGAACATAAACATGCCTGCAGATGTCGACACGCTTCTCCCTAGCTGCTTCAATTCCGATATATTTCACGTACAATTTACACTGATAAATGCTGTCCATAATCACGCAATTTCGTAGAATCCACAAAAATGCCAAAATCTATTCATTCCAGATCAAATGGAAAAATTGTTGCAATGCGCATTCATTTACAATATGACTCCAAATTTCAATTTTAAGTTGACCAAAACGCCACTTTCTTTCGAAAGTTATATTTAGCGCCGCAACTAAGTTCAAATTTATATGGGCGGAGTTATATGTGCATTTATAATATTTTTGTAGTGTAATGATGAATCTGCGCTTATTTATTTAGTTCAGTTTTTACAACATACATTGTTCCTTTGTTTCTTGTAGAGTATTTTTATTTATATAATTAAGCCATATGTAGATTAAGAAAAATAGCATATAATAAAAAGGTTACTGCATTTATATAAGAATATATGACCTCGTTTTGTCGGATGGATATACTGCACTCCCCAGGTCGCTGTAAAAGAAATACAAAAATAAAAAATAAAAAAACATTTGTAAATCGAATAATAAACTTAAAGATGTAGCACAAAAAATATACAAATAAAATATACAAGACTAAACTATGGTCACTGTAGAATTAAATATACTGTAATGTATCATAAGGAATTATGATTTTAAGGCTGTTGCACTGACCGAGCGATTCCTAAAGCTCAGAGTTCCAAGTCCCTGCAATTAATATTTTACGAGAACTGACATAAAAACAAAACTTTACGGTGTAACAGAAGAAAGTACGAACTGACGCAGTTAACACGTGTGCCACTCCCACGTTCTGTCGGGACATTTAAGATAACGTTTTGAATGTAATCTAAACCATGGAATGTGTAAAAGCGTTTCCTAATATAAATGTTTCCTAACTAAAGCAAATTAGTTGTAATGCATTACACTTCACAAGAAAGAAACCAAAATAGTAGTAAACAATTAAGTGTTTTGATATTCAATAGTTGAAATTCGGTTATCTCCACTTGCATAGAGATTTCATTCCTGAAGCAGGTTTTTTTATCGGAATAAATTTTCATTCATTTTTTAAAAAAAATAGAAATATAACGTACTCTCGACACAGGTATCACATTTTTTCTCACTGTGGGACAGTCAGCATTGGAGGGCGTAACATCACCAACCTCCGCTGTGCAGATGACATTGATGGGCTGGCAGGCAGTGAAGATGAGCTTGCCACCTTAGTGAAGAACCTGGATGAAACATCTTCCAGATATGACATGGAGATAAGTGCCGAGAAGACAAAGCTGATGACAAATAGTGGCAAGCAAATCTCAACCAAGACTAAAGTCAGAGGACATGAACTGGAAACAATGGGCAAATTCAATTATCTTTTTTCCATATTCACCGAAGAGGGATCAAGAGCAGAAGTTATGTCACGAGCAGCACAAACAACGGCAGCTATGTCAAAGCTAACACTCATCTGGAGAGACAAGAATATCTGTCTGAAAACTAAACTCAGACTATTGAGAGCACTAGTCATCTCAATCTTTCTGTATTCATGTGAGGCCTGGACCCTGACAGCAGAATTACAACGAAGAATCCAGGCACTTGAAATGAGATGCCGCAGAACCATTCTTGGCATCTCTTACATGGACTACATCACAAATGAAGAAGTACGTAACAGCATCAGGCACAAAATATGTCATTATGAAGACCTCCTCACCACTGTCAAAAAGAGAAACCTGAAATGGTATAGCCATGTCACTAGACCCAACAGTCTATCCAGTACTGCAGGGCAGTGTCCAAGGTGGTAGAAGGAGAGATAGACAGAGTAAGAAGTGGAGTGAGAACATCATAGAATGGACCAGGAAAAAAATGCGGAGACACAGGCATTGGTACATGATCGAGACAAGTGGAGGGAACTGGTCAGATGTTCAGCAGCACAGTGCCTAAACGACCACACTAGGTCAAGAGACTGACGATGATGATGACTCAGCTGAAACTTATGGATGTTATTATAAAAATCTAAAGCAGGCAAAATGAATTGGCGTCACGAGGTGTCATGGGAGAGAACAATGGTGGTGCGGGTCTTAGGCCCTTGAAAATGCCCCCATGCGGCCCTCAGGGTGATTTAAGTGTGAGATCCCTGGTCTAAAGGTTGTACCTTGACATGCCAGATGTTCCTATCTTGCCGGAGCAAGCAGGAGCTAGCAATGCCATTTACTTTTGTATGCAGAATTTTACGCTTTTTATTGTCTGCGTATTGAGTATCATACGATTGTATGCCTGCGTATGCAGAATGATACCCTTTTATGTCTGCGTGTGCAGAATGGTACGCTTTTATGCCTGCGTATCCAGAAAGATTTGACATGTTTTCTTGTGTATGCAGCAAGCTAGGCCATTATGCGCGACACCGCTTTCCACTATATCTTTGTTTGAGTAGGGATATAACGTCTGATACTATTCACCCCCTTTATTAACATGATTTGGAACTTCCGTTGTTTTTTCTTCATTGTATTATAAATGTCATTCATATTAAAGATTAACCGCTCCTGTGACCTAGTGGTTAGAGCGTAAGCCACGGAAGCGGGAGGTCGTGGGTTCGATTCCCGGCCGAATCATACCAAAGACTTACAACAATGGTAGTAACAGCTACCTCGCTTGGCGCTCAACACTATAAGAGGTCAATATTAGGACTGGTTGACCTGGTGTCAGAATAATGTGACTGGGTGGGACATCATGCTACATGTCTGCGGTATGATGCCCCAGTGCAAGATATCACTATGAACTGCCTCACTGCAGACATCATAATTATATGACTGAAATTTTGTTTAAGTTAAGTGAAAAATCCTAATCAAACTAATCAAAGATGTGTGTTAATATGTAAACAGTGTTCATTTTTCATGTCTATTTAGTGTCATTTTGTCTCATTTCTAGGAGTGACATCCATATACAAACTCAAACTAATTTTGGAATGATGACATGTGTTTGTACCGGGTTCTTAAGTAATCCAGCGATTACAACGAGCACGTGCTTTGAATAGGAATGTTAGAAATCTATCCGTCAGTCAGTAAATCAGTCAAACAAGGAATCGATAGATCAAAATATACGTCAATCTATTCGACTCACGCATCCACTTACTGAATCAATCAATCGATCGATCATTTAACCAATCAATCAATATAATCAAGCGAAGGTTGATTAGTATACAATTATGCATGGAATACGATGGTAAACGTTATTCTCTTGCTCTGTCCATTTATCACGGTACGCAATGCAACTCCAGTGAATTAGTCTGAATTAGTGACACTTGTTGGTTTTTTCCCTCTATTGATTTTCCAGCTAGGTCCGACAAATCTTGTATCCAATGTCCTGGTGCAGCATATGGACATACATCACAATTAATTTTACTATATATTCTCTATATATATTTCTCAGTACTGACCTTTCAACTGCGTGACAATCAATACAAATCATATGTTAATCTAAAATACATCCAAAGATGACATCACGGTGAAGTTCTTGTCAAGGGTTCACCGGCATTTTTTGAGCGGCTGCACTGTAAACAGAACAGCATGTATACAGAACACAGATTTCACTTCCGGATCATCACCAAGGCCTTATTACTCAATGTACACTGTCGCCAAAATACACACAGACACACTCTTTCAGCTCATATTCTCAAGAATAAACAATTACCTTTACAACCCTACCAAAAATGCATCAATATAACTCTTATATCACCACCAAAATGAGAGAGGAACAAATGTTCTAAAAATAGACTAGAACTAAACTGGAAATAATAATTGTGATACGATTCCATATTGCTGGGTCTGGGCACGATTTGTTAATTCGAGTAGCCTCCAAGTAGCCCAGTGGGTTACCAAATAACAATAAGATCGTTTTTAATTAAAAAGAAAATATTAAACAAAAGTGTTCCACAAAAAAAATTACCAATAAATGACGCATACAGTGACAAAATGGGTGTTTAATGCTTACAATATCACATTAAAATGTCTTTGTTGGGTTACTAGATTTAATGCGGATATCCGGGTTCTTTTCTTTCATGGCAGCCTTGTACCATCGGACTTTTGAAATATTTTGAACCCAATTTTTGGCCACTTTAAGATAATGATGTAAAATCTGATAAAGTAATAATAGTGTAGTGGGTAAACCTTGGGTAACATGAGCTACTGCGTTTTGTAAACGTGTTGAATTATATGTGGACGAATTATCCGTGCATGGTTTCGTTTACGCGTTAACGTATTTGTGCATGAGTAACTGACCTTCATAATCTTTGCGCAAAAGAAACAAAACAACAACAATAACATCAAAATATTTCATATCATTTGGTCCCATATAAGGGTCATGTATCATATTTTACTAACAGGTAAAGAGAACATAGGTTTAATATTTGAATGAACCAAATGTCAGACTGTATGACCCTATAAAAATCATTTCGATTCCTATCGTGTATGACAATGAAGCAATCTATTGAAATCAAACATGACACTAATGCATTCATGAATTTTATCGTCATTTTTTAGCTAGCATCGCCACTTTGAAAGTCACAAATATAATTATTTTACATCATGTACGTTGACAGACGATCCTTTAAAAACCCCACAAAAGTCTCACTTAAAAAATCACAGATGAAATTGAATACCATCATCGAGACTAAATTCTCAGAATGGATAAGATTGTATATCACCTGTCCGCCTCTTAATCTGTCGTTTGATCCAGGTTAATTGTCAGTACTAAAATGTCGGATGGCTCACCGCTTTCTCTGTTTAATGTTTATCGCCAGACAGTTCACTTCTTAGTCTGTTTGAATGTTGATCGTCAGATAGTTAACCCCTTTGTCCCTTTTTTAAATGTTGATCTTCAGATAGTTAACCCTTTTGTCCCTTTTTTAAATGTTGATCGTCAGATAGTTAACCCCTTTGTCCCTTTTTTAAATGTTGATCGTCAGATAGTTAACCCCTTTGTCCCTTTTCTAAATGTTGATCGTCAGATAGTTAACCCCTTTGTTCCTTTTTTAAATGTTGATCGTCAGATAGTTAACCCCTTTGTCCTTTTTTAATGTTGATCAGCATTGTCATGTATATTTTATTTATTATTTGTTTCTTAGTTTTTAAATTGTTTGTAAATTTTCTTAATTGATATTGCAATATAATTATGTTTACTGGTATTTATAATGTCTAGACTGTAGCTCATTCCTGAACAATTTTTATTATTTTTATGTAAATATCTTTATAGAGACATTGTATCTAATGCTGGCCTAGTCACTACAGCCAAGTGATGCCTTTATAGAGACATTGTATCTAATGCTGGCCTAGTCACTACAGCCAAGTGATGCCTTTATAGAGACATTGTATCTAATGCTGGCCTAGTCACTACAGCAAAGTGATGACTAAGATCTGGTTAAGGAATTCATTTTAAAAGGTAATGAATTGGTCCCTGATGCTTATCAGCAAATGTTCTGGAACTATTAAAAGGAAGCTGGACAAACTCGTGTCGAATTGACAAGATATAAAAGGAAGTTATTTGATCGATGGTGCTTAGTCAGGAAAGATTACGAAAATCTCAGACAACTTGTATTACTTGACGATTTCAAGAACTGTGTCCATAGTGACTTTAAGACTTTTTTTGATGAGCGTAAGGTTGAAACTTTGGAAAATGCTGACAAGTATTTCTTAGCTCATAAGGTTTCCTTTCTAAATAAGACTTGCACTCAGCAATCGTCTGGTAGACGAGTATTTCAGCCTAATACAAGCCCTTCTAAATGTCAATCTGACAACTTTTAAAACCAAGCTTCTGATAAGCTTAATAAAACAAGCCCTTATCTCTTCCTAAGTGTACCTACTGTATGAAGAAGGGACACCTTTTTCTGATTGCTACAAATTGCAAAATAATCATTAGAATCAAGAAGACCTATTCCAAATGCTCTTATTTCTAAGTGGTCAAGGTCACGGTCATGTATTGAAAGCAATACATTTATAGGGTCTAAAAAAACAGTCTGAAATCATGATCCTTTCATATCAAAGAGTTCTATATCACTCTTGGGTGATTCGGCCAATCCTAACTCTATTAAAACTTTAAGGGACACGCGAGGTTCTCGGAAACCTTTTTATATCAGGTAATTTGCCTTTTTCTGAGACGTCTTCTTCTAACGAAAGTGTTTTTATTTAGAAAGTAGAGTGTGGTTTTGTAATGTTCCTTTCCATTGTGTAAATGTGTCATCATACTTAGTCTCCTGACCCGTGACAGTTGGAATAGTGTACTCTTTACCCGGTACTAGGCAATAAACGAGCTTGTGATAAGGTTGTAGTTACTCCACTTATAACTGACAAGCCTTTATTGGATCAGAAAGTCTGTCCTATTGAAAAAGAACATCATTATTTTTACATGTGCATGTGAGGTTACTAGATATATGGCAAAGAAAGCTCTTGAGAATGATGTTGATCAGGAAAAATATTCCTTTAGCTAAGATGTGTATTACTCAAACATTTGATGAGGTCAAGGTCACTCTGTTTTGGATCAATCAAAACGAATTGATCACAGTGAGCTCATTTTGATTACGCATTCTCTTTAGTTTAATCAAGGAGACAAACGACATTCACGTGTCGTCGAAAAGGAAAAGGATCATGAAATATCCTGTTTGTTTTTAAATGGCCATTAATGAAACTGAAGCCACTGAAGTACCTATCTGTTATTTCATTGAAAATGGAATTCTTATTAGAACATTTAAACCTTCCAAGGTACCTGCTGGTGACGAGTATTCAGTTAAACTATCAAATAAGTGTAGTTCCAAAATAGTACAGACAGTAAATTCTTAGTCTGGCCCATGAAATTCCTTTGGTTATCCATTTAGGGATTAATGAGACTTACCATAAGATTTTGATTCACGTCTATTGGCCAAACATTAAAAGTGATGTTTGTAAATACTGCAGATCATGTCATATTTGTTAGATGATAGGACACTCCAATCGGAAGATATGTACGGATCATCTGCAGCCAATTCCTGAATTTGACGAACTATTCAGTATAATTATGGTAGACTGTTCTTGATCTAAAACCAAGTCAGTTAAACAATAATTGTTGAGCATAATATGTGCGTCACGAAACTTCCCAGAGGCAATTTATTTGAGGAATATTAAAACTTTACCCATAGTGAAAGCGTTCATATAGTTTTGTTACTCAGTTCGGCCTTCACAAATATGTTCAATCGGATCAAGGGTCAAATTTTATTCTGGAAATTTCCAGAAAATTATGTACGAATTAGGCATTCAACGATTCATATCTTCTGCCAATCACATTGTGAGCCAAGAGACTTTAGAAAGACTTCACCAACGTTTAAAAATGTGATTCGGTCATATTGTTTTGATACAGGTAAAGATTGGGATAAAGGCATTCATTTACTTTTGTTTCCTGTTAGGGAATTAGTTCAATAAACTTTATAATTTAGTCCATTTGAACTTGAGTTTGGTCATACTGTGCGTGGACCATAGAAGTTGTTGAAAGAGAAACTTTCTAATGAAGATATTGAATTAAATTTTTTCAATCATGTTTACAATTTTAAGTAGAAGTTGTGAAATGCTTGTGAGGTTGCAATAACCAATATGTACTGTTGTACATTTGCAACAGCAAGAAAGGAATGAACTTGTACAGTTTTTATTTGAATATGAGCACTTATTTTCAGATTGTCCTAAAAGAAGAAACAAAAGTTTTCCATGTAGTTGAAATTGTAAAGTCCACATCGGTGAAACAACACAAATACATGACGAACCTTCTTACACAGGAATACTTTAAAATAGAAATTCAGTATTTGCTGGAAAATGATTTCATAGAGCCTAGTAAAAGTGACTGGAGTACACCATGTATACCAGATAAACCTTTCCGCGTGTGCATGGATTATAGCAAAGTGAACAGTGTGACTAAAACAGTTTCATTTCCATTACGAAGACTCAATGACCGCATTGATAAGATTGGAAATGCAAAGTATGTCACCAAATTTGACCTTCTAAAAGGATTTTGGCACATTCTACTAAAGAAAAGAAGAAAGGAAATTTAGGCATTCGTGACTCCAGATAGACTTTATCAATATAAAGTGATGCCGTTTGGGGTGAAAGGTTCACCAAGTACTTTTAAAGCCCAATGAATATGATTACCTTTGGCATAAATAATTGTGATACTTACTTCGATGATGTCATCATTTACAACGACATCTGGAATGAACGTTAAGCAAACATTCGGACATTTTCTGACAGTCTCACTGATACAGGTTTGACAATTAATTTATACAAAGGTGAGTTCTGCCGTGCTTTTTTATCATTTCTATGACATTGTTAAACCTATAGATGCTAAGAACAAGGCTATCTCTGAATTCCCTGTGCCTGTTAATAAAAAGCAACTGATGCGATTAAAGATTCATATACAGTAACTTTTAACATAAACTATTTTACTGAGCGACACAAATATATCAGACGCGACGTGGCATACAATTAAAAACCTGTATTGAATTTGTTTCACTCTTTCTTGACAATGTTTTGACAGATAAACTGGGGTAATGTGATGAATAAAATATCCGTGTCCCATTCAACTTAAATCTGTTTTATTTTTCATGCTTTATTCGCTTATACTGCCTCATGTACGGTATGCGATCATAAGATAAAATACAATAAAGAAACAAAATCTTCCTTCCAACACCCTGATCAAAGTATGCTTCAATGTTATATAAATATAAAGCAATATTTCAACGCTGACCTGCGGGTCCTCTTCCGAATTTGAAGTTATTCATGCCCATGATTAAAACACTTATGTTACGTATGCATATTTGCTTGCCTTTGATTTTCTTTTTTTTTCTTCCTTAAATGATAGTCGATACCTTGAAGTCATTATCTACCGCGATTTACAATCATTCAGTAACACCATGTAACTCAAGAAGTTCTTTGAGGTTACCTTATCATATTCTGGCCGACTTTTCAAACGTTACGCTGAAATTGGATCAATAATCGCTCAAGCCATGTACATGAAACAACAAAGCTAACCGAGCAAAAAAAAATATTAAAGATTCAAACTTTGAAACTTTTAATTTTTAATTTGTTTTAATCCCTAATAATGTTTACAGTAAAATGATTAAAATTTAAAATCTAGTTACGTAGTGTGTATTCTTTATGGTAGCAGTGTTTATAATGACGTAGACTCGAGTATTAATTATTTAATACGTGATTAGTTAATTTGAATTCAGTTTTCTTTTGTATCTAAGAAGTGTATCGGTAAAATTAATACTTATTGCTTTAATTAGCACGATAATTTAATGGGTACATGGACCAAAGCGTATTAAACACACGTCTTATTTACCTTGCTAAAGCATGCCATATGTCCGTTTCATGTATATCAACAACCCCACCCCTTGGAATGCTGGCATTGCCGTCATGCATCAAGCATGTTCAAGATGGTCGTTTTCAATTATACTCTGAAACGTTCCAAATAGATCATTTAAAGATATCAAGACACACGGTATGTTGGAAATTCCCAAATTACAAAGCCAAGCATACTTGATTTATATTTGCATGCACCATTCTGCTTTAACATTACCATTCGCAGAACATCATCTCATATGTTGTGCAGGTAGTTCGAATAAGTTTCAGTTAAAAGTATAACATGTAACAGACGAAGGCAAGAGCATAAATCCCTTTACAAATCGGCCATTTTGCACGTCATTTTCAGCAACTTACTGCAGTGCATTCTGGGTTGGCCTAGCACTGGTGAATTAGTGTTAGGTTTTCACTAGTTCACCCCTATTGTTAGAAAAGCAGCGCCAAAACAACAAATTACAAATGCGAATCAGCTATCGTCCATACCGATAATGCCTTACGTAAACTTAATCATAAAGACTTGTAAAGATGGAGCCGATTTAAACTGAAATGTTCATTGCGTAGGTCGTCGTACTGCTAAGTAAAATCGACACGCATGCCCTTTTCCAAAATGACTATGCTCTCTTGTTGTCAAGGAATTGTTTAATTTGGTGAAGTATTTTTATTATCTAAACTGGAAGGATATGCTCGCTAGACAGTGTTGAGGGCATTATGTAATTTGGAGAGAGAAGGAATGACGTATGTAAGTTGTAGCTGTTTGCATTTGAAACATGCACAGTGTAGAGAATGTTGGCATACCTCTGTGCTGCTTTGATGTAATTTGGCTTACATATTGTACTTATGGAAATTGTACATGATTTAACCATACTGGTAACTAAAGTGACTGTTAAACTTATGCCAAACAATCAGCCTGAATTAGTCTAAAGTACACTATCATTAGCACCGATTAAAAATAGGGAAAATGAATTTTTCCCAACAAGACAATACCAGCTTCTGAAAATGCAATGGATGAATTACTAAATATACAAAATATTTTTTTTAAAAAAATGTTATCGGCTCCTTTTTTACAATTAACTTCGGAAGTCCAGGAAGTGAAAATAATCAAGCTGATCTAGCAGTTTTTGAAAGATGCAAATCTGAAGTAGGACCAAACTGTATACTCTAAAACCCGTATTACACTCATAAATCATACACCAAAAAAAAGGGAATTAAATATTCTTTGAACAATACCTAAACTATAAAAGTCTGTTTTGTTTAAATAGCCAGTATAACCAACGGAGAATCTCGGGGAAATTCTTTCTCTTTAAAATTCTGCAAAATACGAATCTGTTAAGCGCCACCTGAAACACCTGGACTTCGTCGAGTGCGTCCTTTATTAGTTAAGAATAGAAGGAACAAAGAAAAGAGCCCCCTTGAATTCATCGTCCGTCCTAAGACAAAACCTCCAAGTAAGATGCTATCAAAATCTGCTGGTGCCATATCGACTACCTCAGAGCTATAAATAGAATTCCGTTGAAAATAGATTTGTCCCTGTCTGGACAAAACTTTATCATGTATCACCTGCCAATCACGGGAATATCATTTGATGAAATAAAGCAGCATATAATCTGACGAATTCTTATTTGAAAATCAACCATTTGGGACACGATGATTCTTCGGCGCGACTTGCTTGGGCATATTTTTCTCCTAATGGCGGACGACGAATTTGTGGGGACAGATGATACAATAATGTTTTCTTCTAAAATGCATGGATGTAAGTATAAGACAGATTTGAATAAGCAATGGACAGGAAAGTTACAATCAAAATTTCATTCTAGCGTGGTTGACATTTCAGCCGTGGCTAGAATACATGAAAGCAATTACAGTTTTATCCCCTTGAAGGTTGTAAGAGTTGTCAGACTGAACTATGCTGGTTATTTTCTCAGTGAAACAGATTATGAACTAGAATTTCTCATAAATATAAATCCCATAAACTAATGTTGCTGACCAAATTAAAGATAAATAAGCTTGCATTAAATTAAAATCACAAAAGAAAACATCAATCGAAAAATATAAATATCTTAGCTTTTACGTTATTTAAAAAGGAAAGGGTAATATATATATATATATATATATATGGACCGGAAGGACCGGACTATCACTCATTAGACGTTCCATATATCGAACAGTTAGATTAAAGAAATGAACAATTGGGCGAACACAGTACGTCTGTTATGTACCTACCTTCCGTAGTTTAGTAACCAGTCTTCTTCACTACGTTATATCGTTTAGACTGTTCCAGTCTATCCACCATATTGTATGGAATTCCTTATACATTTGTAGCCTGTCTTGATCACTATTTTCGAGCTTAGTTCGAATAAACATTAACATAGAAAGAGTGAGAACAACAAGCTTGTAAAAACTTAATAAACAATTTACTGAGCACAAATATTTTCCAGTAAAGAAAAATAAACTTACGGTTTTAAGAATCAATTCCAAAATTAATCCAAAAATAATTCAAAAAATTATCCACTAGAGAAATTACAAAAGACCTGGTAATAAAATGTCCAAATAATTCCAAGTTCGAATCTTAGTGAAGTATCCAAGATGGAAGACGATGTCACGTGATGAAGTTAGTTCTTGGTAATGAAATTCAATGAGCACAATTACTTTCCAGATAAATAACAAAATAAATCCTCTTAATCCAAACGAATTGAAATAATTTCCAATACAAGGTCATTTAAAATAACTCAAAACGACACAACTTAATATTCTAACATCCCAAGTTCTACTAAATAGTTCGCTCCAAAACATAATTTATATACCTGTTTTTACGTAAACAAGAAAGGGGTCACGTGATCTTCTAGAATCTTTTAGAACATATTTACGTTCAAAAAATCTCGTACACACCCAACTATGGCCCAACTAAAACTAGAAAGATATTAATAACAAAGCTCCATAATGTCCTTGGAATCACCAATCATTTTAAAAGCTTGTTTACAACTCTGAAGCCAGGTCAGAAATGAGGTCAACACCTGGTGTTTATTTGTAAAGTTCAGGTCATCTCCCAATGAATGAATCTTAAACTTAAAATGTCAAATTCTAATCTGACAAACAAACTAAAAATAAATGACTTAAATCAAATATACGTAGCAATACATACATACATACATACATACATACATACATACATACATACATACATACATACATACATACATACATACATACATACATACATACATACATACATACATACATACATATCGGACGTACTGAGTCTGCATAGTCATTGAGAATTTCGATGGAAGGGGTCATTAAAAATCCGTTTTATTGGAGAACTCAAAAGCAATATTCAACTTACAACATAATGTTTCGGTTATACACAAAATAAGTTATTGTCTTTCTGGTTGGGGTGGGGTCAATATATATATAATAAACGAGTTATTGTGTGCGTGTTTGGGGATTTTTAACGTAGCTTTAACAATTTGAGTCATATGGCTACAATGTCTGCAGTGAGGCAGTTCATGGCGATGTTTAGCACATGGGCGTCATGCCGCGGATATGTGGCATCATGTCACACCCAGTCACATTACCCTGACACCAAGCCGACAAATCGGAACACTACTCTCTCAATGCTGACCGACATGCGAAGGAGGTGCAAGTACCATTGTTATATGTCTTTGGTATGAATCGGACTGGTTTCAAAGCCCGCGACCTCCTGCATCCGAAGCCGGAGCTGTACACGTTATTGATCTGGCACTGAACCTATTGCCTGGGTGACTCGCAAAATCGGCCGCCATTGCCAAAGCATGTTTTTTTTTCTTCACACGAATAGTTTTTTTTTAATATATACATATTTATGTTTGTAGGCATCATAACAGTCATGATTAAAGAAGAAAGTATTCAGTTCAAGGATAAATCCTCGGACCTTACCGCCCTGCCCTGTCAAAAATGTATTTTACATGAAACTGGTATTTGTCTAATATTTAGAGATGATACTTCTTAAATCTGGTCATCGCAAAGCACAAAAATTAATTCGTCCGGAAATCGCATTAAATTAATATAAATTGGGAAAACAATAATCAACTTTCGCAAATTATTGAAAATTTTGAAACGTGGATTTTTGTCATCTACTAAAACACCTAAATAACATACTAATTCTGAAATTTATAACAACCTTAAGAAGTAAATTGTAGCTCCACAATGAGGTCACATGGGTTCATTGACCAATCATTTGACGGGCTACTAAAACACCTAAATAACAAACTAATTCTGAAATTTATAACAACCTTAAGAAGTAAATTGTAGCCCCACAAGGAGGTCACATGGGTTCATTGACCGATCATTTGTCGGGTCTATACACTTAAAACAACCAAACAGAATTAGATGAAGCATCAGGGATAACAAAAGATATAGAAATAAACATTAAAGCATTTAAGAAAATAACATCAGGTACAAAAACAAAAGGGTGGACTATGGATACCATCATCTAGGAATTAACACTCCTCTCTATCTATTTCTAACTTTTTTCCATATACATAAAACACCAAGACCATTAGACCCAGCGGCACAATGCTGCATCCAAATACCAATTAGTCAGTATTCTCCTAAAAACTAAATCAAAAATACAAGGTGGCATCGAACCTCGAACCATCAGGAATGCCGGACTCGTACATCTGCATTAATAGGCTGTCACATGGGACTGTATACACTTTTGTAACAACAGCACAGAGTATTTCCGAATTGATAGAGACAATTTTAGATCTAGATATCCAGAAGAGAGGAGGACACCGGTGCTGACAATCAAGAAAAAGGGAGGCCTAAGGAACAAGAGACGACAGGAGGACACCGGAGCAAACAAACCAGAATGATGGAAGACTGGTTACCAGTACGTAACCATCCATCAAAAAGCCCTTCTAATGGCTACTGCCATTTAGCCATTACAGAGCTCTCATTTGGTACGAAAGCTCTATTTGACAAGCTCTTTTAAGAAATCTAACTTGATCAATTTCGAACACCGCCAATCAAAATTCACAATCCATCTAACCTAACAGTGACCAACCTACATATGTCGCACAGACATTCTAGAATTAAAATTGCTAGGGACCTACAATACGTACACTGGGTACTAGAAACATTGGTATGTTAAGAGTTAGAAAAAATCTTTAACTACACAAAATTTGATTGAATTACACAGGTGGCTTACACATTATTGGTATCTTTTCCGTCTATTAGTGAAACTGGACCTGATTTGAAATAAGTATGGCTAGGGCGTTTCAAGGCTGTCGACATACATGGGCTGGCTTATCGGACCTTTTCCTCCTTTCTCGCGACCAGAAACCCTCAACATGACGAGACGTGAAAACCATTTTTCACCAGTCATTATTTGGTGCCATTGCACCTCTAGTACACTCCTTCCGATTGGTTGATAGGGTTGAGTGCGTGTTTGATCTATTCCCACTTAGCCAGGTCCTACATTCATGTCGATAGTCCCTCAATAGGGGCGCGACATGACGACCAAATCAAATAGCACACTATGTGTGCATAAACGCCCGTGGGGATGTGGCACCATTCCTTACCCCACAGGAAAAATTAAATAACTTTCTTTTGAAAGATAAAACAGTGAATAATGACCCTTCGTGGCCGGTTCACTTTAATTTAACATTCATTCATTCATTTATACGTATACGAACCAATTTTCTCTTTTCCTAGTATTTACAAATGAAGAAATATTTGACCGTGCTTTTATATTTATCTTGTGTAGCCGTGTGTTATGTGTATTTGTAAAAGAAATGCGGTTACCTGTAGACCTGTAGACACTATTTATTTGCATTGTTTGCACGTGCTATGAAACGTATGCGGTTTAAACTTTAACAGATTGCATTGAATCAATAATTATTATATTTACCTTTTACCTGTTTTGATTTATAACTTAACTTAATTGAAGTGTTTCTTTTGTATATAGCGCATTGCAAGAGAGAATTATTCATATGATTGTATGGTAATTCTTTCAAAACTTTTTCTATGAAAGGTGTCTATACATAAAATCTCCTATATATCCATGATTTTCTTTCTTGTAGTCTTCTGTACTTGACAAACTCAACTGCTCCCCAGGTAACGCTCGCTTCGCTGGCACCACGAGGTGATTTCGTGCGAATTATGCACAACGGTAAATTACTTATAGCATTGTTTATGGTCAAATACGTGACTATTTTGGGGGCAAAAATGTCAATATATTTATATAACTTTCAAGGCCACTCCAGATGATTAAAGTTAAGGAATAAAGGAAATTATCGGAATACACAATCTCTGCTATCTGGGTCGGTGGTTCTTTCAGGGTTTTTTTCTTCAGATTTCTTCCTCCAACATTAATACTGTCCGCCATGTATAGCCTATCGTTTGCTGAAAAATGGCGTTAAAAACTACAACAACAATAAACCTACGTAAGTCTACGTTCTATTTTAAAAAATAGACTTTTTATAGAAGCTGGCAAAAATATATTGAATGCACGTTGTCACTAGAACTTTTCTTTTTAACTACAAATCAAACGTTATCGCTGAAAAATAATTTGAATTTGGACAAGTCTAATAATGAGAGATGATAGCTATGTGGTCACTTATCGTTGATTCATTAGTTAGAACATGTGCCTCTAGCACGCTTGATTGACCACTGCAAATTACGGGATAGATAAGAGTTTCGAATCCTTGATGTACATGCTGGTTGCGTTATTGCATTACACAGGTCATGGACAGTAAATTATGTTGGTTGTTATGGAGTTAACTGTATTTCTTTACAATCAGTATATCTGATGGAGGAAGAACCTGGGAAACTGCCGCAAAACGAAAAGCATTGACCGAGCCTGAGACTCGAGAGTAAGCGGACAAAGACGTAATGGCAGAAAAAAATCAGATGTAATGGGCTTAGGAAGTCTATATTCTTTCCCCATGTTAACATTTATGAGCTTGTTAGGGCCATTAATGGGTGTGTTTTGGCTTTATGACTTTAAAATGGATACATCATCGACTTTTACATTGTAGTAAATTCTAAATGAGTTGAGTGACTAAATTGTCGGATTGTAATTACAGATAGGCGAAGAGAGTTAATCAACTGGCATTTAGAACAATCAGCTCAATTTGTTTTGTTTTTTTAATATATTTATTTTCAAAGCGCTACAAATACTTTACGAAGTTCAAAAGGTTTCCTGGTGCCCCAGTACTGGACATCACTATCAACTACCACACTACATATATTCTAGCGATGTGACTGAAAAATTATTAAAGCTACTTGACAAATCCCAATCACACACACACACACACACACACACACACACACACACACACACACCTTTTAATTAGCCCCTAAACATGTTATAAATTTGAGTCTTCTTACTCTAACATCATGGACCACAATGATTTAATTAGATGACCCACTATGGCGTAAAGATAAACTTAAAAACTTTCGTTTATACTGATTATATTAGAAAAACACACAAAATCAATTGCCTGTTTTAAAGACTGTTTAAAAAAAAAGTTAATTAAATACTGCTGCCTTCTTGTATAACAATGAAGTAATCTTTTGAAATAAAACCTCAAAATGAGGCTGAGCAAGCAATCTGGCCAGAGTATCATTGGCTACCAAGAGTAATTGAAAGCGATTGACTGTTAGTCAGGTGATAAAAATTCGGTGTTTATCGTTGTAGCTCTGTTTAATTCATCGACAGCACATGTTTTTTACAAATCAAAGAGATCTTGAAACAGAGTGGCAATAGAAAAAATTCTTTCTGATCTTGATTTATTTTGTACAATTTCAGTAATTATTGGCGTTGATCGTTATAAAATAAAACCAGGAATAAATCGAATGGAACACATGTCAGAATGTTAAAAGAACGGATAGAAAATGATTTTGCCTGCATGCGAGGCTCTCTGCTTTCAACACAACCAATTATATCGTGTAGTTTCAAGTTCACAAAACGATTGCAATTGGATAACAATTTTATATGAAGTTAAATTTATGTAGACTTTGGACGAGAATTCAGATTATTTCATAACCGACTGAACATTAACGAAGTCATTTAAAATCACAAATTCAATTGATTTTCTTTTGTGTAGGAACTTGTTTTTTTTTTTCTCTCCTTGTTTATTATAAAATTTTAGACCGAATGTTGTCGCCTGGAAGATTTGTTGGAGAATAGAGATTAACTTTGATGAAACTCTGTGGGCGGCGAGATTTGTAAATAAACTTTCAATTAGAGGCAATCTGGTTTTTTTAGTTTATAAGTAAAAGCTGATATATTATCTTTTGTACAACACAGTGTGATCGGTTTAAAACAGGGATCTCACATTCAAACCACCTCGAGAGTCGCATGGGTGCATTTTCGATGGCCCAAGGGCCGAACCACCTTTTATTATCTCATGACACCTTGTAACCCCAATTATTTTGCGGGCGACAGGATACGGCTTGCCCAACCGCATGCGGTGGGCGTGCCGCGTGTTTTAAAGTTTTAAATTTATTACTTTTGGCAGAACTTGTATTAGCAGAGCTGGCTGAAGTTGTGCTGCCACTCCAGCAACAACGTAATTTTGCGACAGTCATAGTAACAGCTGTGATGCTGGAAACAGCCATTGTAACAAGATAATCGGATGGGATTTTCGGATTCACAACATAACACTACTGACTATGATATTAATACAATGTTTAATAATTAATGACTTGAATAAGCAATTTAATTATGAATAAGTGTGTGTATATTTAAACCAAATATTGGATTAATTAACATAAGAACGAACAAATGTAATAAAGAAAAACACAAACAATTTACAAAAGACATACACAAGGCGTGAATGATTCACCGTAACTTAACAATGGAAAGATGGATGTAGTTTACTCAGCTACCAAACAATGTAGATTTATGTAGTAAAATGACTTCACTCATAGTGAAATTGTGCAAATGAAAAAAGACAGATATGTAACTTATCTTTACAGTTCCTAAAGATACAATGGGTTTTACGAACCCCAAATTTACAGCTTTACAGTAGCTACCATTAGTGGTTGAGCTTTACAGCTTGCACTTTGAAGACCTGGATTCCTCCTATACTTGGAAAGCTCGGGTCTCTCTAGACACTCCGAACACCACCGGACACTCCAAATACTGGACACTACATATACTGGACAGCTCTACAGCTGGGATACTCCAGACACTGGACATAAGCGGACAACACCAGAAACATTGGACGTTGGACATTCCAGACGCTGGATAGCTCTATAGCTTGGACACTCCAGATACTGGATATTCAATGTTTTTAGAACAGCAAGTTCAGAAATAAACATAACCCTGCTTGATAAAAATCCTGCTGTACAAAACATTTCTTACAAATGTAGACTTATATAATACTAATACAAAATCCTTTGCGAAGTCGTAATCAAGAACATAAACGTGTGTAAACCAAAGCCGAAAATCATGCAGAAATTGACGTGGAAGTACAATAGTGTTATCATATATACTAGAAATTATTTTTTTTATTACCTACCCATATAGCTGGAGATGTGCGAACCCTTATAGTAGATTGCCGACTGACAAGGTTTTTCGTAATGTAAAGAGCTTTACATGCGGTGAGGTATTTATACACATGTATTGTCTGTGCATCGAAGGCATTCGTTTGATCTCAACAAAAGCACTTCGCACGTGCGGCATAGGATGAACAAAACTCACTATTTTGAAATACGACTCAATATACTTTAATCACCATCAGGTATTTTTGTACGCCTTAATGAAACTCTAGTACACGAATTTAATAAATAGAAAGGATTTATGCAATTCCGTGACAGTCATAGTAGCGATAATATTAGTAACACCAGCAACCGTAACAGTATATAATTATTAGATTGTGCTAATGGTGGTAGTGGTATAAGTGAAATAAACAACAGCAACATTAGTATTATAGTAGTGTGGCATACATTAATAGTGTATATGGTGGTAGTAGTAGTATAAAGTGGTGGTAGTAGTTGCAGTAGCAGGTAGTAGTAGTAGTAGTAGTAGTAGTAGTAGTAGTAGTAGCAGTAATAGTGTTGGGTGTAGCAATAGTAGTTTAGCTTTCATGTACGAAGAAGGCTAGAGCTATTACACTACCCCACCCTATTTCATATTGTACTGTCTTCGGTTTGGCTCATGACTCCAAAGATTTGCACATACTGTATAATACTGTTTTACACGAAATGATGACATTTGGTCGTATGTTGTATCTTGGTGAGCACTAAGTAGTCATTACTAAGTAGATCACTGTAACTCAGACTTCGTGCTTCACTGACTTTGGCTACATTGTGTGTTTTCATTATTCAAGCTCGAGTCAATAAACTATGTAATTGCATATTTTTAGTTAGAATCACGCGTACAAAAGGTCATTGTGGCCCTACCATATGTATATTACTGATCTTGATTAAATGTTCGCGTTTGGTCAATAAACTATGTGATTACATATTTTTAGTTAGAACCACAGGTCCCTGTGACCTACATTATAGAGAAAGTTTTCGCGTTAGGTCACGAACATATTTTCGCATCATCTCATCATCTCCGCCTGTGGCCCCGTTTGGGACATAGGCCGCCAACCAGCTCCCTCCAGGCGTCTCGGTTCATATTTTGGCATGCAATGTACATATTATTTTATTTGGAAATACAAACATTGCAGAGGGGCTGCATTTCGATAAGCGCTACCAGCTCATTGCAAAAGTATGGAATTGTAAAGGTTCCCGTTAACTAGTTTGGGGTGGGGTGCTCCAAGTATTATTCTTAATTATAACAAAAGACCCACCCTGGCTCGGTTTTGTTAGAAATGTAAGACGTGATATAGGTGCAAAGCTCCGAGCCTCCCAGTCAGTGATGCCGATAGTTAAATTACTGAATACACAAAGGTGAAATTCAATAAATAACAATGTAATATCATTCAATAACATATAGTCAGATCTCAGATTAAATTCAATATTTAAAACCCCATCACTCGTCTTGCACTCGACGAAGTGACGGCATTTTTCATCATCAAACGTAGTATGATAGATTTTCCTCCTGTCCTGTGTTTCTACTGATCTGTATTATGCTTTCTTTGGACTGGTATTCCAGTTCCCTTCCAGTCCATCAACTTCTGCCACCGTTCTTCTTTTCTTTCTTCCTAGAGACTCGGGACCAACTGTACTAGAGTATTTCCATCGTCTCCTACAGCTCTTCTGGTCCCTAAACGTTTCTGTATGGACACAAGAACATTAGCGTATTCCTCTAGCTATCATCAAACGTTACCTTCTTTGGTGATGCATTCGTGCACATCGAAATAGCCATACTTTTTGGTATGGTATTGACTGTATCAACTACTTATCATGCATATATCAATATATATATATTCAATCTCATTGTACAGATCAAGAGCACATAATCAGACGCATTTCTGTATATTGTATTTCTACGAAGTGTACACAGATATCCACATATCCATGCGCTGATATATCCTTACACATGATACTCCTTCAAAGTATACACAAATAGCCAAATAGCAATATTAACTATTTTTGCACACTGCAGCCATTATACAAAATTATAATATAATTCATCATTTGCAAACCTAGAATATCACACGAATAAATGCACGAGGTTACCACGAATTAATCAAATAGCGAATTACAATATTAATTCTTTACATAAACATTGCTCATATATCAAAATATGCATGTAAATCAAATACTACAAATGAATCAAACACTACAAATGAATCAAACACTACAAAAGAATCAAACACAACAAGGAATCAAACCCTATAAATGGTGGTAATTATACGTGCAAACGATTCTAGTAATGAATTGTGCATACTGCACATAATTAAAGTAGAATTACTTTGCCGTAATAGATTACAACAATCGAGCAAATAAGTCACTCACCTGTTCTAAGCTCCTTTGTAATTCCCTGAATAACAAAGTGTTCCAACCGCTCCGGTGGCCTAGTGGTTAGAGCGTCCGCCCCGGAAGCGGGAGGTCGTAGGTTCGATCCCCGGCCGAGTCATACCAAAGACTTACAAAAATGGTACTAACCGCTGCCTCGCTTGACGTTCAGCATTAAGAGGTTAGTGTTAGTACTGGTCGGTCTGGTGTCAGGATAATGTGACTGGGTGAGACATCATGCTACATGTCTGCGGCATGATGTCTCAGTGCTAGACATCACTATAAACTGCCTCACTGCAGACATCGTAGCGATATGACTGAAAAATTGTTAAAGCTACGTTAAAAAAATCCTAATCAAACAAACAAACAAACAAAGTGTTCCGCCAATTTCGAATGACGTTAGCTTCTAACTTCCCGCAATATGGTTTAACGACTACTGACGTTGAGTTCTCAAGATACTAGATTTAAGCTTGTGATTCTAATGGTGGCCACGCCTTGCTCAACTCCGAGTGGATGTCAATTCACCCATGGTCTACATATATCGCAGAAACTGCCCCTCTACGGCGGTCTGTCAAAGGTAGATTTACGACACCTCATTGTTCGCAGGACTGAACTTCGTAACTTTTATGACGCGGAATTATTAGCATCAGGGCTTCTCATATACATGTTGAAATCCGGTTATTGTTCCTTACAATGTGACAGGAATTGTGACCTATATCTTACACTTGGATGACTTTGATCAAATTGTGTGCTCTATATTATTTTTTCATGCTTGAATCGCAAAATTAATTCTGATATGCCCCTTTGTTAGTAACACATGATTAAAAAAGAAGCTCACCGTGATCTGTATTTCATTTTTAACTGTATTGCGGGTTCATTTTTGTGTTATCACCAGACCATATGAATTTTTGCCATGCGTCAGTGATTTTATTGATATTTTTTGTTTAACGGTGATTTATCGGTTGCATTTTATGTTGGAACTTTACGAATGGATACGTCTCTGATAGCACTAGATCCTACCAGTAAAGAAAGTCGCTGGGACCTACGTTTTCTAATTTACCAATATGTCAAATATTCGTGTTAAGCTAATGCCCACGTACATTTTATCCTTGCTTCATACATCCTAGTCTCAACAAAAAAAAAACAACTTTCTGTCCACAACAGTTGCAAGTAGGATACATCTCATCATGACCGCTTGTAGGCCGATTGGACCGATCTGGCCCAATTGAGCAACGCATTCATAAGGGCCTCGTGCGTTAGTAAGTTTTTAGACAATATTTAGATAAAGATGGTAGGCTTTTAAAATAATGTTGAAAACAAATTAAACAAATTAATATACATTTTTTTTCTTTTAATTTTGTTACAATAATTTGATTATAGTGCATCTACGTTTATTTCATATAAAAATACTCTTTTGTTTTGCTTTGTATATTTTATGACTTGTAGTAGCATTGCAGTAATGGCAGTAGTAGTGATATTAGTAGTGGTAGTAGCAGTAGTGACGATAGTAATTGTAGTATTGGTGACGGTAGTAATGGTGCTAATAGTGGTGCAGATATTAGAAGTAGTGCCGGTTGTAGTACTAGTGAATATTAATAATAGTGAGGTAGTGGTAGTTGTAGTTGAAGTAACGATATTATAAGTATTGTTGGAAGTAGTAGTGATGGTAGTAGTAGTAGTAGTAGTAGTAGTAGTAGTAGTAGTAGTAGTAGAGGAAGGAAAGAAGAAGTTGTTAATATTGAAGACGAAAAGCAAGATAAATAAATCTTAGAGGTTTATGTGACGGCATTAAATATCATCAGAACTAAAGGAGCAATAAAGAGGAACATGATATAGCATAAAAGAGTATGCCCTTTTATTCCCGGTATTTTAAAATTTTTACCATATCATATGACGTATTAGAGTAGAAAATATCCCAATTGTTCTCCATTAGATTATGGTATTAACACAGTAACTGATACAACTGAGATACGTAGATGATAAAGATAAAAAACTGAGATATGTAGACGATAAAGGTAAAAACTGAGATATGTAGACGATAAAGGTAAAAAACTGAGATATGTAGACGATAAAGGTAAAAAACTGAGATATGTAGACGATAAAGGTAAAAAATTGAGATATGTAGACGATAAAGGTAAAAAATTGAGATATGTAGACGATAAAGGTACAAAACTGAGATATGTAGACGATAAAGGTAAAAAACTGAGATATGTAGACGATAAAGGTACAAAATTGAGATATGTAGACGATAAAGGTACAAAATTGAGATATGTAGACGATAAAGGTAAAAAATTGAGATATGTAGACGATAAAGGTACAAAATTGAGATATGTAGACGATAAAGGTACAAAATTGAGATATGTAGACGATAAAGGTACAAAATTGAGATATGTAGACGATAAAGGTACAAAATTGAGATATGTAGACGATAAAGGTACAAAATTGAGATATGTAGAAGATAAACATACAACATAAATGACAAGGAAAAAAAAAGCGAACTTTTGATCAGCTTCCTTGATAAGGGTTAAATTTAACATCAAAGTTGGTCGGTTAATATTTTACCACATAAACATTAGAAAGATAGCGAGCTGTAAGTTCAAGTATACAGTTAGCAGGATGAATTACAAATATAACAATATATAGTTTTTCTTTTGTTCTCTTCCTCGTCAAGCTTTGAACGTGTCCCGGATATTTAAAAACTGCACCACAATTCCTATATTTTTATTAATGTGCCTACAGTCACAAAAACTACATCACGTTTCCTGTAAATTTTTGATTTTCATTTTCATCGCACAGTTAAATGTAACTTGAGGAAGCACTGCCTCATTGAAGGGTAACTTACATAATGCGATTATGCACAGCATATTTTGACTTTGAAACTGACTTGACTCAACTATTTGATAGCTTAAACTGAATCTCTCTCTCTCTCTCTCTCTCTCTCTCTCTCTCTCTCTCTCTCTCTCTCTCTCTCTCTCTCTGCGCGCGCGAAAGTGTTTGGAGTAGTAGCACTGATCTAAAGCACTAGAAGCTTTTGACAGTGACTTGAAAAGATATATATTCCTTGTCAAAAGTGGCTTGAACAAAGCACTATAACGTAACGACAGTGACGTGAACAAAGCACTATACCGTATCGACAGTGACTTGAACAAAGCGCTATACCATATCAACAGTGACGTGAACAAAGCACTATAACATATCGACAACGTCTTAAACAATGCACCATACCCTATTGACAGAGACTTGAACAAAGCGCTATACCCTATTGACAGAGATTTCGGGAAAACTACTTAAGAAAAAAGCCTCTTTTTTTAGCTTGGATAGTTACTTGAAGAAAGCAAAATATTTATAAATAGTGACCTGAATCAAGCACTACTCTTGTTTTAAAGAAAGATCCAGTGTACATTTAAGTAATGATATTTAAGTAAAACAGTACATTATTTGACAGCGACGTTAAGAAAACACCTTATTTGTGTACAGACAAGCGGAGTAAAGTGCCCTTACGAAGGAGCACCACAGTAAAAGTAACCAACCTAAGCTCATCTGATGGTAGGATTCCAACCCGCGTCCTTTCTGTCGGGAATCCGGCACGTGGACAACTGAGCCGCCTCTGTTTAGATTCATTGGAAGCTAAATAAAATTCAACATTTAGTTTAACAAATGACTAGTAGACTTCATATTTCAATTACACCGATGATGTAAAAGCATTGACAGCAGCGCGAACGAAAATGTTTGTACGGGAATAGTAACAATAATAGTTGCTGTTGTTACAGTCGTGGTGGCACTATTTCTAGCGATGGCCTTTATAGCAGCTGTAACAGTAATTGTGGTAGCAGTAGTTAAAGCAGAAGTAGTAGTAGTAGTAGTAGTAGTAGTAGTAGTAGTAGTAGTAGTAGTAGTAGTAGTAGCACTAGTGTCAGCAGCAGGATGAGCACTACAGATCTCGATAAAAGCAAACAAACCAGTAGTATTTTTTGACAAATCAAATTACAAGTTTCAAATGTATGAACATGAAAACAGTCATTTGGAACAATACATTTCAAAATCAGAGTTCTCCCTAATGCAAAATACATCATATCATCTGATCGGTTACTAAAAATAAGTACACCAGGTACTCCAAACGTCACCAGAACATGAACATGTATCGGTGCCTCTCAGATCTATTGAATTTAAGCAGGCTGATAGAACAGATCAATATTACCACTGTCAAGGTTAACGTGCTTATATAAAATAAACAACAGATAAACTTAAGATCCGTGAGTGTTAAAGAAGTGGCAGTAGATGTGAAAATGAAACTGAACTTCGATTCACATAGAAAGATTTTATGCAAGAGCAACACCTTTAACACAGTTATACCATTACCCTGTAAACATTGTGTTGGATTGCTTAAATCGAATGCTGTGTTTCATAATTTCATGATTTTATTGTAATGGCGTAAGATGCCTTTTGTTTCGTTCCTTTCTTTGTTAAGCGTATAGTGAAATCATACAAGAAGTGACATGGCCAAAAATCCTGCTTCCACCTTCTCAGAACACTCCCCTCCCTACAGTTGCAGTAGGTTTCCATTGAGGGAACATAAGAATACCCAGCACTTCCTTGCACACAAGCAAAATGGATCAAATTCAGGAAGAAGAGACCCACAAAAAGTTGAACTGTCCGTCATGAAACCTGACGAATGCCCCACCTTAAGTTGCTGGACATTCTTTTGTGGTTGCTACACGATTACACACAGTAGTATGCATTCTCCGAGTAAACGCGAACTCGGATGAACAAATTTAGGTAATTACAAAAAAACCTGCATCATGGACATATATAATACATTCACTTAGACACAAAATAATTTTCATTAATGAAAATCTAAACGCATGTCGTTTGCATTTTAACAAAAAACAATTCTCAGATTTGTTCAGATTGGTTTAATTACGTATCAGAAATGCAATTTCAAATGAACAGTTTAGTGTGCCAGTAATGTACATAATAGCTATTGCCAAATACACTTAAATCTGTGATGGACTGAAATGGATTACCTGTTGACTCAGGTGACAAAATGTCCCATATATTTAATGACTCATAGCTAGTATTAATTGACACACTTATACCTTACACGCAAGGTTAGAACTACCTAGCTCTAAACAATTATAAATCATATCAACTACCTTGATTAAAATCACATTTTGCACTAAAAATGTCCAAAAAGTAAAACAAACCAACTTATATATATATATATTCCTTGTCAAAAGTGGCTTGAACAAAGCACTATACCGTAACGTATATTGCCGCTGTGGAAATGAACATGCTAATTCATTCGTGTTCATTGATAGAGCCATTGATTTTTGCTTGTACGTGTCTACATTGTACATATCTAAGATATAAAGTGACTAACCAAACCCGATCTAGTAAAACTATAGTCACTGCTTCTCCCCACCCAGCAATTTCGACAATTGACTAATAATGACGTGTATGCATGGGTATATCAGGTAAATTACTGTGATATAGTAATTACTCTGACAGACTCATTGATGTCAACTCCTATCAAACTTTTACTCTCAGAGCTCTAACTGATCCATAGTTATTAGCTGTTACCAGACAATGACTCTAATAAGGCAAGTACTCTAAAAGAGCCGTTTATATCGGCAGGCTATCAGACATTTACTCTGAAAGAGTAATTACTCTGAAAGAATCATTATTGTCATGTGCTATCAGGCTATCACTCTAATAGGGTAATAGTCTTTCAGAGCATGTGATATCAACTGTCAGCTTGTTTTGTTTGTTTGTTTTTTTATGGTTTAACGCCATTTTTCAGCACAATATAGGCTATACATGGCGGCCAGTATTAATGGTGGAGGAAGAAACCGGAAAAACCCCAGAAAGAACCACCGACCCCCGAGAAGCTACTGGCAAGCTTTCTCACATAACTACATTTGCCGAATCTAAGACTCGAACACACGCAAACAGAGGTGAGATGGCAGTGGTCCGTAACGGACAGCGCTTTAGACCACTCGGCCACTCGGGGTCCTATCAACTCTCAGACACTTACTCGGACAGGGCAATAACTCTGATAGAACTCTTAATGTGATATGCTATCAGACAATTATTCTAATTGGATCTGATACTAACAATTTCACTTGCTAATTTTTTTTAGGAGACCAGCCCATATTTCACTTTTATAGGATCTCTCCTCCGCGTTCTGAACCGTTCCCACACGAATCCACACGCCTGGGACAAGTCAAGTGGAAGTGAATAACACAACCCCAGTTTAAGTGCTAGGGAACTATTCGAATCTGAATATTTATTTCTCTTCGTGGACACGGGGGTGGGGTGGTATGGTATTTTGCCGAACATATTGCTTTCTTGTTTCTTTGTTCTCTCTCTCTCTCTCTCTCTCTCTCTCTCTCTCTCTCTCTCTCTCTCTCTCTCTCTGCGTCTGTTTGTGTTTGCAAAAGATTGAAATTTCACCAAACACACACACAAACACACATAAATTAAACCACACACACACACACACACACACACACACACACACACACATATATATATATATATATATATATATATATATATATATATATATATAACACCCAAAAAAATCAGTGAATCGGTGCTTTACAGGTGTAATACAAGCGCTCCACATGTTTATACTTTGCAAAATGCATGTATTCGATGAAAATGTAGGTTAAAAAACTGATATATAATCGATTTTCTTTGTCTGGTCGATTAGATGCGGTGTAATATACTTTGCTCTATGTTTTTCAGTGTCCTTCTACTCCAATGAAGACATCTTGAATTGAATTAGATAAGAGATAAATGATGTTTTCCATATTATATTTCAGTGTAGGTATTGATAGAGCTGTGGTTGAAAAGTTACGCACATATTGTGGTGGAAACAAAGACAAAACAAAGCAAGAAACATCAAACCCATCAATAATCTTACTCAAATCAGATCTCTACAGCCATATCAAATCTAAGTTCAATCAGATCTCTACAGCCATATCAAATCTAAGTTCAATCAGATCTCTACAGCCATATCAACTCTAAGTTCAATCAGATTGGATATATTAACATACGTTGTCAGAGTGACTCCATCAGCCGATCCATTAATACAACTATTGTTCCATCGTTTAATTTATTTTCCTTTCATCCCTATCACCCTCGTATTCATCTATATCCATTTATTTATTCATTCATCCATATATATATATATATATATATATATATATATATATATATATATATATATATATATAATATGTGTTAGTGTGTGTGTGCACGCACGCACATCTCACATACATGCATACATACATACATACATACGTACATACATACATACATACATGCATACATACACACACACACACACACACGTACATACATACATACATACATACATACATACATACATACATACATACATACATACATACATACATACATACATACATACATACATACATACATACATACATACATACATACATACATACATACATACATACATACATACATACATACATTGTTAAACAACTTTAAAGGTAACGGACACTAACTTTGTTCCTTCGGAAAGGAAAAACTGACCTAAGCATTTTCGGAAAGGGACGACAATGCATTTTGTTTCAGACTATGAATAACAATCAAGGAGACTTTTAACATCTTTTGTGAGATTCTTTGAACAACAGCTTGTGTTTACTTTTGAATTCTCTGTTTTTGTTTTTTGTGCGTGTTGTGTCTGCTTCTGTATGTTTTCTTTCTTGAATAATAATCAACTTTTAAAGCAAATAATTTCAGGACATATTAAAAATTTATATATATAATACGGATATGACAATATATTTCGATAACGAAGAACAATTTAATTGGGTTTATTTATTTATTTGTTGGTTTTCGCAAATATTTCAAACCTAATTTCTGTTCTGGGGTATAGGTGGCACTTAGATGGGAGTTTCCGACATCTTGATGCCCCAGATACATTATCTTGCGAATGTTATTAAGGATTCGTCAATCAAACATAAAGCCTATTATACCTGCTGCACAATGGCACTCTATTTATCCTATACCTACCTTACCGTTTGATGGACGGATAATTGATTCAGGTGACCAAGTTATTTAGGGGGGGGGGGGTAGAGGGAGTATTACTGATGTTATGTGGATGGGTGGGAATTTAATAACAGACGAGGTGGGATGGTGTGAATTGAATAAAAGAAGTAAAGCATAAGAACACGCCACTGCATCGTTGCCGATTCCCAAAGGCTAATTTCGTTACGAGTTATTAAGTGAAATAGCAAGCTTTGTCGATAGTCTAAAATAATACTACTCCATTAAATCTATATTCTGCATAACGTCACTCCTGTGTATGGTCGAATATGTTTCTATATGCAAATTATAGACATATACATGAAGGTAATCAGTTGATTGATTATTTGAGTATTATGAAAGGCACATAATGACATGAAATTCTATTTAGTGTCAAGGTCAGGATAAAAGGGTCTTGCCAGCTCGTCAGACCCTGAATGGTTCTAGCAGAATTCAAATCAACTGATTCTGAGAGTGGGACGCTAATAACTGAAATAGCGCGGCTGCGTGCATGTTAGAAGTACATTGCATCCAATCCGAAATCGGTACTTTGGGCCGAGTTCTTAGGTTTCCTTTTGTACTCATGACGGCGCAGGAGTTAGAAGAGCCCGGGGGCAATGCTTTATATAGGCGCCCCTACTTGGCCACAGAGAACATTTTTTATATCAGTTGATAACCTCAATCTATATACAAGTTTTGTGAAGAAATGCCCCCATTATATTAGGGTGAGTTTACATAGCCTGAACATTTCAGATACAAACAAAATTGATGCCCCCACCCTACCCCATGTGTGGTCATCTTACGCCATTACAATCAAGTGATGCTGCATAAAGGATATAATCTTCAGCATAACCATGGAAAATGTAAATTAACTCTCTAAAAAAAGACATTTTTGTATGCGCTAAAACAGTTCGACCTATCAAATCATCACTTGAAAAATTGCCAGTTATCACAAAACGTTACTTTATAAGCGTTTTCCATCCCAAATAAAGAGAAAATTCTACGCAGTTAAGCCTCAGTAGGGGATTAAAAAATTAGAATGAATACGGCGGAAAAAGATAAGAAATAAGAATGTAAACTCCGAGCAAGGACTGTACAAACTGATTTCGGTGTCAGTGAATTGGTGCGTCAATGAATTGGTGTGTCAAGGAATTGATGTGTCAATAAATTGATGTCTCAGTGAATTGGTGTGTCAATGAACTGATGTGTCAGTGAATCGGTGTGTCAATGAATTGATGTGTCAGTGAATTGGTGTCAATGAATTGGTGTGTCACTGAATGTGGTGTGTCAATGAATTATCGGTGTCAGTGAATTGGTGTGTCAATGAATCTGAGCGTTAATAAACTTTTTGTTCGATGTTGCCAAACAACAATTTAGAGGTATTCAACCAAAGGCCGTTTTACATTAATAGGGTACAACATGATCAAACTACCATATTAGACGCAATATAAGAAATAAACCATATCTATCTATCTATCTATCTATCTATCTATCTATCTATCTATCTATCTATCTATCTATCTATCTATCTATCCATCCACATCCATCCATCCATCCCATCCATCCATCCATCTCTCATTCTCTATCTGTCTCTTTCTCTATCTCTCTGTCTGTCTCTGTCTGTCTCTGTCTCTCTCTTACTATCTCTGTCTCTCTCCCTCTCTGTCCCTGTCTCTCTGTCCCTTGTCTCTCTCTCTCTCTCTCTCTCTCTCCTCTCTCTCTATCTATCTATCTATCTATCTAATCTATATATATATATATTATATATATATATATATTAAATATATATATATATATATGTCTGTCTATCTGTCTGTCAGTCTGTCTATCTGCATGTTCCAACTAATCAGCACACACCAGTTGTCTGCAAATGTAATTATAAACACGACGAGTTAACACCCTTTGACGATGGGTTTCACCTTTCCAAGCCGAAGATTCATCCTTTGCGCAAAGTGGGTATAACACTAATACGCTTTAGAATAGGACATTAACATTTGACTCGGAGATCTAAACAGACCTCTTTTTGCACCACATCATGTGTTTAAGTGATAAGGTCTTCAAAGAATCAATGTTCTTTTATGCAAAGTGAAAACCCAAATCTTACGTATATACCCTTATTTAGTTTGAACGCGCATTGTAATGTGAATAAAGGATGATGAAATGTTTACATTGCATTTTATCCTCTTCATCGGTCAAATACGTATTCTACACATACATTTTCAAAAAATGTATCAATTTTACCATTTAAAATTGTTTTTCTTAGAAAATTTTGGCTGATGCGCATTTGGCAGCAAGTTGAGTTTTGAATTAAGTTGGTCAGGCATGTAATCCAAACCGGATGAATGAATTGACAGGCATCACGGAAGTAGTACATAGATTTAGTGACGTCATTAAGAAAAGATCGAAAATATGTTACATTGCAAATGTATGTCAACTTTTTGACAAAAATTAGCACACTATATAACAATTTCACAACTGTTCAAACACTAGAATTGTAATTTTAATAGATCTGATCACCAGCGATATAGTCCTGTTTAATAAGGGTTCTTATCTCCCTTGCTCGAGTTATCGTTATTCGTTAAATCTACTTCCGGTGAGCAAAAAATCCGATGAAATGACGTCTAACATAGGAATCGCTGACCCCGTGCTCTTTTCACAAAATGTTGATGATTATGCCGTGTATATATAAACCTTTTTTCCCATGTGTTGTCATAGTTTAGCACTTTCGTATTCTTAAACAGTGTTGTTACGTACTGTCTCGACTTAGTTGTCACGTGCTAGCAGGGTGCAGTTGAATAGTAACAGGAATATACAATCTTGATTCGCGTGTTTGTACTTCGGAATAAATCAATGCAATGTGAATTCTAATGTACAATCGAGGACCATTTACTACCAAATAGTATAGATCGGAAAACCACGGAGATACATGTTTTTGCGGTCGTTTTAAATTCACTTGAAGACATTATAGGATTATCATACATTTATTTAGTTTCAAGTACAGTATTTGTTTGTTTTGTTTCTCCTCTCCCAGTTTTAACTTATTTGCAAATTTCTTTTTGCTGACGTAAAAATTGCTGATCTTCAAAGTCCTGGGGCTTTTAATATACGTTATCTTAGAATTTCAGTTTTAATCAAAATCAAATATAAAGTCTAGCCATCCAAAAAATATATATATTTGGGTTTATGAAGGAAACAGCTAAAACAGAGACCCAAGTAATTCCCAAAATGTTGATAGTTCTCCTTAAAAGCGCATATTTAAAGTACGTTTGAGCATAGCTACAAATTAACATTGAGTAGAAAACATGGGGATACATGTTTTCACAGTCGTTTTAATTTGCTTGAAGACTGTACAGGGGTAATCACACATTTAGTTATCCTAACGTACTATAAATAAAACGTTTTGCAGTTTTGACATGTTTGCAAAATCTCTTTTGTTGACGTAAATTTTGCCCGTCTCTAAATTCCGTGAACTTTGAATACACGTTATCTTAAGATTTCATACCTTTAATCATCAGCTCTTAATGAGACCCTGGTAAATTAAAAAATGTTAATACACTCCCTAAAAGTGCATATTTGAAAAAAGCTTGAGCATAGATAAACTTCATGTATGCTCGTACCAGTTCAAGATTCCATTTTGAGACTGATTTAATCTGTAAAGCTATCAACCATACACGCTATGTATGGATACTGTCAGATTCTGAGAAAATAATGTTTTACGCGGCATCTCCATGATACTGATGTTACGTTTCACCTCTTCCGTCTCTCAACACGCCCCCCCCCCCCCCAATCTCCTGCGAGCATGCTAGAATCAAGAGACCCGTGCCCTGAGAAATGGATACATTCATGCAAGTTTTGACTAAAAGATTGAACGTGCAATTATTAAGACGTGCCTATCTTACGTTGAATACTGAACATTTACGTTAATAGCTCTGAGATAAAGCAATAAACCAAGTCCATAATTTAAAAAAGACAGATTTTCCCTGATCTAATCAGGCGAATGTAAACAGTGTTTTGCTTCACATTTTGAAAATTATATAAACGATCAAACAACAAATCTTTCACGGTCAAATTATTGAAAATAGCAATTCATAACACACCAAAGTTACGGCATCAAAGGTAGAATTTTTATATCTAAACATGTTTATCACATTTTGGATCTTGATATTGTTTATAGAGGACAATGAATAATGGACTACCAAGATTGATGGCATTTTAGTAACACAGGCCCCCATCAACTGTTGATAAAAATCTCGTATATATATATATATATATATATATATATATATATATATATATATATATATATAGAGAGAGAGAGAGAGAGAGAGAGAGAGAGAGAGAGAGAGAGAGAGAGAGAGAGAGAGAGAGAGAGAGAGAGAGAGAGAGAGAGAGAGAGAGAGAGAGAGAGAGAGAACATGAGTATACGATTGTCAGAAGAGGAGAGGTATACTGGACTGGAGTCCGTCAGTGAAACGTAGCACAGAGAACAAATTTTGTATTTGATTCTGGATCGAATGGATAGCCAGTGAAGGGTACAGAGTAGTGGGGAGGTGTGTTCTGATTGTGTTACTCTAACGATGATCCGAGAAGCTGTTTTGTTTTTTAAAAATCTGTTTGAAGTTTCGGGAGTAGATATTGAGACGAACCAGACAGAACTGAGTTACAATAGTCCAGTCTTGAACTAATGAACACACGTGTTTCAGTGCAATCAACTGAAAGATATTTGCGAATGGAGCTGATGCGTCTCAGCTCAAGATATGCAGCTTTGCATATGTTTATGACATGTTGGTGCCATGTGACAGTACTGTCCAGAGTAACACCTATGTTTTGTACTGACTGTGTGAATTTAATGTTGGTGTTGCTGATATTTATCGTTTGAGGTAAAGGATGTGAATGATAAAGTCCTTGTGTTGTGATCAGAATGGCCTCAGGTTTATCATCATTCGCTTGCAGCTTGTTACATGTCGTCCATGATTTCGCATCAGAAATGCACCGCCCTACTCCATGGATGGTAGTCTCAACTTCAGTTGGGTGGCTAGACTTTATATTTGGTGTCATCAGCGTACAATTGGTGAGACACTGGGTGATGGTCTATGACACTTGAAAGCGTCTGAATGTATATAATAAAGAGAACAGATGCAAGTACAGGCCCCTGTGGAACACCACAACATAGATCATCTGGGCTGGAGTGTATTCCATTTTCAGATACAATTGGTGTCCTGTTGACTAAGTAGGACTTGAACCACTGTGAGGCTATATTCTGAATGCCAAATACATGCTGGAGACGGTGAAGTAATATATCATGGTATGTTGTGTCAAATGCTGCAGACAAATGAAGGAAGGTGATGACTGTAATCTTTCCGCTTTCCAAAGCAGGGAGAATGTCATTAAATACTTTCATAAGAGTAGTTTCAGTACTGTGGCAAGGGTGATATGCAGACTGTACATAGCTAAAAGATTGTGTAAAGCCAAATGAGATACAAGTTGGGTTAGAACAACTTTTTCTAAGATTTTTTTTTATATGAACGGGAGATTAGAAACTGGGCGGTAGTTCTTTAAATCGTTATGGTCAGTTGTTGGTTTCGTCAGCAGAGGCTTTGCGATGGCAGCTTTGAAACATGATGGGAATTCCCCAGATGAGAGAGAGATAATAATAACATCATTTAGTGAAGGCAATATTGGGTCTAAGCACTCAAGCAGCAGTGATGTTGGAATTTGGTCAAGTTCACATGACTTTGGTGCACTTTTCATCACGATTGAAAAGAGACAGGTTGAAATCGTCCTAAAAGTTGTCACTAAAATTCTGTATTGTACGACAAGTCAATTGAAATTGTGTTGTCAAGCGTATCTCTAATGGTTTGTTCTTTGTCACGGAAGACATTTGCAAATAGGTCCGGAAGGTTTAATGGAGAGAAGGCAGTTGGAAGTGGTGTACATTTGTTCCTTGACATTAGTTTGTTAGTTAATCCGAAGAGCTCTTTGCATCCGGAACTCTCCGTGATCTTAGTACTGTAGTGGATAATTTGGCTAAATGGACTATGCTTATGTTGTTATTCTTAGCGGCTTCATAGATTTGTTTATGAATAGTGAGTCTGGTGGAAAGCCAAAGCCTCTCTGCTTTACGGCGGTGTCTTTTTAGCAGTGCGAAGCTGGTCCCTAACACTGCTATACCACGGTGAACACCCTATAATATTATACACTGCACTTGGTGGCTGGAGCATGTTTTTCAAGCAATGAACGCGGGCAGTTATCGAATAGTTCTGCTGTAGGAGGTAATAAATTTGTTTGGGTTTCTTGGATGTCATGCATTTGTTTGGTTCTATTTATCAGACGGAGGTTTCTCTTAGTAGCAAATAAATGTGGAGGGTTAGGGACTGATCTGTCGAGATGGGATATAATGCAGAAGTGATCTTGTGCAAGTTCGTGGGATACAAGGGTGGATCGCAGAATATTATCGTCAGACCTATGAAGAATCCAGTCTTAAAAGTGACCAAGTTTATGGGTGGGTTGGTTAACTGACTGTTTAAGGTTGAAAACATGAATGAAATCTAGGAGTTTTGACGTGTATGGGTTTACATGAGAGTCATAGTGAAAGTTGAAATCTCCAAGAAAATTTAGGTTGCCACCTATCGAATTTCCATACTCCAGAAGATTCGGAAACTGATCTAAAAAGAGATTCAGTCAGCTTGTTTATGCTACTAGTAGGGAGGCGGTAGAGGCAGAAAATAAGGACGGATTGAGCGTTGAAAATGCAAAACGCAGTGGTATGTCTAGGACAGTTGATACAATTGTTGATGATTCAAAATGGATTTGCACCAGGTCATCACAATTAACAACCGAATTTGTAAATTGTTTAGCTGGAAAGGGTGAATGGAGATAACTAGAATTCTTCTTCCTGTTCTATGCAGGCCAGCTTTGAAACAACGTTTCTTTTTTTTTTTTTCGCTTCCGTTTACATTGAAATAATGCCGAATGTAGTCCCAGTTCGTTTAGTCTTGAGCACAATGTAGTATGAAGAGCCAAGGAGTGGTCATTTAAAGCAATTAATGAGGGTCCATCATAGCATAAACGGGTTAACTGGCGATCACGTGATGGCGGTTTATTTAAAAACAAAGAACGTCTTCACAGTGGAACAAGACAGCTGAGAAAAAATATAATTGTTTTTATTTGCAAAACAATGAGATGAAGAGACACATACGAACTGAACAGCTAATGTATGATGAAACACAATAATGTTGACGATGATAGAAAACAAGCACATATATCATGAAAAACAGCGCAAAAACGAAAGAGCTGGATATATATATATATATATATATATATATATATATATATATATATATATATATATATATATATATATATATATATATATATATATATATATATATATATATCCATCAGTCTAGAATACTTCACATTTCCTGACATTCTAAACAAATGTTGATTCTTGTTTTTTTTAAAAATAGATATTGATAAGAAAAGAACTCAAAGTGATGTTTTTTAATTGCAGCTTAAATTTGAAGCTATGTACAGTTTATTTTGCAACCTGGTGCGGCTTTTAATGAGAATAAATAGTTACACTTACCTATCTGAATACCTAAATTATTCGATTTAAAATGAGACAGGAGAGCAAACTACTTTGCCCCTCCCCCCCCCCCTTCTGACCCCCCCTCCTCCCGCAACAAAACAAACATCTAGTGCAATTGGTGTCAGGTTCGTTAACACGAGTAATTCATTCAGAATCGTGTTTCGTTTCACTTTAATTATAACTTCGGGTTCTTGTCATTAATCATGCCCGTTTCCTAAGGGATAAACGATAAGGGTCGTCACCCACATTTTATTACTTGTCGTGATCTCCGCGAATTAAGTGTATTGATTACCAAAATAATTATGCACATCTAGGTGAGCATTGGAATCTAATTATGATCTCGAGATATTAACACAAGACTGGAATGAGAAACACTTAAAAAGGGATCTAATTACGTAAGACACTGATTAATTTGCCTCAAGTTTAAAGACGTTATCGAATTCAGAGCAACTGTGCTAAAATATTCACAAGATAAAAAGAGGAGTTTGGGTTTTTTAAATATCTTTTAAATAGCGTTCCTACAACCGTTTCAACTTTGCAAACTTGCATTACTGTAATTCTTAAATACATAATTGACCGCTCCGGTGGCCTATGTTTTTAGAGCGTCCACATCGGATGCGGGAGGTCCCGGGTTCAAACCCCGACCTAGTCATGCCAAAGACTTCTAAATATGCTAATAGCTACTGCCTCACATGGGGCTGAGCATTAGAGGTTAGTGCTAGGACTGGTAGGCCTGGTGGCAGGATATTGTGACTGGGTAGGGCATGGTGGTACGTTTGCGACATGATGCCCTAGTGCTAGACATCACTGTAAAATACAACACTGCATACATCATAGTGATATAACTGGAAAATTGTTAAAGCTAAGTTAAATGTCAAAATTAAACACACACACACACACACACACACACACACACACACACACACACACACTTATCAAGTGAATATCGTTCTTTTGTCTACAAACATATTTATGGTAGATGATTAGAAGATTAGACTCTTTGTAGATGACAATCTACTGGTGTATTCATCAAATACTAGTTACCAAATTGAATATCAGTCGAGTATATATTTATAAAGGATGAGACGATTGGTCAACCCAATGATTAGATGACTTTTATCCAATCAAAACTGAAGTAATTCTATTCTCAAGGTTGATCCTTTTTTTCAAAACTAAAATTCAAACGCGACATTCTATCATTTGCTGACTACCCTAAGCTCTTTTGTGTAGCATTATGTAGTCTTGGAATATCGGAACAAAGGTATTCGTCACAAAATTCAACTTGCCTAAAAATGACAAATGCTTCTTACATATGTACATATAAGTTCGCCGATATGTTTTTAAAAGAAAGACATATTTTTCATATATCCGACATTAATTATTGTTGTTGTTTCGGGGTTAACGCCATTTCTCAATACAGTATATGCACATATTGTCTGCTGGAAACTCTGTTCAGCACTCGTTCCCCACAAATACCCCACTCCCAAATACCCCACACCCAAATATCCCACTCCCAAACACAAAGAATACACAAATATTAGAAGGTAGGGAGAATCTTGACTAGAAGCATATCTTGTAAATTTAAGAAGACAATTTGTTGTTGTAGCGTTTAACGCCATTTTTCAGCACAAGATAGGCTATACATGGTAGTAAGTATTAATGGTGGAGGAAGATCCAGGAAAGAACCACCATCCACGACAATCTACTAGGAAGAAGAAAAAGAAGAACTACTCGAACAACCTTGTAAAATAAACGAAAGTGTAACAAACGAAGTAATTTTCATAAAAGGTCATATGACTTCTATCTTTTTTTTATCTTGTTGACATAGAAATAGGACCACAATTTCAACTATGTTACTTGCAACAAATTATACTTCTCCCATTCTTTTCTTGCCAGTCTGCTACCATCATTTGTCGGTAAGACAAGCATCTTAATCATGGAAATAGGAATAATTTTGTATCATTTAATGGTCTATTTGAATTAAGAAGCAATCCATTGTTACACGCTTCTATTCATATTCGTAATACACAAAAGGTTTAGTGACCATTTTATATTTAGAAGTAAAATTGAGGTCACGACCACACACGCGCCTGCCAATTATGTTGTTGTGACAGGAAATTATCTATTTTGCATAAAGAAGTGATGAATGTCTGCAATGGTTTGCATAATGATTCATATACTTTGTTCCAAAGATATAGACAATGTATATCATTATATATTTATTTGAAAGGTTTATTATAAACATACTACGAAATAACGTTTCTCTATACCGTACCGGTGATTGCAAAGAACCTATTATCTTAATCGTCTACATTTACTACCAATATTAGTGATTCGTGTATCAGATTTATTCCAAACGTATTATTTAAGACATGAAACGCTAGAGATAAGAAGAAAAGAGGTATTCAAACTTTCACTAAAGTTATGTTGTCATTTCTGTTAACAAAACAAACATGATGTTCTTCATTCTTGTCCAGTATCACGTATGGTCCATGCGTATAAAAGTCTCTCTCTCTCTCTCTCTCTCTCTCTCTCTCTCTCTCTCTTTTGCATAATGTGTATATATTTACATACAATTATATGAAAACGTATCGCTTTTATGTCGCAATACATGTCAATATCATCCATTGTAGGGAGAGAGCTTGTTATTCATTTGTGAGATTTTATACACCCAAAAAAAACATCTTTAAACAACACCAAAACTTGCAATTTTCAGCTAGGCATAAGAGGGAACATCGCCACGCAAAATACACATATTTTTTTTAAAAAAAATTAAACAAATGGAACATTTTTCGACTCTTTCTATGTATACATTTTATTTGACATTCAATTAAAATACATAAAATACCATATCAATAGTCAAATATGCCGGTAGCTTATTATTAGCTGCCAATAATGTTATGTAAAAAACGGACTATACTAAATCTTTTTGTATTAACGAGCCCGATACATTGCTTTGGAACACCATTCAATTCTCCCATTATTTTTATGTCAGTGACCTTAATTAATCTTTTTCGTTTAGCCAATACTGATCGATTCCTTTTGTCTTCGTCTTTAGAATCCGAATCAGTCCAGTTTACTTTTCTCATCTAGATCGCATACGTTTTATTTATATTAATGTGTCACGCATTAGGGTGTGATTGATAGGTCTTTCACACATGATGGGACATTTTCAAACGATTCTGACAAAAGCCGTTGTATATTATCCAAGATATCATTTGTCACGTGAACAATATATCCGTTGTCTCAAAGTACTTGACCTTATAATAAGTTTGATCTCTCTAAATTGTCAATGACCTAGTGTCAAATGGTGAAGTTACGTGTATCAATTATTAGATACTATAAATTGCTACGCGATCCATGATTTTTTGTTGTTCTTACGTGAATTCTATTTTGAGTTTTTATGTTTTGCTTAACATGACCAGTCTTTCCTGTTTTCACGGTGTCAAAAGGGGGTTGTTTTGACAGAAAAATGAAACTATGGGGGAGTGATGGAAACCCCTTTTTATCCGTTACGTTTTTTTTAAAACATGAATCTCGCCTACTCGCCCCATCTAACCCCAACCTACCTTTAACACATGTTCTGTGATTTGTTTAACTGAGGTTTCTCAATACAAGCTAAATGACATAGCTATTTCTACTTTCATATTTTAAAAAAGTTTGAGTTCATTTAGATTAAACTACAGAATACGATCTGAAGGATACGCGGAGGCGATGTAGTTTAGAACTGGAAAAGTATTTCCCAGTGACTATGTGTGCTTTTTGCAGTCATATTGTTTTGCATTGAAATCCGAGAGTTTTAAATGCTAACATATGCAATGTGCATTGGTAAATATAGTACAAGGAGGGATTAAATGTCTTAGTTTTAATTGTGCCCATTGAAATCAGTAGTGTTTGACAATTAAATAACAAAGTGCCATCCAGCCGATGGTGCACACAGTTTTCAAACTTAACAATTTGTTTCGGAATGTATGTTTATCTTCTTCGTCAATCTGCGACATGCATCCTGCACAGATTTTAATCGTATCCGTTTTCTTTTTTCCTTTATTTGTCACACCGGTCATGCGATAACAATGATATTCTGTATAACTCAGAAATGTGATCGAATATGACATCAATTTAATGATACCAGTCAGAGTAAAGAAATAATCTTATCTTCAAATTGTACAACGTGTTAGTTGACTAATTATATCAGGTAAGACTGTTAATAAAAGAAAGGCAATGCTTCTACTTCAAAAGAGATTATAGGAAAACCTTGGAAGATGGTTGTGCAATAACACATTCAACGTGCAGTAGATTTAATTGCAAGGACGCACTCGTCAACCTCTCGTAATACTTCCAGGGTCCATCAAGTTCTGGTGTATCTAAGTCAATTATGCTATGGTACAATGGATTATACTACTCTTATCTACTATAGGTATATAATAGGGCAATGGATTATTCTACTGTTATATACTATAGGTATATTCATTTGCATATGCCACACATGAGATCAAAGTGGTTTATTATGCAAAATAGACTTCGCCTACCTCTTTACGTAACCTTCAATTAGCTATGTCAGTGACACTGTTATTTAGTGACAGTGTAATAATGTTTTGATTTGATCCTTCATTAAAAATTCCAAATAACACTGGAAGATGACAAAGATAGATAATAACAAATCGTACATGAGAGACTTCGCAATTATAGATCTAAAATAGGATGATGTCCTTTTACATAAAGCAGGAAACGAAATTAGGAACAAATATATACTCCATCTGATACATTAGATAGATGGGTCGTATATAAAGGCGCTTCACACGAACACCATTACATTATTTAAGCAGAATGCGATAGCAAATTTACATAGAATTTTTCTCGAAGAATGCTAACTATATTGTGGAATTTATATTATGTTTCTATATATAAAAGGTGAGTAGAGGCCGAGTTGAGTGACAATTTGGGGTGGGGTAAAGGGTTTTTAAATAATGGGACGTCACAAAACAACGCAAGCGCCATCTGCCAGAGACACCGTAAACTACGTTGAATTGCAGAATCACACTGATGAGGAGATGTCTACAGTTTTATTCTTTGTATTTTCAGTCTTATTTGTATCATTAAGTATAGTACAGCTTTCCAGAGGAATACTCCGGGATTTAAGTACTGAATAATTCAGAATTCAGTGTTGTGTTGCTATTCAGAAGTGATTTCAAACCAAAAAAATTAAATGTTTGATTAGGCGTTGGCGCAAAACGTTGTGACGTCATATATGAGGGTGTGTGTGTTTATTTATGGCAAAAAGTGACAACGGGGTGAGGGGTATAAATTCACTAATATATGGATGACCATCAACAAGCTTTAATCAGACTAGATGACTATTTGTCATCGACAGGGTTATTGCTTACGTATCTTGTACAAAGTTATGGCGTCACCAGTCCATGGCCCGTAGCTGTCTAACGGATTCTCAGGTCCAGCGTTCATAAAACGTCTCAAAGTTGAGCAAAATCTCAGTTCAAGTTTTGCACACTTAATGTTTGTAAATTACAATACGATGATTGCAATAAATCTATTTTAGTCTTTATATGATCCCGCCTTTCCTTGAAGTATCAACCTTTCGTTTAATGAAATTGACGCTCTTCTATTACGAAATGAAATTAGCCTAAAATTTAAACTGTAACTGGAAAGCAGAAACTACGTAACTTCAGAATTAACCTAATGTTATTAGCTGCCCGCTACATTGCCATATCACATTTGTCAAGATCTGCAAAGAAGGTCTCAAGTTTTGAAGTCTTAAATCCAAATTCAATTATATCAGTGTTCATAGAGTTTTATTAGAGCGGGACTTAACCTCAATTTATCAAACAATAATTTAATTTTGGTTCAGAATCAACCCATCCATCAGATGAACTTAAATCCATGTCTGACTTAAAATTGACAAAATAAGCTTGGATTTTAACAAATCCAGCGATCTGATTGGCTGAAATTTAAGTCTAATATAAAACTGACCAATCAAATATCTAAGTCTAAACTTAATTTTACGCCTCGTGTTGTTGACAGGGGAACCATATATCTAAAGTCTAAACTTAAATTTACGACTTGGTAAAAGCTCGATCCGATTTTCCTCTACCTACATGTTCCGAGTACAGCATTCAAACTTCTGAACCATCGACAACATTATGAATAAGTTGATGGTGTTGTTGTACAACACAACTCACACTGAATAAAACTTTACAAAATTCGCGAGTCCGTCTAAGATCACTCGCCTGTTAAAATCGACCTAATAGCCAAGTTCAAGGGCTTTTGGTCCAAGATTCTCGATCAGGATTACACCTTCTGCAAACATTTTTTCCAATGCTGTTAACTGTGTATGTTATGAAAATAAGTTCGTATCATCATCCATATTTAATGGGCTTTTATGCCAGGATATTTACATTACAATATGAAGCAAATATGGTCACATTGAGTCCAACTTTTTTTGGAGGAGGGGGGAGGGAAAGGAGGGTGTGTGTTTTTTTAAAATTAGGATTGTGCTAAAGTTTGTTGTTTATAATATTCGCCGCATTTTTTCACAATTAAATACAGGATGCTCTCTGTCAGTTTAGTCAAATATTGTTGACTGGTTTCTAAACAGTCAGGTTTTAGTAACAGCTGCCATATTTGATAGCGAAAAAGCACAATATATATATATATATATATATATATATATATATATATATATATATATATATATATATATATATATATATATATATAAGAGTTGAAAGTTTGTAATAAAAGAATGTTTTATGTCAATTTTGGTATTTGTTCTATTGCGCTGTTCGTGAGAAAAACTCAATTTAAGATATTTCTTTCGGTTTTTGAATAACAGCGGTCATATTTGATAGCTAATATACAGTATCTGCAACAATTTATACATCCATTATGCTAGCATAGTTTCTGTCAAATTGGGTCAAATCCTACAAAGCTCTTTAAAGACAGTTGTTTAAATATTCTTTCCATTATTAAAAAACACAATTATTATGCCTTTACGCCAGGATACTTTCTTTCGAATTTTGACCAATGTTTTTAAGTTTAATTTGAGAACGAAATCACGGATGTTGCATGTTATATTTTGGATCGGTGGCCATATTTAATGGCGGATCGGCACATTTTGTTAACGTGTCAACACACTAGTACCAGGACGCTTTCTGTGAAATAAATCTTATCAAGTAGTTTAGTATTTTTTTTTAAATATATATTTACACCCATTGTTTTCAATTTTTTTCATCTTAACTGCATCTGCATACTGTTTGAATCGAATCAACCATAAGTAGAATAATGATGTTCTGTTGTTCACTGAATTATGTACAAAAGAAACCCGATGATACCAGCAGCTAAGTAGCTTTTCATGCAAACATGTCCTGTGAGCCATTTTATAGTGTGAGATTTGTAACAAAACAAACATTAATGTTTCTTGTTTCTAATAAAAGTTTGTGCATGAAACCCTGGAAACTGGGAGTGGAATCATCATTATCTACCAACAGTTTTTTTTATATAAAAAAAACCTCTTGTACATCACGATTTTTACATCTGTTGCCGGTATCGAAACCGAAAGTATATCATGGTGTTTCTGTTTACCTGGCACAACAGTTTTTCATTCTGTTACATACGTCACGTATATGTCCTTTTTCTGTTCCACATACAACTCAGATAAATCAATGACCCGTGATATATAAACAACTTCTGCGAAATAGACACTGCAATGTATTTAGGTACGTTTAAACTGCTTTAAAAAATGGTGACTCCCTCTGGTGTACGGTCATGGAAAATAAATTTCGGTCCTTTAAAAGCAAATATTCGTAATATGGAAGAGTGAAAGAAAATCGTTATGTATTCTCGAATCCACATGGGTATTTCAAGTTCAGTCTGTCTCAAACGTACCCTTTAAATGCTCCGCTCTGTAGTAGAGAAGAAAACCTTCGTCATGTCTGACTTAACCAATTATATATAATTAATAAACCGGTTAATTAGTTCTCATTACTACAAGCCAGGCTTAAACTAGCATGTGACATTTTTAAAAAAAATACTTTTGATAACAACAAATAAAATTTAAACAAAAACATCCGTATAGGCAACGCACGGATCACTTAACTCTGGCATTTGCAACTTTCTTCAAGTCGAGGGCTTTGTAAGCGATTTTTAAAGCCACAACTTACGATGTAAATACGCAGATGAAACCAGACAGTGGGTCGTAAGTTGGACATGCCTGACGTAACCGGTGCTACTCGGTTGGAACCAGTTTGCTGAGATAAATAACTTTATTTTTTTTAAAAATATTATCTATAGAGAAGAAGTCTCGACCTGCTTACTGCCAAAAATGTACACACCTATTAAAAAACAAAACAAACAAATACAACAGGAAAAAAAACAAGAATAAAAAACCACACACAAAAACAACCCCAAAAAACCTTATACGTTTTACTTCATTCTAGATATTAAATATCTTGATAACTTGTACATTTTACTGTTTATCTGGTAAAAAAAATATTTTGCTATATTCTAATAAATCAAGGCTGGCATAAGAAATAAAAGATCCATCGTATATTTTTAACGTAAAATCAATTTTATTGGAACTGACTTTCTCGTGTTATTTTTTTAAAAAAAAAATCAGTGTATTTGTACACATGTACAATTAGCCCTATTGATGGGACACACAACTCTCGGGATTAACACATGTAAAATTAGCCCTATTGATGGGACACACAACTCTCAGTATTAACACATGTAAAATTAGCCCTATTGATGGGACACACAACTCTTGGGATTAACACATGTAAAATTAGCCTTATTAATGGGACACACAACTCTCGGGATTAACACAGTCGTCTAGCTGGGAAATTTGGGCCACCATGCGAACCCCTATGCAATGGTCCCCTGTCGATATACATTGTTAAAAATACAAATTCGTGGGAGCAGTACTTTATTTGCATACTCTTGCTACATGATAGCTACGCCACTGGATTAGCAAGTCAGTTCTAGAGTAATCTTGATATAGGAATATAATATTTATATTTAAAGGACATGCACACAATTCACATATGTACTTCTACCCTAAAAGTCTGGCTGGGTTAATAATGGTCCCATGAAATATGAGAACCAGTCAGTTATTACGGGCATACTGTCGTATATATAGGGTCTTACACTCTACCGTTTTTGCGTATGATGTTTTTTTTTTTGTTGTTGCTGTTTTAATAGCTTAAGTTGCTTTTGCGAATATTTCTCATTTTTGGAGGCAAACTAAATCTGATATCAAAGTTTGAACAACATCCGATAGAAAGTAAAATTTAAGGTACATATAATATTCTCAACTTGGATTGAACATAAAGTTTACTAAAGCATTACACAGACATGTTAGTCATGCAACTGAGTAGTTTAAAGCGGTATTACAAGCATATCAAATTTCAACAATGGCTTTAGATATGCGTTTTACAGAGATATACATGTTTTCCCAAAATATGTATGGGCAATAAAGTGAGGTGGCATAACATGCTGGTTTAATAATATACTTTGAATGTAGAAATCCTGATAAAAAAAAATACAGTTCGATATAAGAAAGGAACCTTAGAACGCTAACAAAAGGAATTGTTGGAGAAGCAAGCAAAACAGCATTCTGTAGCTAAAATATTTATTTCGAAATCTTGACACCAGTACGTGGAAGCATTTTTCTGCAAAGGAAACTAAGAAATTGTAGAAATGTTCCAAAACTTTATTGATGGATATAATAAAGAGTACCATCGATCTATGTCACCAATTAAAGCAAACAAGGAAGAGTATAGATCTAAAATATGGATTAACTTATTTGATAATCTTACAAGAAACGTATATTCAATGGCCAGATGTACAATCGGTAGAAAAGTGAGAATCTTACAGTACAACTCCATATAAGTTAAAGGGCATCTTTCTCACAGAGAAGCTGATATATATATATATATATATATATATATATATATATATATATATATATATATATATATATATATATATATACACACACACACACAAGTAGGTATTTTTTTAAAAATATCGTTCTAAATATTGGTTTAGTAAATTGTGAGAGATTTACACCATATAACCCTGTTATGCCTGTTATCCAGTTGAGCATTTTCATTGAATGGAACGTCAATAACAGGATATTAGAAAATGTTCCGAAAGTTCTGAATATATGATCTTCAGCTGCGCGTGAAGCATGCCGAGCACCTGCAAATAAAAGCGTCTGGTGTAACCCAGGCAATGACACTGATGTATATATATATATATATATATATATATATATATATATATATATATATATATATATATATATATATATATATATATACATACATACATACATATTTTTTTTATTAACGGATAATAGAAACAGACACATAGGTTGAAATCATCAAAAGAACTACTCACCAACTCTGTAAAGAACGATTAGAGACGTCTGAATGAGAGTATCCTAGTTGACTAAAAGTAGATTTACGTTCCAAACCAGGCTAAAGAAACTATAATAAAGTCTGGATCAGAGAAGACCAGCAGAGACAACAAAACGATAGACTTTATCGGACTCTCAAGATTTTTGTTATATGCACTTTGTTCAATGCAAAAGGTCGGGTTGTCCATTTATCTGTTCCAGACTCTACTAGTGTATTGCTCGAAAATGTTGCGACAAATTGTGGAAAAATACCTCTGTATTCACCATCTCCATGACAGCGCACAGGCGCATAAATCCGCCAGGTGACAAACGTTTTGAAAGAGCAAAGCACACAAACTTAGCCATATTCCTGCATACAGCCATGAGTATGTCTCAAGTGATTCTTGGCTGAATCACATTATCAACGACGATCTTCGGCCCACGCAATCTGTAATACGCAGTGATGTTGGTTGATGTTGTTATAAGGCAGGGGTGCACAACCCCCGGCCGGCGAACGTGATCAGTCCTGCCCTCATGGAAAATTAAAACAAATTGAAACAACACGTAAATCTGACCCGTGAGCAGTAATTTTATTAAAGAAATCCCCTGGGCTACTAAAATGAAAATTATATAAAACCTTCATGTCAAGCATTATTTTTTTACAGCATTTATTAACGTTAATTTTTTTTTACCAAATCGCTGTCATAGAGAACATGTTGCGTCGTGTTTGCGGACATTGAGTGCTATTATTCAGCACAAGATATGGCGGCCAGTATAAATGGTGGAGGACAAACCGGTGAAAACCTCGGAAGGAACTACCGGCCCACAAGAGGCTACTGGCAAGCTTTCTGACGTACCCACAATGGCTAAGTCCGAGAGTCGAACCCACGCAGACAGCGATGAGATGGCAGTGATCCCTTTAGACCACTCGGCCACTCTGCAACCCTTTGAGGTTGGAAACGACGGTATCCAGTGTATGAAAGCCATATCAAATGTGAATACAAAATGGCACTTAATACTTGCATAATCAGACCAGGAAAGTATGTAAGAGGTGGATGAAAAGTTTTTTGAGAGAATGTACTGACGTAGTATTCACTTTTGAAGTACTAATATTAAAAACTGTCAAACTACTCATGTTTTCTACTAAACGCGATATAACGATTGTGAAACTATGATGGTATCTCATTGGTAGTATACTGGAGTAATAAGGAAATTAAAACAATGCAACCAACAAATACTACCTGTGAATGTGGAAACTAATCTTGTATAAAACGTGCATAATGTTCTGTCTTATAACAGTCGAGTTCACACTAATGCTATAATTGGAAAAGCCGTAAATACAAATTTAAACAGAATGTAAGCTGAATGTAGTCAATTACAGCCTCCACTAATTTGTCGTTCGGCTTGAAGAGAAACAGAAAACAATTGTGAATGAAACTAAACAAAATGTTGGAAAATACTGCATGGGTCATATTTTAAATAATGAACAAATATTTGAATATGGAAAAGTCACAAACCCATATTTTAAATCAAAAGACCCTGAGCTACAATTATTGAAGAAAATAGCTAGAAAAGATGGCATTTTGCTTCAGGAGAATTAACCTAGATTTATCGATTCATGTTGTAAGAAAGAAAGCAGTCGAAGAATAAGTATATGGGGTCAAATAAACTGTTTCCGGATGGGTTAGAGTCAAATAGTTCAATCTAAATGTATATGTGTTATTTTGGTTGGGCTTTCACTGCGAAATACTCATCATAGGAACTGATGTTTACCAAGGAATGGTGAGAAATGAGTCATTCTTTATCGTGCGATGCCTTTCATTGTGGTTGTGAAAGAAGACTGGTTGAAACGCACATGTAAATTAGGTATGAAATATAGTCAAGAACTGTTTTCATTGACCCGGAAACGGAAACGAAGGTTTATCCATTGTGACTAAGAAGAGAAAAAAAAAACAACGTAAGGTAACACCTGACAAGTTATAGTGTGTGTGTTAATGTACCATAACAGCACTCTCACACCTGTTAATCTGAGGTCAGCTGGAGGAAATGCATATATGTAACATATAGCAAAACAATTAGTGGTCTCAGCCAATATCATCATCGTTAGGTAGACATGTACCATAAAACACTTATGTAGTCTGGTATCAATGAACGGTTATGTGGACTGGTATAATAGGACAAATATGTAGACTGGTATCATAGAACACAACCAAAAGAACATAATTAACAAAAATGGAATGGACAGTAAAGTTAACAATTGTTTAATATATATGACACAGAACGTGATCAGCGAACAGACTTACATACACATATTTTGTTTAAAATAAGGCATTATTTACTTATGATGTTGATTGATGAAGACAAATAGTAAAAAAGCCTTGTACATTTACCAGATTGAAAACGAAATATAATAATTTTGTCTGTACAAAATGAAGATAATGTATGTTTTGCGTGCAAGATGATTAATTATAAAACGCCTCTAGTCAATCTGTATAGGCCACAAAAATACAACCTTGATAAATGTAACCACTGGTTTGATAAATGTCCAATAAATATTCAAATTATAAAAATATTTGAAAATAAATTTCATATTTCCGCCAAAGGCTGCTAACAAGTAGAAAACCATAGGATGCCAACTTGAAGAAGAGAACGAGAAAGAGACCAGAACTGAATATAATTTTTGTCGAATACTTTGATTTATCGAAATTGTTTCACATTACACAAGAAAACACCGCAAGATGAACTTGAATTTGTGTTCATTTGTAAACTGAAACTACAATAACACAAACTGGCATGTACAAACGTCTAACTACACCCACCCACCCACCCACCCACCCACCCCCCCACATATATATATATTTATATATATATATATATATATGTGTGTGTGTGTGTGTGTGTGTGTGTGTGTGTGTGTGAATGTATGCTGTGAAAAAAAGATTATGTCCTTAAATCATGTCTACTAGACGCAGCTCAAGGTTCCTTTTTATTGAAAGCATCATTAAGCCTGTTAGTACTTGACATCAAAATCGCGATGAAGTCTTAGTGATAAGTAGTTATGTTATCCATTCCCTTACAATATCTCTTGGACAATGACAATAGCAACACACTTATTAGCAAAATGTTGTCTTTAATCTTAAATCAACTGACAGCGAATTGGAACCAATAATTGACGGAAGAAATGACATTATAGTGAAATGTAATAAATATATCTGACTAATAGCAAAAACTGTTTATCAGGAAACAAGACGACGTAACGTTGATAAAATGATATTCAGTATGTATATAATTTTTTTAAAAAACAAAACCATAATAAGTATTATAATGTTACCAATATGCTGGATAAATAGTTGATTCCTTCTATACAAAATAGTTACAAACTATATTTACTTTATGTTGGCTTCATTTCCTTTCTACTCTCATTTTGTTTCTCCAAAACACGATTTTTCGTATTTAAATTTTGGCTGTAGCCCATGTTTTTGGAAAATTGAAAAGTCCAGAAGGCCGTCTAATGCGCTCATGGTACTCATAGAACCATCTTCACTCTAAACGCACGCTGTATCCAGCATAGTGGAGCAGTAAAATACCGCTTTGCATGCAGTCCTGAGATAGATCCCCGGTTACGACATGTCCGATGTTACGATATCTTATAAGTCCATTTTTGATAGTTATCTCCAGTTTCTCTGGTTACTTAACTTGCACGATCACATTTGAAGACTCGGGAACAACCTAAATAAATTTGTAGAATTTGTTCTGCAAGACGAATCCCTAAAATGTAAAACCAGAATCCATGAGCGGTGATTGATGGGAAGATTACAAGAAAGTCTCAGAGGTCTTTATTATAAGTGACACTACAGACTGTCAGGTAAGAACGTTTATTTGCAGTTAAATAATAAAAATAATTTCTAAGCATCTATGTAATTAATGCTGAATTTAATTTCATTGATTTGACAGTTTTATTTGCCCTTCACATCCATGTGCGCCCGCTCTGGTGGCCTAGTGGTTAGAGCGTCCGCCTCGGATGCTGGAGGTCGTGGGTTCGATCCAGGCCGAGTCATACCAAAGACTTACAAAAATAGTAATGCCAGCTGCCTCGCCTGGTGCTCAGCATTAAGAGGCTCGTGTTAGGACTGGTGTCAGGATAATGTGACTAGGTGGAAAATCATGCTACATGTATACAACATGATGTCCCAGTGCTAGACATCACTCTAAACTGCCACAATACGGACACCGAAACGATATGACTGAAGAATTGTTAAAGCTACGTTAAAAATCCAAACACACACACACACACACACACACACACACACACACACACACACACACACACACACACACACACACATGCGGTAGAAATTTGATGACACAGATTGGAGTAATAGTATACTTAGTTTTACCAAATGTACAATGTGTTTGAAGATTTATTATATCTGCAAAAAGGTTTCACTTCATTTAAAAAAAATCCAGCTTAAAAAGAGAAAGGTTCATTTGAAACACGAGACGCTGGGCGTGGAGTTATCAAATATGACCTAAGGTTGGATCAAATATACAAAACAACACGCTCACGTTACACCTGGTGGTACTTTCTAGCCCATGCAGGTGTGTCAGGCGTGTCAGGTGTGTCTTCGTTTCTTTTTCAAGGTGCAGTGCACTTTATTACAAAACACGTGACTTCCAACTCATATCCATATGCTACGGAGACGAAACAATTATTTCACTTTTCTCTCGTAAATAGTCATCGCTCCATTATGTCATCCCTCCATTATGTCATTCCTCCATTATGTCATCCTCAGTTTGATTCTGCAGTGATACTTGTCCCTTATGTAAAGTCCAGGTACGAAGTAGGTCGTCTTATATGTATATATCCATCCATTATGTCGAGAAATATGAGAACCGTTCTGCATTTTAAATTTATCATGAGTATATACAGAACCTCTCGACTTAAACGTAACCATCCTCACTCCATGATAAGTCAAAGGTTTAACTGCAAACTGCGCATATCCAAATTTGACGTCGCATAAAGTAGCGGTAGATCAGAGGCTGTGCAGTTGTTAGGAGTAACCAGTAGAACAAATTACATATATCTCGATCTGCCAGTGCATTATGCGACTGCAGATCAGAAAAATGATGTTTGCAGTTGGAATCGACTTTCAAACGAGTGCATATGGTACTTCTATTAAACAGCAACGTTTAAAACAACTATACCATTGTCCCTGGAGAGAAAAATGTATGCCAAGAAAACAGTCAGTTGTCGGTCTTACTGTACCAAGATTACTGGGGTGATTTCTTAAAATAAAGAAAAACAGTGTGTGTCACTTCACTGAGATTGTTTTTTCAGCAAGGTTTAACTGTGTAATGATTTCGCTATCACTAACTATCAGTACAAAGTATCCCGACACGATGGCGACATTAATTAATTCTTTTAATAATACTTTCAAACATGTTTTAAATAAGCTATGGGAGATGTATAAAATATAAACCATCTAGGTTCTAAAATTCACACTTTGTAACATAATATATTGTCTTTGAATTAACGAAGCAGTCAGTATTTACATTGATGATGATGCGAAATACTTGAGAAATATACTATATTGAAATCGAGTATTCCTAAAACTGTTTATGCGTTATCTTACTATATATTTATATTACCAAATTTTATTATCGATCGTTATTATTGACTAGTACTAATACACGTTATAAGTACGCAAATTAACCTGATTCTCTCTCTCTCTCTCTCTCTCTCTCTCTCTCTCTCTCTCTCTCTCTCTCTCTCTCTCACACACACACACACACACACACACACACACACACGCTTGTGGCCAAGTTAGACGAGTTTCCGTTATATAAAGGCATTCATGAAAATGAGCTTAATCGGTGTAAATTAGCGTTCCTCTTTGAAAATATGTCGGTTACTTGGATGTGTCTGTTAGGCAGATCTGACTATTATTTAGGTTCTTTACGAACCTCTGTGTCTTATTAGCTACACGAAATCATAAGAAAAACGCGCTGAAAGCTGAGCTTCAAAGCCTGTCGTCACTAGACAGGGATTGGCAACATATTGTTAACAAACCTAGGATATGCCCCAGTTGTATTTGCTTCTCCGTTTATAACTATGCTATATTTTTTGTGAGTATTTGTTTGATTTTGATTTTGTTGGGATGATATTTCTCAAACCGTGCAATTAGTCAATTACTAGGAACAGACGTCACTATGTACGTATTCACGAGATTTTACGGTAGCCTAGATTAGGTTGGTAAAATGAACCCTCTTTTAATATAAAGAATTCTTGGAACACGTACAAGTGTTTCGTCTTTTGAGATAGTAATACTGTTTTAATGCGTCAATCATGCCTTGTAATACGTGGCATTATATATCGATCCGGATAAACCGTACTAATGTGAAATCAGAAATAACATGCATGTGTGAAATTAGTCTCTCATGAAAGTGTGATTGTTAGTTGATATTATTGTCGTCTTGAAGTCCTTGAAAACGGGAGAAACGACTTCAATCCAGCCTAATGTATGTGTCGTTTGATTGGCTGGGTAGTGAGACCCTTTGTGTGCCATAGTATGTTCTTCATGCGCTATGGTAAGCAAAGGAGGCGGGGAAAACGTTTTGGTGTTTTAGGGCAAAATTGGATATTTTATTTTTAGTGCCAAGGCAACAGGAGCAACGTGTTTTGCGCGAGGACACACTATGGTAGCCATCCTGGACTGATCTGATGACGTATTTATAATGTGCCTACTTTCGGTTGTACACCGGCACGCAAACTACTTAGCCACCGCGGCAGACGGAAATAAAATACCTAAACGTCTCAACTGTCGAAAACAACTTTTGCTTAGTTTTTTTATGTGGCGAATACGCTAATTAACATGTCGATCAGGTGCCGCCTAATCATTAGCATATCCACCGTTGGAAAGTACATATTTTGTTGTGAGCACGCACGCACGCACGCACACGCACGCACGCACACACACATATACATACATACATACATACATACATACATACATACATACATACATACATACATACATACATACATACATACATACATACATACATAATTTAACAGCACTAAAGAATCACAATACACTTTTGTTAAACTGGCAGAACAATAGAAACGTTACAGCGAGATCAATTTTTGTACACGTTATATCTGTAGAAATACCCCAGTGTCATATTTCAGTTACTAATTAAAGCATGGCTCAGACAAACGGACGATACATTAACAATTATTTCATGTCAGCTGGTTCGCAGCCAATAACTACTAACTCAATCAGCGTACCTTTCAGCGATACACCCCATGCTGCTTAGTCACACACCAAGTTTCCGCCGACATATCTTAGCAATGGTGGATTGATCTGTTTAGTTCGTGCGATAACCTCATTCATCTTGTGACAATGGTAAAATGGCGTGTTCTGGAACCTTTGCAATTCGAACAGCAAAAACCCAGAAGGGTTTCATGGACGTGTGGAATGTATTCCGTTCCATAAACCTTGCTGAAGTTCACAGAAATTTATGAGATGAAGCAAAGTTTGCGTTGGTCACCATGATCATCGGAACGTCAAAATTGTCGATGTAGTCCATTTTCAAACAGCTGAGAGCCATGTATTATAATGCTTCTTCAAACATGAAATTAGGTCTTGTTTACCTACTAGGTTTTTGATGTTTAACAACAAGCCACACAAATATTTAGTACCGTGGCAATGAAAGTTAATTGTTTTGCCCTGGCAGGATGGGACACACCCTAGCAGCCAATCTGGACATAATCCAGTGTTTTAACTTGATTTTTTCTCTAAACAAATCACAGCTTTTGGCTTCAGTAAAAATAATATTATAATGTTTTGCTATATTGAATGAATGATAATTTTCAGGCTACGTCTGCTATAAATGATAGACATAAAACGTACAAACTTAATCCATAGATAAATACACAGACTAAAAGTGCAATGAAAACGGAGATATACAAGACAGTAAATTCAAACGATGATGATGATGATGATGATGATGATGATGAGAGAGAGAGAGAGAGAGAGAGAGAGAGAGAGAGAGAGAGAGATCTAACTCAAGGCATCTGTACGTTTTATATGTACAACTAGGTATTGTGCTTGTTCTACTTGATACTTGCAATGACGTATACTTTCTACGGCTTGTCAGACGCGCGCTTTCGTGAAATATTCTGATAAAAATGTCGATCTGATTATAAGCAACTTTTGAATTGCTGGCATATTTTACATACACACACTTACTTAAAACTTTAGCTTTCTGACTCTGACAAAGTTTGGTTTTGTAAGCAAGATAATTCTTACATACTGTCGAGAAGAACGCTGATAGTATAGCAATGTTTACTTTGTAACTCTTTGTAGGTTTCACTTGAGCCGGACAACGTAATTAGTACGCGGAAGTGTCTTTCATTTTGCGCATGTCATTTGGTTAGAGAGCCGCTTTTATCACCGATAAATATCATTTGATCCACAGAGGTTGCAAGATCAGTAGCCTTCCTCTAAAGATGTATTTTTTAACCATTGAGTAGCGATCCCAAGCTGGGCTGACATACTGTTTCGAGTGGATCGCAGAGATCCAAGTTAATAACATGAAATTTCCTACCCAAGCGGGCTTTTAGCATCTGATGAGTGACTAGACTAACATCACATATCTTATTTGGGTTGCCCCTCAAAATATTTAAGAACCGCTACTCTACAATCAGTAACAAACGAGAAGACCGACTTGGGTAATTTTAGCGGGGCCTCATGGATGTACGCGCTTGGCCGCCATAATAAGATCTCCACAAGTGGCAACAGTTGAATTATGACCGAAGTAAATGGTAACCCTTTCCCTTTTAAAGTCGGATCTCTGCATTACAGGGGAGGGGGAGGGACGTAAATTATACAACCTTTGAATACAATAAAAGTTTAGTTTTTTTTATTCCCAAAGTAACAATGACATAATGAAAGGTGGGAATCCATTACAACCGAATGTATTATAATGACCACATTTACAGGCAGACCACCTATGAAAATGGCCACGTTCAAATATATATGTATGTGTATGGGCCACTCGCCCATAAAGACCATTTCCAAGCGATCATAACAAACGGATTTAACTGTAATTGTACTTTGAAGCCATCCATAAATGAAGTGACGCGATTTTGGCCAATTATGACCCCCTCCCCCTCTTCGTTACATGTCATCACAAATATTCAGACCCCCTCAAATATGACGTCACAAAGCTCTGCTCCCCCTCCTCCGAAAAAGCCCTATTTTCTATTTGAAAATTAACATATTTCAAATCACTTAATTGTCATTGCAGTATATATTTAGTGTGGCGCTGTACTATGATATTGTAGGAGAAAACATGTGTTAAACAGGAGGCACTGGAAAGCTGAAATTGGCATAAATATGTAAATTCGTAAAATCTTTCAGTTGTTGCCACTGAAACACTTGTGTGTTCATTAGTACGTTCAAGACTGGACTATTGTAACTCAATTCTGTCTGGTTCGTCACAATATTTACTCCAGAAACTTCATAAATTTCAAAACACAGCTACACGGATCATCTTTAGAGTACCTCGATCAGAGCATACCTCACCACTGCTCTGTACCCTACATTGGCTATCAATTCGATACAGAATCAAACACAACATTTGTTCTCTGTGCTATGGTTCAATGACAGACTCCAGTCCAACATACCTATCCAGCCTCACCCATGTGTACACATCAGCTAGATCCTTACGCTCTTCTTCTGATAATCGTATACTCATTGTTACCAAAGTGAAAACAAAGTCATATGGACAACGTTCGTTTGCACACCAGGGCCCGGCGACGTGGAGCGAATTGCCCATCGAAATTAGACATAAAGAGACAGTGGTCCCTTTTAAGAGTGTTCTTAAAACTCACCTGTTTCGACTGCAGGGACAAACTTAGCGACCTAATCATGCTTTGTATCTTATATGTTTTCAGCATGTTTTTATGTTTTTCAATTTCATTGTTTTTGTCATTTGTTGTTCTGTAGTGTAGTCATATCATTATTGATGGTGTAAAGCGCTTAGAGCTTCGAAAGATTAGGCGCTATACATCTATGATGATCTATGATTTGGAAACTGCTCCAAAAAGAGAGATTCAGTCAGCTTGTTTTATCTACTAGGGGGAGGACGGTAGAGACAGAAAAAATGGACTGATCTTTGTTCCAGTGTGAGCGTTGTTTGGACTAGTTCAAACGATGTGTAACAGATATTGAAGGTTGTGTTGTACTTAGGCATTTGCTCATGGAATTCTTTGTAATCACAGCAATTTCATCTCCGTGAGAGTTGCGGGGGATCGACTTGATGGAGTAATCGCTGGGTGTTAAATCCGCACACTTACATTCATCACCTGCCGAATGTAACCAAGTTTCTGTCAGGAAGAAGACGTCAATATTCTGGTCGTTGATAAATTATCAATTTCTGTGCGCTTTTCCGGTGATCCTACTGATTGAGCGTTAAATAACGCAATACGTAGTGGTATCCCTGGGACAGTTGACACAACGGTTGACGATTTAAGAGGAATTTAAACCCGGTTATTAAAATTAACAGCAGAATTTTTAAGTTGTTTATCCGTTATGGGCGAAAGGGAGATAACTGGAATTCTTCTTCCTGTTCTACGCCGGCCAGCTTTGAAAGAAAGTTTCTTTTTTCGCTTCCGTTTACATTTAAGAAATGAAGAATGTATTCCCAGTTCGTTTAGTCTTGAGCACAATGTAGTATCTAGAACCAAGGTGTGGTCATTTAATCCAATTAATGAGGGTCCGTCGTATTGTAAGCGGTCACGTGACGGCGGTTTATTAAAAAACAAATGACGTCTTAACACTGGGACAAAACAGCTGAGAAAAATTCTAATTGTTCTCGTTTCCAAAACAAGGAGATGAATTAACACATACGAACGGAACAGATAATGCATGATGAAACACAATAATGTAGACGATGATAGAAAACAAGCACAAATATCATAAATATAGCACAAAATCGGAAGAGCCTATCTCAAGCAGTTAAGCGATGGCGGCCATTTTTCCAGAAGTATTAAAATAAATTTTAAGCAATAAACAAATTAAGTGGAACTATTATATAAAGTTGCGTATTTTGATGTGACGTCACAATTCCTAAACACCCCTCCTCCCCCTCGTCACACATTGTCACAAATGTGTGACCCCCCTCCCCCCATAGGTGCGCGACGTCATTTATGGACGGCCAATTTACATTTAGAAATCTTACGAGAAAAAGAGTAAAACCACATAGTCTTTCTTCTATGGTATGTTCAAAATTCATACTTTTTAAATAGGGCTACGTCATGAAAGAACCCTTTCATCATTACAGACCGGTGTACGGGACCGGTCTGGGGGAAGTAAGTTTGTAACCATGCAGACCGCTTTACCGGTCTGGGGCAGTATGTTTAGTTAACGTCAGAGTACCAGACTACATACGTTATGGGATATCTCTAAGACGTTCCTTATTGTAATGTAGATATTATACTTGGATTATCTCGCGAGTTAAGCCTGAATTCAAGTAGAAATCTCGAGGCAAGCAGGCACATTCTAAGCGTGTTTTCCGAATGGTGAATTTCTACTCAAAATGGCGGACTTCGACGCAAGATGAGAATGAAGTGTCAGATTATGAATTATCAAAATATTTAGCTATTGTGACCTAACACAGATGATTGAAAATGAGAGAAAACATCTGGAAATTCATTTGAATGTGCTTTTGGGAGACAGTGATGACGATAAAGAGGACTTTGAAGGTTTTGAACCAGACGAAGTGTGCAGTCCACGTGTTTTTGTTCTCGACGAACCAAAGTAATTTATTTCAGTTTTCTGAGAGAGTTGGACCCACCGAAGTGTTAGATGGCTCTAGAAAAGCTTTGGAATACATTGAAATCGTTGATTTAGTCGAAATGTTTGAAATTATCATTCATGTAATGTGGTAAATAATAATTGCTTGTGCATTTTACCTGTTGTGTTACCTGTTTGCGCCTGTATATTAAAAGTTTTAATATATATGCACATTTTGCTGAATTATTCATACAAGTTGACTTCTAACCTTTATTTTGATACCAAATACAGCAAGATATCTTTAAAATCGGCAAAGTTATGTTCTTTCAAAGTCCACATCTCATTCTTCTTTACAAGTCCAAAGTTACTTAGTGTTTGGGGCTCAAAGCCTGAAAGTTACTTAGTGATGAAAGGGATAACACTGTTTCTAGTAGGTGAAAACATTTGTTTTACTCGGGCGCTACCATTCACCTCTTCCAAAAATTCTAAAATTTCTTTGTTATTGAATTTTCTCAAAATTAATCTTAGAAACCCTATTTAGCATCTTATTAGCAACAAATCATGTGTATTACAAGAAAACAAATTGCTGACGAGATGAATTTAGTCTCCCGGATGATGCTGAAGTTGAATTATAGTGCTGTATCGCCCACTAGGGGTATGTAGCACTGTTTTAAGTTTCCAGCAAAGCTGGATATTTAATTATTCCTGCGGGTGGGTGGGTGGGGAGAATGGTGCCGCTTCCCCAGGCATTTCTGTACTCAATTAAAGGAGTACTATTTAATTTGGTCGTCAGGTCGGGGTTGCTATTAAGTAACCATCGTCCTGAATGGAGAACCTTGGGTGAGTGGGAATAGACCCAACACACACTCAACCCTAACAGCCAATGACTCTTGTACTTTTTACCTCTTTGATACGTCACACATAGTGACATCAGTTTCTAAAAATAGCTTTTTAGACAAGGCGAACCAGCGTAATGGCTACAAGTGATACTTTCTTACTGAAAACGATGTACCAGGCGCGAAATTTATTCGTCCGAATATAAATGATCATTCTAATATTTAGTTACAGCGATGGTTAGAATGTCGAGGCCTGCCCAAGAACGGCAAAAGAAGCATACTGCTTAAAAGATGAGTAAAAACAAATACTATACAAGTCATGTCGGGACCTAGTCCTACATGTAAGACATAGCACAAGACGCCCTAGTCCTACCTGTAAGACATAGCACATGTTGATTTTGTTTAAATGCTATGTCTTACGATCCGACTAACGGCCTTGTGTAGTCTGTTCCGATGTCGTCGACATCGGAACGAGTAGTCAAAGTTTCAGGAATATCGCACATACTTGGCAACCTATATCGACACACTTCCACTAATTTATGTTTAATTAATATACTTACTGTGCTGTTTTTATCCTGGTGGAATTATTATATGACACTTGCAAACGGACGCATTTTCTTGTTCAGTTGACATACATTTGAATTTGTTGAAATTCGACAGTAGTCGAGGTATGCCGAAGTATGTTCAAGTAGATTCCAATTGGAAAATGTTTCTTGAACGAAACGAAATGTAGCTTCCTGTTCAAATACTTGATACTTTGATACTTTTGTTTCGTTAAAAAAAACGGCCTTGTTAAAACCTTCTTCGGCATTCCTCAGCCACCATCGCATTGCAACCAATTGAAATGTGTGTCAATGGAACATAAAAATGCGTTCATTTGCTAGTGTCAGATTCTGAGTCGATCACGAGTAAGTATATCAATAACTCTTAAATATGTGGATGAATATTGATATTTATTGCCAAGTATGTGATAATCATGAAAATTTCACCTCTTATTATCCTGTCAGTAGAGTTCAAAACACACTACACAGCTCTGTTCGTTAGGCAGTAAGACCATGGCGCCAAAAACATAAATATCAGCGTCGGGTCTTATATGTAGGACAAATGACGCCCCAAACATAAATATCAGTGTCAGGGTCTTACATGTAGGACTAGTCGGGACCTAGTGTATATTTTTTTTTTGTTTTCCTGACTACGATCGTTAAATATGGTTTCTTGTGTCGTGCATTTTGTATTTGGTATTTTCAATACTCTTTTGTACGCAATGTTTTGTAAATAACAGAAATGTCGTTTTCCTGTCTGCATTATATATATATATATATATATATATATATATATATATATATATATATATATATATATATATATATATATATATACACATTAGTCATCCAAACCAGAAGTCACTTTGACATGAGTTTGATTTATAACTGTACATTCTTGTATGTTATGTATCGTTTGAACCCAAAAAGCACCACATATCACCCATCAATACGTTATTAATATTCAAATTTACGAGTGCAATTTATTATTGTTGTTGTTATTGTTGTTATTGTTCCAGTGCTTATATTATCCTTTCAGTATTATTATTATTATTATTATTATTATTATTATTATTATTTTCGCAAATAATCTCAGTAGTGTTGTCATAATTGAATGGATATATAAGTAATAAAAGTTACTGTTATCTGGTGGGTTTTTCCTATTGTTGTTCCTCTACTCATTATTATTATTATTATTATTATTATTATTATTATTATTATTATTATTATTATTATTATTGAAAATTATCCCGGTAATTTTGACATAATTGCATGGGTATGTTAGTAATAAAAGTTACTATTATATGTGTTACTAATTGCTTTTGCTATTGTTATTCTTCGAATTATTATTATTATTATTGTTCTTGACAGAGTCCAAGACTGTATTAAGGCAGGGAAAGACAGGGATAGTACAACTGATACTTTTCCATCAACTAATATTCCAGAATATTTTAACAAAGGACACATTCATCACCATATTGTAGAGTTTGTACAGTTCAGGTGTGTTAATGGTGTGCAATGGCACAAGTGGAGGTAGTGGAAATTAGTTTCACATCTCCGCCATTTGGAGCTATCCGAGTTGTGGCAAGAAAAGAGAGGTACCATTAAGTTCAAGGATGTCGTACAGCCCGCATATGCAAAATTTCCTCACCTATTCGGTTACTCTAGTCTCGTGATGTGACGTCATAGTAGCGACTCCAGCATCCCGACTGGCGATTTTGTATTGTTTACGACTGTAAATAGCACATTAAGAATAGGCTGCTGAAAACATTTTTTCTTTCTTTTCCAAATGATAAAGGCATAAGGAAAGTATGGATACATTATTACAAGCGAGTCGATTTCAATGCAACACCATACAGCAATCCGTGCTCATTACATTTTTCAAAGGAATGTTACCAGAGGAATCCTAACAAATAGAACCTCTAGGATACACGAATGCTAAGCCTAGACTAAAAGTTGAAACTGTTCCAGACATACCATTGTATATTTTAAATACTGCTAAAAAGTGTCAAACGTATGAGTTAACGAAAATAGGCAGAAGGCTGAGTAAGTGCTAATAAAAAATATGACAGCCCAACACCTGATCGTGCTGATGAAATGAGTAAATGTTTTTTTTCAAGATCACAATCTAAATCAAGTCAACACTGTCCTATGTGAAATTGAGATCAGACTTTAACCAAATGGAAGCTTTGCTAAAAATAAAAATAACATTCTTAAGTTAACCCTTGACACGGTCGTGTTTCGAGAAATATAATTTTAAGTAATCTTAAAAAAAAATTTCAAAAAAATAATTTAAAAAAAAACAACCTTTCAGTTTATGCCAATTACACGTAAAATGCATAAATGGTAATCTGTAATGATTGGAATTGATATAAAACTGTCCCTTGGGCAGTTTAAATAGAAGCGATTAAAAGAAACGAGGTTAGATATAAAATCAAAGTTTCACATTAACTGGCTGACAATAGAAATTGGGGAAGGCGACTATTGACCCCACCAATTTGCCCCAATGTACAAGCGCCAACGGGAGACGCCATTTCTCCCTGTGATACGCCTTATTATACCCAGGACATGACCCTTAAAATGGCTAGTATTGCGTCACGGGACCAAGTGATCAGTTGTCTCATTAAAAGTCGGAAAAAGTCGGCAATTTACGGAATCGTGGTATTTTCCACGCATTACAATCACTACCCGCCTATGATTTTGAATTTATAAACATTAAAGTCTAATTAAAATTTGTAGAGAATTACATACATAAAAGGAATTTTTTTTTTATTTCTGGTCTCCTTTAATTCAAATCTGGTCCAGTTATTACTAATGGACAGGAAAATACCAATAATGTGAGCCACCTATGCAAATCCATGAAGTCGTAAAATTTGTTTAACTATCTTAGCTTTCCAATATTTCTAGTACAAAGTGTACATGTATTAAGTCCCTAACAAGTTTGAATACTAAGATGTATATGCGACATAAATAAGTATAGTCACTGTTTGGTAAAAATAGCTTGTTGATTGTGAACGGTGTGCAAAAATGATCAAGTCAGGCTTCGTGGAAGAGATTGTTCGAAAAGGGTTCTCGTACCAAATGAGGACCCTGTTAACCAGCCAATAAAAACAATCGGATTCTTTTCTGTGTTGCTTTCTCTTGTCTGTTTAAGTAGCCCCTAATGTCAGGCTGCCAGCTTGTTCTCATGGTGTCCCAGCATATGGACATACACCACAATTAATTTTGCTATATGTTCTCTACATATATTTCTCAGTACTGACCTTTCTACAGTGTGACAATCAATACAAATAATATGTTAATCTAAAATACCACCAAAGATGTCTTCACGGTGAAATTTTTGTCAAGGGTTGATCGGCATTTTTTTGAGTGGCTGCACTGTAAACAGAGCAGCTTGTAAACAGAACACAGATTTCACTTCCGGATCATCACTAAGGCCTAAGTAAACACTGTACACTGGCGCCGAAATACACACAGACAACCACTATCAGAGATCCTATTCTCAAGAATAAACAATTACCTTTAAATCCATACCAAACATGGATCAATATTACTCTTCTATCACCACCATTGTCCACCAAAATGAGAGCGGAAAAAATGTTCTAAACATAGACTAGAACTACATTCGTGAGTAATGAACTGAAAGTATTAATTGTGATGCGATTCCATATGGTTGTTCCCTCGTACCAGCCATCATTTTCCTTTGTCCTAGGTTCTTTGAAGTTGTTTCTCTCCTGATGTTTCTCCTATTTATGATCAAGCGGTAATGTCCATTTATCCAAACTCCCCCCCCCTCTTGAATTGGATGAACCATGTGCTGTTTTGAATTAATAGAGTATTCAGCCCCATACGTCCCAGCCTTATAGGGTTGAGTTGGGGTCTGTATGTCTAAAGTTAGATAAAATCGAATTGCAGCCTTGTGCTGCGGGGTCTGTTAGTCTATGGCTTTTAGATTACCTTATACTGTCTAAATTGGAAACATAATATCTACTTATATTTAATTTTTGGCCTTCTGACTTTAGAATTTGATACGTATTTGGTAATTATTAGTTACTGTCAATGAAGCTGTATGGAGATGAAAGTTAGAGAAGGTAAGAGGAGTGAGGGTACTTATTTTATGGTCTGTTTTCTAAAAACCTATTTGTTGTTTTTTGTTTGTTTATTTTCGGCCTTTTACATGGTGTTCTTTATTCCCTAATTGTCTTCATTATATGTTCGTTGTGATTTGTATACCCCTATTATTTTATCCTTCATCTATTTTGTTGACTTGTTATTATTCCCAGAGTGGTTTGACTTATCATATGGCTTTGAATAATTTTTCCAAGTTCCCTAGTTTGTTTCTAGGGTTATTCGCGTCTTTATTTTTCGGTTTGGTTGCTCAGTGTTTGAGCCTTGGTGATCTCATGCCCACCGTAGTGTATGTGGATCCAAGGACGGTGTGGCGGTCCGTAGTCTAGAGGTGGGGTTCTTGCGAAATATTTAAACGAATTTTGAGGAAGTTCCCCTGACTCGTAATAAAAAAAAATGTTAAAGTATTGATAATAGATTTATAGCTGTGAGCCCCCAGTCAGCAATGCCGACGGTTACCTTATAAATAAACACGAAGATAAAATTCAATTAATAACAATTTAATAAAATGAGAACTTTATACGATAATTAACAATCACTCGTCTCTCCCTTGACCAAGTGACGGCCTAGTTCATCACGTGATTCCTTAGTGTGAGTATAATTTCCCCTGTCCTTGTGATCTACTCATCTAATTTTCTCTGTTACACTCTTCGTTCCGTCTTTCTCCTCCTTTCCTTTCCTCCTTTGACTCTTTGTCCCTCCTGTCTTCTCCACTTCCGTTCCACGTTCCTCCTGTCTATCTACTCCAACTTATAATTTCCTTCTCTCCTGGTAGCTCCTTCTACTTCTCCTTCCTTCCGTCTCTCAATCCGAGACTATGACAAACTTCTCAAGTCTGTCACCCAAAGCTTCCTGTGAAAAACCACAAGGCGTTAGCATAGGGGTCATAAAATCTTACCTCACACTAAATCAATAGTTAACCATCAGCTATGGCGGTACGGTTTTGGTCACGCATGCGCACACATCGAAATTACCACACGCTTCTCGCAATTTACACTGGCGCAATAAAACGGTATCAGAAAATAATTCCGCAGACATCCATACACTGCGTCATATCAGTACCTACACGCAGATATATATATATATATATATATATATATATATATATATATATATATATATATATATATATATATATATATATATATATATATATATATATATATATATATATATACAACCACATAAAAATATGTTATGTAAAATGAGACTCTTGCTGGTACGGTAAACTTTATGAAGATGTTAGTCCACTAATGTCGTTTTTTCCAAGAATCTTCTCCATAACTTTTCAAAAGAAATAATCACTCGAAACGGTGTAGATAGGCTACATCTTGGGGACATTGACTCTGCAAGAAGGTCCAGAGATCTGTAATGTTCTCCATCCACTTGTTATGTAATTAAAGTTATTGTAATAAAGGTTGTTGTAGTCATCACAAGGGAGAGAGAGAAGAAGAAAGAGAGAAGGCTCTCTTAAAAGCGTGCTGCCACGATGATAAGACAGCTACACTGAAATGATAAGGTGCCAGCTACCAGCTATATCTGTAATGAGAAGGCAAACATCTATTTTCTTTTGTCGGTACGGAACTGACCTGACCCTTACACTGCGCGGTCTATTTATACGTAACTTGTATCAGAGTTTAAGGCATCGACGAGAAAATATGTCCGCTCTTTTCAGGTAAGGATTAGTTTAAAACCGGCTTAATTTGACGTCATTTGACATAAGGTAGAACTCAAATTTGTAGTTTATCTATATTCGTTTGGCATTAGTTAGGTCCGAACATGATAATCCCTAAATATTCTAAATCTGCAACATGTTTAATATATTAAGCCAGCAGCAATGTCCGTCAAACATTAGATACTGTCCAACATTAGACAAGAACCATTCTGTATTTACGTCAGTACGGAAGTTTGTTCTGTGTTTTACCGATAAGACTTTAGGGGCTGACTGACTTCAGTAAGATTTTTGCCAATGCCTGGTTTTACAAAATATATGTTTCACTGATAAGACTTAGAAGCTGACTGACTTTTGCTTTATCTTTATAACCTATTTCCACACAATAATGTACATTCGTATAGCTAATGATTTAAGTTGCCAACGTTTTGCTATAAATGAATAAAACATTGCTTTAATAATACAATTTAAAGAAAATATAAATCTTATTAATTTTACTAAAAATTCAATCCTAACAATACCCTCTGATTTATTTGAGCCGAGTCCTCGAGGCTCGAAAAGAAAAATCAATTTCATTCATCAAAACAGGATAAAAGGTGAAAGATCAAAAATACAATGATAAAAGAACATTGCGAGACATTTTCGCAAAGTTGAAAGATACAATGTAAAACACTGAAAATACATTGCAAAATACTAGGTAAAGTACAAAAAATACAATGAGAAAGTACATTGCAAAATACTCAGTCAAATTCAAAAAGTACAGTACAATGTAAAAGATTTGATAAAATTCCCCAAAAAAACAATGGGAAGTGTATTGCAAAATACTCAGTCAAATACAATAAAAAGTACAATGCAAAAATCGTGATAAAATTCCCCAAAAATACAATGGAAGCAACATTGAATACCTTCATAAAATACAGTAACGTAACGTGGTACGACATTAGATAAAAATTAAAAGTTTACGTAACTTAAACAGCTTTACAATATAAAATTCTACAAAACCTACATAGAAACTAGTCTTGTCGGACGAATGTAACACAAAATAGTAGCATGCAGTTCTTGGTATCTTTATTTTTCTTTTTCTATTTGAGTTTACTCCTTTTTTTAATACTTTTTTCTTTCTTTTTTTCTTCTTTTGTCTCTTCTTCTCGTTTATATTTATTTGCATAACATCAGCAGAACATATGTATGGGGGACTACGTTATTAGATTGCTTCAGCCATGTGTAATGAAAGAATTCTTGTTCGTATGAATAATGCTAGTAAGCCGATATTGAGATGATCTTCCTAGTTCGAAAGAGAATTAACAGTTGCTTTGAAGTAAGAATAGATGCAAAGACAATGGCGTAAATATTTAGTATTAATCAAGAGTTAGGAAACTGACAATTTAATGTTGTTCTAGCCTTTATAACCATGACGTATGTTCACTTGCAATCAACTTTGACCTGTGCGTGTATGAAATACGTATCGCCTTTGAATTAACCTAAGAACAATGAACATATCATTATCGGTATGGTCTAGTACATCTTTGAAATGTACGTGTATTATCTGTGACGTGTGAAAGAGAATGTATTGCCTTCATCGTTTTGAACAAATTTGACTCAGAAGCTGGCCGTATATAGACCAATAGCTGCTCATATCGTGAGAGCTATGCATTACGTTAACTCGGATTCGAGTAATCGCTAGGACACTTTGACTATTTTATATCATTTCAACATATATTTAAGTCAACATCAATGGATGTTGCAAAACCATAGAAGGAATACTTCGTCTGGCTGAAGGTAGGCATTATAGCCGTTCCTATATTACGTACCATAAGGTACAGACATTCATACAATGGTATGATAATTGTGAGAGAAAAACCTCTAAAACATTGTCGAACCATTTGGCTGACAAACAAAAAACATCTGAAGTCAATAAGTTCGAGACGGCTAGGTGGAATTTACAATTCTCCCTCAGATAGGTAAATACGGTAATACTATGTTGAATGTGCTGTTAGCGTATCATGTATACGATAGTTTCAGATTTCAGTACGAACAGGGTTTTGGATAGCGTAGGCAAAGGATACAAGAAACGTCAGGTGTTTCATTCAAGCTCTGTAGGCAAAACATTACAACTGTGATGAATGTTACTGTAGAAGATATAAGCAATAATTATGTTACTACATAAGAAATACAGCAAAAATTAGATCAGTTGTTTAGGAATATCAATTAATGTATTAACCTTATAATATTCGTATCATAAGAAACAAAATAAGATTAAGCAAAAAAAACATACCTGTGTGAATTACTACAGTCCAGAAATATTATTCCTATGAATGAATGGTATATTAAGGAATAGTAAACAATGCACGTATTGTCTGTAATAATGAAAGAGTTCCAAATTGTAAAAAGTTCAAGTCACTGTCACTGCGGCTGTCGTTGACTCTGGGTCTGGCGGAGATGTTGCTGTTAGGTCAGTGGAGATCCAGGTCTATGGTATAGGTGTATTTCAGTCTGGATTGCGGTAGCTTGATTTCAGCACTGGACTAGGTATATATGTTCGACATGTGGGATGTTTCAAGCGATACTACAGGAAGAATTCTCATCGGCGACGTAATGCATGTTATGCTGGTAGCCAATCAGTTTGTACTTGTTTTTATTTCCATGGTGTGGTGATATTGGTGCTGATATCTTAGAACTGACCCTTCGTGTGGGCGAAAAAATACGAAAATCACAGAAGAGTTGTTCTGTCATTCCTGAGTTAATGTAGTGTAGCTGACGGCGTAATGTCTCATGATAGCAAAGATGTTGGTGCGAGTCTCTCTCGTGGATTATAGTCATACGTGTGACATCTGTATTCATGATGTTGTCTTCTCCAACTTTTATGAGAACTTTTGTTGGAATGTCAACTCAGGAAGAGAGGAAGAAGAGAGAAATGAGTTCCGGATAAAAAATGTCACATGATGATGGAAATGTCTAGTAGAAAGTTACGGAATCGTAGCTGGAATATGAGACTCTTGCTGGTACGGAAAACTTTATGAAGATGTTAGTCCACTAATGTCGTTTTTTCCAAGAATCTTCTCCATAACTTTTCAAAAGAAATAATCACTCGAAACGGTGTAAATAGGCTACATCTTGGGGACATTGGCTCTGCGAGAGGGTCCAGAGATCTGTAATGTTCTCCATCCACTTGTTATGTAATAAAAGTTATTGTAATAAAGGTTGTTGTAGTCATCACAAGGGAGAGAGAGAAGAAGAAAGAGAGAAGGCTCTCTTAAAAGCGTGCTGCCACGATGATAAGACAGCTACACTGAAATGATAAGGTGCCAGCTACCAGCTATATCTGTAATGAGAAGGCAAACATCTATTTTCTTTTGTCGGTACGGAACTGACCTGACCCTTACACTGCGCGGTCTATTTATACGTAACTTGTATCAGAGTTTAAGGCATCGACGAGAAAATATGTCCGCTCTTTTCAGGTAAGGATTAGTTTAAAACCGGCTTAATTTGACGTCATTTGACATAAGGTAGAACTCAAATTTGTAGTTTATCTATATTCGTTTGGCATTAGTTAGGTCCGAACATGATAATCCCTAAATATTCTAATTCAGCAACATGTTTAATATATTAAGCCAGCAGCAATGTCCGTCAAACATTAGATACTGTCCAACATTAGACAAGAACCATTCTGTATTTACGTCAGTACGGAAGTTTGTTCTGTGTTTTACCGATAAGACTTTAGGGGCTGACTGACTTCAGTAAGATTTTTGCCAATGCCTGGTTTTACAAAATATATGTTTCACTGATAAGACTTAGAAGCTGACTGACTTTTGCTTTATAACCTATTTCCACACAATAATGTACATTCGTATAGCTAATGATTTAAGTTACCAACGTTTTGCTATAAATGAATAAAACATTGCTTTAATAATACAATTTAAAGAAAATATCAATCTTATTAATTTACTAAAAATTCAATCCTAACAAATATATCAAATATCACCGTATTATAATATTACTACGATTAGATGTCTGTCTGTATTTTTTTTCCCACAAGCGTGCTCAAATATCCAAATATTCATATACTAATTTTACACACTGCAACCAGTCAATTTAACAATGGCGAAATCTATAATTACATAAACAAATGTGCTACTCTATCATAATATAACCACAAAGTGAATCATAATATGAATTCTTACGACGGCTAGTAAGCAATCTAATTCTTTACAAATATCAACTCATCTTTTCAAAGATGCAAACATATTACTAGCGAAATAATATGCAAACATATTAACTAACGAAATAATATGCAAACATATGAACTAGCGAAATAATATGCAAACATATTAACTAACGAAATAATATGCAAACATATGAACTAACGACACTAACGAAATAAGAAGCAACATATTACATCACAAAATAAGATGTAGCATAGTAACATCACGAAATAAGAGGCAACGTATTAACATCATAATTAATTATTCGTACTACAATTCTAGTAATATATATATATATATATATATATATATATATATATATATATATATATATATATATATATACGACAATCCTCCAGTTAAAATTGCAGTCGTATAAAACAGAGATCGAACACTATTTCACTGACCTTGAAGCTGTATATCTCTTAGATTCCCAGAATTTAAGATTTACGCGCCAATTCACGGCTGGCAAACGGAGTTCCTGTTCCTCAGTGAAAAACACTTACAGAGGATTAGAACGAACTAATTTAATTTCTATCGACATAAGATATTATTCTTGGTTTAAGACAAGGGCCCACCCATATCGCATTCTGATTGGGTGGCGCTTGGACCCTGTCCAATCGTCGAACGGTCAATTCAAATCTACCTGTCAGTCTTGGAGAAACTGTAACTAACGTCCACCTACTCGTCGGCCACGCTACCTTTGATGTGGTCATAAGCTTCACATCTACGTGACATTTTTACCCCCCCCCCCCTTTCCGCGTTTCTGCTCTCTCGACCCAACTAAGACCATCTTACCTAAGGGGATTAGCTTTACCTTGACCAATTTTACACATCAAACACGTCGGTCAGAATTACCTTTTAGACATGTACAAGTGGGTCGGGATAAATCATGACAGACGGTTACGATCTACCTGCTCGTTACTGGTGGTGCTTAAATTCCTTAAAGAGGCTTTCTTTTTTGGTTGCCTACCCCTGGAATACTCTAGTACTAGTTTTTATGTAATCCTTTTGGTCTCCCTATTTTGTTTATAGAGTTACTCGTATCTTTAATTTCCGGTTTGTTTGCTCAGTGTATGAGCCTTGATCATCTCATGCCCACCGTAGTGTATGTGGGTTCCAAGGACGGTTGAGATCTACCAGCTCATTCATGATGGTGCGTCCATCCCTTAAAAGGGCTTTCATTTTTGATGATTATTTTTGGTTTGAGCTAGTACTAGTTTTTTTCCTTAGTTGTGTTTTTTCTCCCTATTATGTTCTTTATTTTCCTATGTTCTAAATTTGTCTAGTAGCCCTATTGTTTTTAAAAATTCAATTATATTTTTGACTGTTGTTTATGGGTTGCTATTCGCTAATTGAATTATTTCTGGATATGTATATGGGGAGACTATGATTTGTTGTTCGGATCTGAATTTGTCCCTTTCCTTCTTGGTTATTCTACAATCATTGAAGATGTGGTGTAAATCTTCTGGGGTGTTACAATTGTAGCAATTTATGTTATGTGGGAAGGGTCCTGTGTATATACCAAAGCTGTTTGCCAGTTTAGTTTTTCCTAAGAGAATTCGATTGATTATTGTTTGTTCATAGCCTGTGCTCCTAGATGGGTTTCTATTTCTATTTACTTCCTTCATGATATTATATAATTTTCTCCCTTTGTGATTTTGATTAAATCTGTGTGCCATTTATTGTTAATTAATGTGTTGATTTGGCTGTATAGGTTATGTTGACTATCTTCGAGTGGCATGTAATTTGGTTCATTGAGTTTTTCTTTAGCTATCTGGTCTGCTAAGTCATTTCCTTGGATATTGATGTGGGGTGGAATCCACATGTATTCTACACTTAATTTGTTTATAGTTATTTGTTTCATTATTGCGTTGGTTTGGTTTAAGAAATTCTCTTTTGACCTTGTGGTGTTATTTTGGATTGAGGTTATGACACTAAGCGAGTCACTTATTATAACTGTCTTGTTAGGTTTGTTTTCTCAATCCATTTTAGTGCTTCTAAGATGGCCCATAATTTAGCTGTATATATGGAGCAGTAGTTAGGTAGGCGCCACCCCATTTATATATTTAGATCAGGTATTACCATTGCTGCATCTGTTTTGCAAGGATTTATTATTTTGGATCTGTGTATATTTTGAGGTAATTTTGATATTTGTTGTTAATTTCTTCTAAAGCTAATGTTTTTAGATAATTTGTTGGTTTTCCTTGTTTTCTTTAGTTGAAAAGGAGATATTTACTATATTTTTTATATTACTCCAAGGTTCTTTATCATATGTAATCTTACTTTCTGCTATATTGACTATTGGTGTTATGTTATTTCAAGGCTCCTTGCCATTTGAGATAGTATTTTCGGCCTGGAATAACTCTATTGGAAGTTGATGTTTTAAATCAGGAACTAGTGTTCCCATGGGTGGGTGAGTGTTTTCATAGTTGCCCTGAAGGGTATATTACAATTATTTATTGCCTGATTGCCTGGTATGTTGGGTGAGTTTTTGGGTGTGTTGAAAGTCTTGCTGTATATTTTAGGATAAGTTCCTGCCTTCTTAGATGTAACGGCAGTTCTCCGGTTAAGATTTGCAGCTCAGCTAGTGAGGTTGATGGCAGTGCGCCAGTGCCAATCAGTAGAGCTTTTCTCTGAATTTTATCTTAAATTTTTTTATTGACATTTGGGTGCTGTGTTGTATATTTGGCAGCCATAGTCTATTTTAGATCTTATTAAAGCCCTGGTTAAGGTTAGGGTTGTTTCTTGATTTGCTCCCCACTTGGTACCTTTTAGGTTTCTTAATAAGTTTAAGTCCTGATTACATTTTGTACTAGTTCATCTGTGTGATGCGCCCATTTGAGATGTTCATCATAATACATACCCAAAAATCGGGTTAGTTTTACAAATTTTATTTCTTAGTTTTGTATGATTAGGTTAGTGTATTGTTTTTTTTATTTCTGTTATGTGGGGTAAATAGTATTGGTAATTGGTACCGTTTTATGCTGCAATAGTTTGAATGTATTTGCCCATTCTACTGTTATTCAAACTATCTTGAATATCTGTTATAATTTTGTGATTGAATGGGTTTCCTGCTCTCCAGAGTCCACTATGATCTGCAAATTGCGCTAGTTCAACTTCGGGTGATGGCAGAGTTTTGTCATTAGATTGAAAAGAGTGGGACTGAGTATACTTCCTTGTGGGGTTCCATTTTCAAGGGTATGTTCTTCATGAGTAAGTGTCTCCTACTTTAGTTATTATTTTGCGGTCAGTGAGGAAATTTTCAATGAAGTTTTACATCCTTTCCGTACTGCCATAGTGATTTGGTCTGGTGTTATACATCCTTCTCATAATGCCATAGTGATTTGGTCTGGTGTTATACATCCTTCCCATAATGCCATAGTGATTTGGTCTGGCTATTATGCCTTTGGTCCAAACGTGATCGAATGCTTTTGTCAGATCTATAAACACCTCAATTACATTTCTGTCCACTTTTCTTTTAGAGTTAAATGCCAATTTTATACCGGTTTCTAATCTTATGAGTTGGTCTGTAGTGGACCTTTGGTTCCTAAATCTAAATTGGTTTTCAGATATTAGTTCGTTACATTCAAGGTAGTGTTTTAGCCTTTTGGAAATTATGATTTCCATAATCTTGAATATATTGTTGGTTAGTGAAATGGGTCGATATGAGTTGATGTCATTGCGATCTTAGGTTCTAAGATGGGTATTACTATCGCAGTTTTCCATTTCTTTGGTAGCTTACCTATCTCCCATATTTTATTTAATAGTTTTATAATTAACTTAATGATGTTATGGGGTAAATTTTTGTACATAGTGTACCCTATTTTGTCTTCCCCATGTGAAGTTTCCTTTCTTGTTTTAATTGTCTGATCCCATTCATATAGTGTTGTTTCTTTATTTAGATTAGTAATTTTCGGTTGAGTGTTTTGAAATGATATCTTACACTTTTCTTCAAATTTTTCCCCTATATTGTTGGAATTCATTGGTGTGGTTGCAATCGCTGCTCATATTTTTAAATTGTAGGGCTAATATATCAGCTTTTTCTTTGTTGTTGTTAGCATTACTTAATGTTGTTTTTTTTTTCTCTGGCATTTTTGCCCCTAATTGCTCTAATTTTATCCCACACCTGTTTTGAGTTGGTTCTTATATTTATACTGGTGCAGTATTTTTGCCCAAGTTTTTTTATTTGGACTGCTTGAACAGGTTTTTTAGTTGTTTGTCTTTTTTCTTGTATATTCTAATAAGTCTGTTGTGTTACTTGATCTTTTGAATTTATTAAGGTCTTTTAGTTTGTTTTTAAAAATTTGTTTTATTTGACAGGTCCATCATGGTACTTCTAGTTTATTTGGTATGCTATTTGTTTTTGGTATGCTATATGTTTTGGGTATGCTAGTGGTAGCCGCCTGTGTTATGATCTTAATTATGTTTTCATAGTATATATCAATGTCTTAATTTTCAATTATATTTGGATTGATATTTATTAATTGAGTTTTAAGTTTTGCCCAATCTTCTTTTATAAAATTTTAGTTCCATCTGGGGATTTTGATGTTAGAGTCGAACTGCACTTCCATTTGCAGGGTGGTAATTATTGGAAAGTGGTCACTCCCCATGGGGTCTGTTTGATCCACTCTCCAGTCTGCCACCTGTGTCAGTTTAGGCGTGCATATGGCAATTTCGATGGCGGTCATGGTGCCGTCAACCGGATTGAGTAAAGTTTTGGCACCATCATTAAGTATGGTCAGGTTGGTTTCGCTGATCCATTCCGTTAATCACCCACCCCTACTGTAATCACCTCTCCCCCCACTGCACACCATGAGCATTGAAATCTCCGCAAATGATTGATTGTTTGACACTTTTATATTTAATTATTTCCCTAAGTGCTGTGATGGTGTTTGCTTTATTATCTCCCCTGGGTAATAGATATTGAATATTTGCAATTCGCTTTTCTCTGTGTGTATTAATAGGGATTGTAATTCGTTTGTTTAATTGCTATTTGCTATTGGTGTTATAGGAATGTTGTTATTTACATATATGGCTAATCCACCCACCCACCCACCCACCCGGCCTTCTCTTCTATGTTTGAAAAAGCCTGGGGAGTAGCCTTGAATTAGTGGCAATGATTTTGAGTTTACCGAAAGTTTAGTTTCTTGAATGCAGATGATGTCAGGTTTGTGCTGAGTATTAATTATTTTTTCGTTTTAATTCATTGATGTTTCCTTGCAATCCTCGTGCATTCCATTGATATATTGTAACGTTCCCATTTGGTGTATTAGCCATCATTATTGGGTTCGTTTACAGTATTGATGTTGTTCAACCGGGTTAGTATCTATTGGATATTTAGTTTAATATTTGATTAATTTGGGTCCAACAGTCTAAGAAGATTGGTTAGTGAAGTAATGACTTCCTCCAGTTGTTTTTCGATTGCAGTTTATATTTTTCTTAGTTTGCAGTCGTGATTGATTGTTTGAGTTTCTTTATGTGCTATTTCTTTGTTTTTATGTTTTGGGTTTAGTATTTTGTTTTGCAATTTTGTTTTTGTGTGTGCTGGTTTGAGGTTCATTATTGTCATTTGTTTCCATAGTATTGGTTGGTGTGTTCCCTTGAGTTGTATTTACTTCCATTTTGGCTTGTTTATAAGTTAGGTGTTTTGTATTCATTCGTTTGATGATTCTGTTTTCTCTAATTGTAGTCGGGCAGTCCGGTGATTGTGGTAGGTGGGGTCCCCTGCAGTTGGTGCATTTAGGTGTATTTATGTTACACTTTCCCTTGTGTCTTCCTCCGCATTGTTGACATTTGTTTGTATATTTGCACTTTGTAATAAAGTGACCTCAGTGCTGGCATTTTTTGTTTTGGTTTATTTATGTATGGTTGTAATCTGTATCTGATTCCTGTGGTCCCTATGTTAATTAATGTAGGTAGGGGAGCTGTTGTTTCCAATATTGTGATGTTGGTTTCCTTTTTCTGATAGTCCCTTAGTTTGTACACTTTGTCAATTTAGACTACCTTCAAAGTAAAAGCCCTTCGCCAAAAAAATTATTAAATCACCTATGACACAGCGCTTTTAATTGGCTGAATGTGTGATGACATAGTAGTAAATTTTATAAATAGGTAGTAAAATAAGCGTCCTTTATCATTTCCTCTTATTTGCGCTATAGTGCGCATGTGCAAATTGAACTTCACTCCCTCGAAGCTATTGTAACACAATTTATTGATTGTGATTCATGTCTGCTTTCTAAATAAACACATATTGGAAGTTGATGTCGATTACTGCATTGTTCTTCAAACAACATATATGTATTTTAAAATGTACCAAATACGATTACATACTAAAGTAATTAAAATGCCCAAAGATGTATTTTTCGAGAACTTGACAACCGTGACGAGAAATGATTACTAACGAGCTGAGGTCGACCTCCAGTGTAGTTTTCAATAATTCTAAGTTCTTTTTCCAATTGATAAACATGCTAATAAATTGTCACGATTTTACACCTGACAATACGTTTAAATTAAATGTGTGATGAAGGAACGAACAATAATAAAAAAAAACTTACTTTGTTACGTTTGAAATCTCTCGTAAGAGGGTGCTCGTCGACGATATAAAATACGATGTTTTACAATTAAAACTATGTTTACAAACAAATGTTTATGGAAATTTTGCAAACTTATTCTAATTAAAAAAATATAAAAACAACTCCATTTTGTGTTAAATGTCTTTAAACATTTATCTGGCTTTGATTTGGAGTTTTAATGAAAGCTATACACTAGTATGACGGATTATACTTGCCTATAAGTCGAGTCTAACTGCAAACTGCACAGACCCAGATCTGCTGTCGCTTCTGCGCCGACAGATCTGGTTCTGTGCAGTTTGTTAGGAGTAATCAGTAGAACAAGTAACATAGATCATAATGGGCATACACATTACGCTACGACAGATCAGAACATACTGAGACAGCTGACTTTGCTAGGCCATGTGTGTGTGTGTGTGTATGTGTATGTGTGTATGTGTGTGTGTGTGTGTGTGTGAGAGAGAGAGAGAGAGAGAGAGAGAGAGAGAGAGAGAGAGAGAGAGAGAGAGAGAGAGAGAGAGAGATTACGTTACTAGATTGACGCTTTACCAACTAAGCTGCCGCGTCTGAAAAATACATAAAGTCAAGCAAACATACAGAAATTCAATTACTTGTGGAAAAAATATTTATTTGCTTTGGTTCTTTACGGTACTGTATCACAAATATGTTATTTAGTGCAGAGGTTATTGTAGTAAAGTACCTTGCCTAAAAACACGTAGTCCAATAAATCAACCCCAGTTTCTGTTGTTAGACTGATAGATGATAGTTAGAGCTGATGTCACCTGTTCAATAAAACGTGTAATTTTGCTGCATATACATTGCTCAGGAACAAACACGCGTATTCGTTAGACACATACTGGTAGTTGATTAAAGCCAAACATAGCGGGAAATTCAAAATGGTCACATGACAGAAGTTAGTGCTATTCCCGTAGATTTATAAGTCACCAAATATAGGACATACTCCGGAAACATAATGTACATTTCAGCAAAAGAACCCTTCAACCAACCAACCACAGCCACGAGAAATACCGGCAAGTGTAGAAAATGTACATAAGTGCACAATGGCTGCAAACAATTGCAATTTTTAATGAATAGGTGATATTAGCCCCTAACCCGAAAATCAAGATCATCACGGGTGAGGGGCTAACGTATCTGCCTATGAAACACACCACAGTAGCTGACTTAGGCCGGTCCGATGGAAACAATAAAACCCGGCTATTGTGGATCCTTCTGAATAAAAAGCAAATAACACTTTCAGTTTTGCACCAATATATTGACAAACAACATGAAGTTTATTTCAAAATACAACTTTAAACAGAAAAAACATTAATTAAATAAAGAAGGAAAACTAGATATTATATTCTGTATTTTCATATATAAAACATTTAGGTCGGCTGTTTTAGCTGAGTGGTAAAATAAGACGCCCAATCACACCAAGAAAATATTTGTTGTTCTTAGTTGTAATATGTCACGAGGAGTATACAAACGCATCTGATTGGTTGTATTAATCACGAGGAATATACAGTATACAAACGTATCTGATTGGTTGTATTAATCACGAGGAATATACAGTATACAAACGTATCTGATTGGTTGTATTAATCACGAGGAATATACAGTATACAAACGTATCTGATTGGTTGTATTAATCACGAGGAATATGCAGTATACAAACGTATCTGATTGGATGTATCAATCACGAGGAATACACGGTATAACGACAGTTGTGTGTAGTTTGATTAATCGCGAGGAATATACGGTATGAGGACATATTTGTTTAGTTGGATTAATCACGAGGAATATACGGTATGATGACACGTGTTTAGTTGGATTAATCACGAGGAATATACGGTGTGAGGACATGTGTTTAGTTGGATTAATCACGAGGAATATACGGTGTGAGGACATTTGTTTAGTTGGATTAATCACGATTAGTTATATTATGTCATGACGAATGTATAGTATATAGACATATGTGTTTAGTTAAATTAATCACGATGAATATACTGTATTCACGGGGGCTGGTATAGTTGTTTTAAAAGTTACATTTTAAGCAACGATATGAGCCCTTGTGACAGTTTACAGTTTACGGACATCTGTGATGGGCAACTCTTCTATTATTTAAATTAATCAACTATTTCTGTAATCTTCAGCTATAAAATATACCGTATATAATCGTATTAAAACCGAATGAAAATATATGTATATTTCTATAAGAATCATTGTATTGTGTGATTAAAACACCCCACCCACCACAACACACACACACACACACACACACACACACACACACACACACACACACACACTTTCTTATTGCTCATGTATATTGTAGTCAGTATAATATGATGGGTTTTTAGACCTGAGAAAAATAATTACCAAGAAGTAAGACTCTGTTATTCGTGAAGGTTTTCTTATTTAGTAAAATATATCGGGTGCACTTTTGTTTTATTGTGATTGTTTGTTAGTGTACGTATACATATAGTCATATAAACAAATTATATAAGAACAGATGGCAGGATTTCTTCCTCTTTTGTCCCCATTGTAAATACGGGATTTAGTGTAAATGGTGTTTTCACCGTGAATCATTTCAAATATTCCAATGTTATTTATCTCTCCTCACATTCTTATATCATATAGCTTCTTATGTTGCTTGTTCCAGATAAGTACACAAATCTAAATGTACTTTTTATTGCAAATTTGAATTGTACATAAAAGAATAGAAATTAAAAGTTGTAATACCGATGATCGTTTATTTGCGAATTATTGTGTAGGTGGAAATGTACGTTACAGCCGGTTTTCCGTCTCGCGTGGGCAGAATCGTCATCTAACAGTGCTCCAACATGGAAATATATACTTCGTGGTGGGCTTGTGGGTTTTCTCCCATGACTCATTTGTAGCGCGCGCGCGCACACACACACGCACACACACACACACACACACACACACACACACACACACACACACACACAGAGTTTCTTGCCCTCGGGATCTAAATTGTATAGCTGTCTATGTTATGCCATTCCATTTTAAATATGTCTGTGACCATCTATCAGTATGTATGTCTCTCTGTTTGTCTGTAATTAAGTCCGTTTGTCCGTCTCTCTCTCTCTCTCTCTCTCTCTCTCTCTCTCTCTCTCTCTCTCTCAATTATCGCATATCTAAATTATTTATCAGAACGTGTACAAAGTATAAATATGAGCCGATAGTTGTTTTCCACAGTTTATAGTAAAACTTGTTGACTTTTTTTCAGAATTGTCATATTGCGTACATTATTCTTGTGTTTTGACTGGGATCTGCTTAAATGGCATGTTTTTCAACCTTCATGACATTGAATGAATATGCATATAATATTCGTCAGAGCAGCACCTAATTTGACTAAATAATCATATATACAATTTTGCTATTTTTTCTTTAAACTTGATGCTGTTTTAAAAATGTTGTAGTAAACGAAACACTGACGTCATCGTGGTCTCCGAAACGTCAATATTTATGTTAAATAGCGCTGTGGCTTTTACAAATATATTGAAGCAATGTGCCTGGAATATTCATGTGTGTGTGTGTGTGTGTGTGTGTGTGTGTGTGTGTGTGTGTGATTTTTATTTTTATTGTAGTTATAACAGTTTTAGTCATATCATTACAATGTCTGCAGTGCGTCAGTTTATAGTGAGTCAAGCACTGGGGCATCATGGCACAGACATGTAGACTGATGGTCCACCTAGTCACACTATCATGACGCCAGTCCTACCACTCCTAACACTAACCTGTTAATTCTGAGCGGCAAGAGTCAACTGTTTGTACCATTTTTATAAGTCTTAGGTATGACTCAATCGGAGTCGATCCCGCGACCTCCCGCATCTGAGGCGAATTTTCTAAGCACTTATATATATATATATATATATATATATATATATATATATATATATATATATATATATATATATATATGGCACAACATCCCACTAGTTACACTGGATATGTGACCGAAAATATATTTATATGCTTTTGTTGTATTTTCAACATTCCTTAACTCATTCAATAAAGACAAATAAACATACTCTAAGCACGTGTTGTCAATCAGATTAATTCTTAAGCACCTATGTATAAACTGTACAAAGAATCCAGACCATAGATGAAAGTCAGATAATGCCAGCAATAACTTCGGAGAAGAGAACACCAAAAGTATAATAAACATCAAAAGATTATAACAAAAATAAATAAATAAATATATCCACAAAAGAAACAACAAACATAAAGCGAACAATCCAGCCAAGAAGGATATTTTGTGTTAATGAAACCACCAAATACAACAATGAACTTCATCGAATCAGTGCAACGAGAAAGAAGTATCACGGTACCAATTGTTTTTACATAGACCTCAATGCTAACGTTTTGTGAAATAAATATACTTTTTATACTACTTCAGCATGCATGTCACACCCTGTCACAGAGAACAATCTTAGATTGACAATTTGACAAGGACAAAACCATGTACTCCAATGCATTTAAGAGAGATAACTCTGCTGGAACTAGACATGGGTAAGAGTTATCTAGTCACAACAGACACAGTTTCATTCAGGTGTCCCATATTTTAAAAAAAATCATAAAAAATACAAAACATGATCTAGATATGAATTAATGTAATCTCACATGTTACCAAGAGGCTTAACATTTTTTTAATGCCTAACAGAAAGGAACAACTGGTACCAATCACAGCTAGTGTTGATGTATATTTTTGAATGCAATCGCCTAGTTGTACAATTGGAACCGTCATACCAAGACGGAAAGACGGAGCCAACAACGTTCATATCACAGTATTAAATGAAGAAGACCTTCCTTGATCCATGCGGAATTTTTCAACAGAGATAGATTGTCGTTGGAAACGGCAGTAGTGATGGGATGGGGTGGGGGTTTTAATACTATTTTTTATGGTAACAACAGCATAGACATAACGCAATATTTCTCATGTCTCCATGTAGTCTGTTACAAGTGAAGTAGGTGAATTGATTTTGTTCAAATCATCTGATTTAAACAAAAATACAATTATTTAATAATTTCATTTCATTTGCACAATTATGACATTTTTACTCTGTCTCCCTTCTTCTTTGCCCCCCCCCCCCTCTCTCTCTCTCTCTCTCTCTCTCTCTCTCTCTCTCTCTCTCTCTCTCTCTCTCTCGTAATAACAGTACCTTTTATCTTTGTCAAAAGATGTACTGCTTCTTTAGTCGAGACGATCAACATCAACAACAAAAGGAAACTGGAAGAGTCTACAATCATCGCAAGGAAAGCTTTGTATGATTGGGCCTCACGATTTTTAATTCAGGATAGAATTATCGCATGGAAAGCTTTGTATGATTGGGACACACGATTTGTAAATCAGGATAGAAGTATCGCATGGAAAGCTTTGTATGATTGGGACACACAATTTGTAAATCAGGATAGAATTATCGCATGGAAAGCTTTGTATGATTGGGACACACGATTTGTACATCAGGATAGAATTATCGCATGGAAAGCTTTGCATGATTGGACACCACGATTTCTAAATCAGGATAGAAGTATCGCATGGAAAGCTTTGTATGATTGGGACACGATTTGTAAATCAGGATAGAATTATCGCATGGAAAGCTTTGTATGATTGGGACACGATTTGTAAATCAGGATATAATTATCGCATGGAAAGCTTTGTATGATTGGGCCCCACGATTTGTAAATCAGGATAAAAGTATCGCATGGAAAGCTTTGTATGATTGGGACACACGATTTGTACATCAGGATAGAATTATCGCATGGAAAGCTTTGTATGATTGAACACAAAGTTTCTTAAACAGGATAGAATTATTTCATGGAAAACGTTTTATGAGTGGACTCCAAATTTCGGAAAACAGACTAGGATTATCTCATGGAGTTTGCTTTTTTTTTAGTTGACACAAAAATATGCAGATGAGTGAATTAGGAAACAATAACATATTGACAAACTTGGTCAGGCTGATTGAAAAACATTGTACTTGCATTGTAATATTTTTAAAAAGATAATTTTTACGTTTAACAACAATATAACCAAACAATTACCATCACAGATACGAATAATAATAATAATAATAATAATAATAATAATAATAATTTAAAAGTTAATAAAAAGGTATGGTTAGAAAAACATATGGTAAACGAAATAAGTTGGAAGATTTGCAAAATATTTCATCCGAGTATTAAGTTACGGTTTTGCTTTCTTCAAATTACTAATAAAATCGGAGGACGATGAGCAGACTGAATTCAAATTTAAAATTAAGGTTAAATTTATCTGAGCATATATCGCGTGTATTTATTACATCCACAGCGTCTACAATTATCATCAGCTTAGGAACTGATCTCTCTCTCTCTCTCTCTCTCTCTCTCTCTCTCTCTCTCTCTCTCTCTCTCTCTCTCTCTTCCCACAGCCATTTAAGATTTAATTTGCCCCTCGACAACCTCCTCCATTCATTTGCAATTTATTTCTCATTACGTTTCGTGAGGTATGTTGGAAAATATTATCGACGCTTGTTTGCACGGCAAGAGAAGTCTCAGGGAGACAACTCGAGCAGATTTTGTATCTTTGGAATATAATGTGATCTGCGTTTCACGCGGGTATTTTGGTTTCCAATAATACTTAAAGACTTCGAAGTTACAGTGAAATTAAAATTCAGCATCCAACATACTCAAGTCTGAATGGCAATAATTTAAGACTAAACCAGAAAGATGAGAGAGAAAAAAATCAGAAGATGCACCTCCCACTCCCATGGTTCAATTACAACGTATTTGAAATTACTTGATTTAGAAATTAAAGCTGATGGCGATGCAAAATACATGGGAGTAACTATTAAAAACGATCTTAACTGAACAACACATAAAACAGGAAATTTAAATAATTCCATGAATTTATAAAATGAAAAATGAAAATCCAAAATACTGCATGGAAATCAGTTATTGATATCTGCTGATCGCCAGGTGATAACTTACAACTGACAAACATTCAGTTGTATCGGACGTGCTTCACAAATTTCACTGGCAATCAATTGAACAAAGATGAATTTTAAAGAATCTCCCTGATCTATATTACAAAATCACCCAAAATATTTTCTTAGTTCAAACCAACCCGAAATTACACCTCCAACCCACTCCTCCAAGAACTATTTGATACTGGCACGGATTGCTGATTCAAATTAAAACCAGCCCCAGCTTTGATCATCTCACGGCTGGTCTCGTACATAACAAAATATTATGAGGTAAACAAAACCAGTTCTTTTTTAGTTTCAACATTTTTTTAAATTTAACTAAATGCAACCTAAACTTGGCCTCAACAATCATTAAGTCTTTTAATTACAACACGTTTCTTAGCTGTCTCCTGACTTGTGCCTCTCAGTAATTATCAAAAGCGCTCGACTTCACTAATTACTACCATATCATCTCTGCCCAGGTGTGTTCGTGGGAAGGCTTTCCAGTTGCTATGTATGGGGCTGTAGTTCTTCTCGGGCTCTTCCCCCAACCATTCAAACTTTCCGCCATGTGTAGATGACATGTGCTGAAAAATGTTGTTAAATACGCAGCAACGTATGGAATCGCATCACAATTAATACTTCCAGTTCAGTAATGTAGTTCCAGTCTATTTTTAGAACATTTTTTCCTCTCTCATTTTGGTGGTGATAGAAGAGTTATATTGATGCATATTTGGTAGGGGTTTAAAGGTAATTGTTTATTCTTGAGAATGTGAGCAGAGAGGGTGGTTGTCAGTGTGTAATTTGGCGACAGTGCACATGGAGTTATAAGGCCTTGGTAATGATCCGGAAGTGAAATATGTGGTCTGTGTACATGCTGTTATGTTTACAGTGCAGCAGCTCACCAAAATGCCGGTCAACCCTTGACAAGAATTTCACCGTGAAGTCATCTTTGGGGGTATTTTAGATTTTCATATGATTTGTATTGATTGTCACACTGTGGAAAGGTCAGTGCTGAGAAATATATGTAGAGAACATATAGTAAAATTAATTGTGGTGTATGGCCTGTACAGGCAGTTATTATTAAACTTTAAATTGCTATAAAATTTTTATTATTAATGATCAACACATGAAATTTGAAGGCGTTATATATATTAATATTTAAAATAGAAAAATGACATTAGAATTTAAAAATTGATTTTATTTTTTAAAATTTTAATAATTTTTTTTAAAAAAATAAAAAAATTAAAATTTGCCCCTTAAAATGCACATAGATAAAATTTTGGGAAATTATATCAAATGATATCAGCATGTTTATACTCCTACACCATATACAAGCTACACTGATGGATATTTGTCAAATTTTGTCAGAGAAAATATCTTTGTAAGTCAAAATGAGCCATACATTTAAAATGTATGAGAGACAGATTCTATTTTGTATTGCTCATTCAAACTATTTATTAGGGGTCCAATCAGTTAATTTATGTGTTTATGATGGGGTGACTTCCTGAGTAACACATATCTGCTTATATAGCCTTTAGTAATTGTTAACAAATATAGTTACAGGGTGTTTAGTGAGAGGACAGCGATGCAAATTTTATACTAGAACCTACTCAAGTTCTCTACTAAATCAGTTTAAACTTTCTGAGAATGAAATGCAGGCTGAAGGGATAAAATATACTTTCCACATGTATATTTACCCTTGGATGTATGAAAACAGCAAAATGATGTAAGTTGAACACAAAATGCATTCAATGTTATTGTTTAATTTGGCTAAGGTATTGATTAGTGAAGTGCGGCATTGTGGCCTGTATGATGTTATGTGAATTCTAATGATCCATCTTAATTTATGCATTGTTAATTACTAATAATATTTGTTAACTGACACTCTAAAGATTGCATAAGATATATTCAAACATATATTTTGAGTTTAACTGTGTATAACTGATCTTAGCATGGTTACATATCCCACATGAACAAATATTCACATATTTTAGAATGTTTGGGATCCAAAGTTCACATTCAGTATATCATATAGGCTGACAATGTGCCTACAGTGAATCTGTAAGACACATTTCTGGCTGTGTGCACTAAATGTATCCCAAAATGTTATTTTCTTCATTAATATGCCCATGTATGGTAACATATTTCAGTTCAGTACTTGGATAGAGTGCGGTATTGTAATATCAGCTGATATCTGATTCTATTGAACCATTGAGGTTAATAATTGGTATCAAACATCCTTACAAATACACTTTAAATGTTCAAACAGATCATTGGAATTATTTTTGCACATTTGATCATAACAATTACATTGTATATGTCCCACATATGCAAATTTCCATTCTTGTTTACAAGTTTTGGGGATCAGAATTTCACATTTAGTTTATGATATAGGATGTATTGGTACCTGTAGTTGATATGTGTGGCCACATTTGGCTGTATTCTCTTGCAATATCCAGAATTATTATTTCCCTCATGAATAAGATTGCTTATAGTAATATATTCTTTATTACTACATTGTCGCTTTACTTTCCTGTATACTGGCATGTACTAATGTTTCCACCAATGATCAAACCTCACCGTCCCCGCATTTCCTTAAAGTTTGTGATGCATAGTCTACCTGATTAGTTATTTAACCTGTAAATGACCAGATATGCTTATATAAACTTCATATACTTTTAGGATGAATTTATTACTTTAATACATGACTATTACTTCACATTTCTGAGTGTCACTCTGTCAAGTTTAATATTTATTTCCTATGCTTGCAGCCTGAATGTTATTTGGAAATCACTGTATCTAACACATTTTAACTTCATTTGCATACATCTTACTGTTTTCTAGATATAAGTGAAACATTTTATATCTTTTCAGGTCTAGGCTGGTATCTGGAACAAAGTGTTAGTGGTGGATCAGCTTGGAAGCTCTCCAGTAGTCTGGTGGTGATAGCAAGGTTTCATAAGGACATATGCAGTGTACTGCCATAAGTGATCATTATATCACCATACTAATATACAGCACCTCAAGGACATGGCTTAGATCTTCATGAGAGAGATTAGCACCATTGTTCAGTAAGGTAAAGCCTGCCTAAAAAATGTATTTTCCTATCTTATTGTCGCTTTTTGTAGTTATCGACACTGAAATGTAATGCAATTTTCCTATAAAACATGGAAGTGGTCCCATTAGATGTTTAAATCTGAGTGCACTATTAGTTATACAAATAACTGCCTAAATACCTGACACAATAAATATGGAACATAGCACCTGTTGTTGCTTCTTTAGTGTGTACACCTATATGCACCTTGACAGGCATATTGCGGTTTGTTGCCAAAATCACTATGAGTCATGCTACTTCACTACCCCTGGGAAAAATGTTCTCAGTTACACAGACCCAAACCACCATTTATTTTAAAGACCATTGATTGATCAACTTTTCTGTCTAAACTTTGACAAAATCTGTTTTCAAACTTTTATGAAAATTTTTTTTTCAATAAAATTTAGTTTATAAATTTAAATGTTTATTTAAATTTCCATTAAAATTTTAATTGATCACAATGTATAAACTTTAAACATATTTTCAGACAGGCCTTATCTTGTAGTACAATTAGGTTTTTACAGAATTGAAAAAGTCCTATAATTAAGGAAGATATAGCAAATTTAGTTTTGGTTTCTCAAGAGCACATAGATCAGCATTTGCACCCTGTGGAACACCAGCACTACACACTTTCCAGCAGGTGTCACATGTCTTGTATGCAAGGAAATTCAAAAAGACTTCATGTATAAAGTTCAAATAGGTGTGGCATTCAAATATAAAAGTTTTACTAAAATTTGCCCCAACAAGTTGGGCCTGTCAGGAATCGCATCACAATTAATACTTCCAGTTCAGTACCCACGAATGTAGTTCCAGTCTATTTTTAGAACATTTTTTCCTCTCTCATTTTGGTGGTGATAGAAGAGTTATATTGATGCATATTTGGTAGGGGTTTAAAGGTAATTGTTTATTCTTGAGAATGTGAGCAGAGAGGGTGGTTGTCAGTGTGTAATTTGGCGACAGTGCACATGGAGTTATAAGGCCTTGGTAATGATCCGGAAGTGAAATATGTGGTCTGTGTACATGCTGTTATGTTTACAGTGCAGCAGCTCACCAAAATGCCGGTCAACCCTTGACAAGAATTTCACCGTGAAGTCATCTTTGGGGGTATTTTAGATTTTCATATGATTTGTATTGATTGTCACACTGTGGAAAGGTCAGTGCTGAGAAATATATGTAGAGAACATATAGTAAAATTAATTGTGGTGTATGGCCTGTACAGGCAGTTATTATTAAACTTTAAATTGCTATAAAAATTTTATTATTAATGATCAACACATGAAATTTGAAGGCGTTATATATATTAATATTTAAAATAGAAAAATGACATTAGAATTTAAAAATTGATTTTATTTTTTAAAATTTTAATAATTTTTTTTAAAAAAATAAAAAAATTAAAATTTGCCCCTTAAAATGCACATAGATAAAATTTTGGGAAATTATATCAAATGATATCAGCATGTTTATACTCCTACACCATATACAAGCTACACTGATGGATATTTGTCAAATTTTGTCAGAGAAAATATCTTTGTAAGTCAAAATGAGCCATACATTTAAAATGTATGAGAGACAGATTCTATTTTGTATTGCTCATTCAAACTATTTATTAGGGGTCCAATCAGTTAATTTATGTGTTTATGATGGGGTGACTTCCTGAGTAACACATATCTGCTTATATAGCCTTTAGTAATTGTTAACAAATATAGTTACAGGGTGTTTAGTGAGAGGACAGCGATGCAAATTTTATACTAGAACCTACTCAAGTTCTCTACTAAATCAGTTTAAACTTTCTGAGAATGAAATGCAGGCTGAAGGGATAAAATATACTTTCCACATGTATATTTACCCTTGGATGTATGAAAACAGCAAAATGATGTAAGTTGAACACAAAATGCATTCAATGTTATTGTTTAATTTGGCTAAGGTATTGATTAGTGAAGTGCGGCATTGTGGCCTGTATGATGTTATGTGAATTCTAATGATCCATCTTAATTTATGCATTGTTAATTACTAATAATATTTGTTAACTGACACTCTAAAGATTGCATAAGATATATTCAAACATATATTTTGAGTTTAACTGTGTATAACTGATCTTAGCATGGTTACATATCCCACATGAACAAATATTCACATATTTTAGAATGTTTGGGATCCAAAGTTCACATTCAGTATATCATATAGGCTGACAATGTGCCTACAGTGAATCTGTAAGACACATTTCTGGCTGTGTGCACTAAATGTATCCCAAAATGTTATTTTCTTCATTAATATGCCCATGTATGGTAACATATTTCAGTTCAGTACTTGGATAGAGTGCGGTATTGTAATATCAGCTGATATCTGATTCTATTGAACCATTGAGGTTAATAATTGGTATCAAACATCCTTACAAATACACTTTAAATGTTCAAACAGATCATTGGAATTATTTTTGCACATTTGATCATAACAATTACATTGTATATGTCCCACATATGCAAATTTCCATTCTTGTTTACAAGTTTTGGGGATCAGAATTTCACATTTAGTTTATGATATAGGATGTATTGGTACCTGTAGTTGATATGTGTGGCCACATTTGGCTGTATTCTCTTGCAATATCCAGAATTATTATTTCCCTCATGAATAAGATTGCTTATAGTAATATATTCTTTATTACTACATTGTCGCTTTACTTTCCTGTATACTGGCATGTACTAATGTTTCCACCAATGATCAAACCTCACCGTCCCCGCATTTCCTTAAAGTTTGTGATGCATAGTCTACCTGATTAGTTATTTAACCTGTAAATGACCAGATATGCTTATATAAACTTCATATACTTTTAGGATGAATTTATTACTTTAATACATGACTATTACTTCACATTTCTGAGTGTCACTCTGTCAAGTTTAATATTTATTTCCTATGCTTGCAGCCTGAATGTTATTTGGAAATCACTGTATCTAACACATTTTAACTTCATTTGCATACATCTTACTGTTTTCTAGATATAAGTGAAACATTTTATATCTTTTCAGGTCTAGGCTGGTATCTGGAACAAAGTGTTAGTGGTGGATCAGCTTGGAAGCTCTCCAGTAGTCTGGTGGTGATAGCAAGGTTTCATAAGGACATATGCAGTGTACTGCCATAAGTGATCATTATATCACCATACTAATATACAGCACCTCAAGGACATGGCTTAGATCTTCATGAGAGAGATTAGCACCATTGTTCAGTAAGGTAAAGCCTGCCTAAAAAATGTATTTTCCTATCTTATTGTCGCTTTTTGTAGTTATCGACACTGAAATGTAATGCAATTTTCCTATAAAACATGGAAGTGGTCCCATTAGATGTTTAAATCTGAGTGCACTATTAGTTATACAAATAACTGCCTAAATACCTGACACAATAAATATGGAACATAGCACCTGTTGTTGCTTCTTTAGTGTGTACACCTATATGCACCTTGACAGGCATATTGCGGTTTGTTGCCAAAATCACTATGAGTCATGCTACTTCACTACCCCTGGGAAAAATGTTCTCAGTTACACAGACCCAAACCACCATTTATTTTAAAGACCATTGATTGATCAACTTTTCTGTCTAAACTTTGACAAAATCTGTTTTCAAACTTTTATGAAAATTTTTTTTTCAATAAAATTTAGTTTATAAATTTAAATGTTTATTTAAATTTCCATTAAAATTTTAATTGATCACAATGTATAAACTTTAAACATATTTTCAGACAGGCCTTATCTTGTAGTACAATTAGGTTTTTACAGAATTGAAAAAGTCCTATAATTAAGGAAGATATAGCAAATTTAGTTTTGGTTTCTCAAGAGCACATAGATCAGCATTTGCACCCTGTGGAACACCAGCACTACACACTTTCCAGCAGGTGTCACATGTCTTGTATGCAAGGAAATTCAAAAAGACTTCATGTATAAAGTTCAAATAGGTGTGGCATTCAAATATAAAAGTTTTACTAAAATTTGCCCCAACAAGTTGGGCCTGTCAGGAATCGCATCACAATTAATACTTCCAGTTCAGTACCCACGAATGTAGTTCCAGTCTATTTTTAGAACATTTTTTCCTCTCTCATTTTGGTGGTGATAGAAGAGTTATATTGATGCATATTTGGTAGGGGTTTAAAGGTAATTGTTTATTCTTGAGAATGTGAGCAGAGAGGGTGGTTGTCAGTGTGTAATTTGGCGACAGTGCACATGGAGTTATAAGGCCTTGGTAATGATCCGGAAGTGAAATATGTGGTCTGTGTACATGCTGTTATGTTTACAGTGCAGCAGCTCACCAAAATGCCGGTCAACCCTTGACAAGAATTTCACCGTGAAGTCATCTTTGGGGGTATTTTAGATTTTCATATGATTTGTATTGATTGTCACACTGTGGAAAGGTCAGTGCTGAGAAATATATGTAGAGAACATATAGTAAAATTAATTGTGGTGTATGGCCTGTACAGGCAGTTATTATTAAACTTTAAATTGCTATAAAAATTTTATTATTAATGATCAACACATGAAATTTGAAGGCGTTATATATATTAATATTTAAAATAGAAAAATGACATTAGAATTTAAAAATTGATTTTATTTTTTAAAATTTTAATAATTTTTTTTAAAAAAATAAAAAAATTAAAATTTGCCCCTTAAAATGCACATAGATAAAATTTTGGGAAATTATATCAAATGATATCAGCATGTTTATACTCCTACACCATATACAAGCTACACTGATGGATATTTGTCAAATTTTGTCAGAGAAAATATCTTTGTAAGTCAAAATGAGCCATACATTTAAAATGTATGAGAGACAGATTCTATTTTGTATTGCTCATTCAAACTATTTATTAGGGGTCCAATCAGTTAATTTATGTGTTTATGATGGGGTGACTTCCTGAGTAACACATATCTGCTTATATAGCCTTTAGTAATTGTTAACAAATATAGTTACAGGGTGTTTAGTGAGAGGACAGCGATGCAAATTTTATACTAGAACCTACTCAAGTTCTCTACTAAATCAGTTTAAACTTTCTGAGAATGAAATGCAGGCTGAAGGGATAAAATATACTTTCCACATGTATATTTACCCTTGGATGTATGAAAACAGCAAAATGATGTAAGTTGAACACAAAATGCATTCAATGTTATTGTTTAATTTGGCTAAGGTATTGATTAGTGAAGTGCGGCATTGTGGCCTGTATGATGTTATGTGAATTCTAATGATCCATCTTAATTTATGCATTGTTAATTACTAATAATATTTGTTAACTGACACTCTAAAGATTGCATAAGATATATTCAAACATATATTTTGAGTTTAACTGTGTATAACTGATCTTAGCATGGTTACATATCCCACATGAACAAATATTCACATATTTTAGAATGTTTGGGATCCAAAGTTCACATTCAGTATATCATATAGGCTGACAATGTGCCTACAGTGAATCTGTAAGACACATTTCTGGCTGTGTGCACTAAATGTATCCCAAAATGTTATTTTCTTCATTAATATGCCCATGTATGGTAACATATTTCAGTTCAGTACTTGGATAGAGTGCGGTATTGTAATATCAGCTGATATCTGATTCTATTGAACCATTGAGGTTAATAATTGGTATCAAACATCCTTACAAATACACTTTAAATGTTCAAACAGATCATTGGAATTATTTTTGCACATTTGATCATAACAATTACATTGTATATGTCCCACATATGCAAATTTCCATTCTTGTTTACAAGTTTTGGGGATCAGAATTTCACATTTAGTTTATGATATAGGATGTATTGGTACCTGTAGTTGATATGTGTGGCCACATTTGGCTGTATTCTCTTGCAATATCCAGAATTATTATTTCCCTCATGAATAAGATTGCTTATAGTAATATATTCTTTATTACTACATTGTCGCTTTACTTTCCTGTATACTGGCATGTACTAATGTTTCCACCAATGATCAAACCTCACCGTCCCCGCATTTCCTTAAAGTTTGTGATGCATAGTCTACCTGATTAGTTATTTAACCTGTAAATGACCAGATATGCTTATATAAACTTCATATACTTTTAGGATGAATTTATTACTTTAATACATGACTATTACTTCACATTTCTGAGTGTCACTCTGTCAAGTTTAATATTTATTTCCTATGCTTGCAGCCTGAATGTTATTTGGAAATCACTGTATCTAACACATTTTAACTTCATTTGCATACATCTTACTGTTTTCTAGATATAAGTGAAACATTTTATATCTTTTCAGGTCTAGGCTGGTATCTGGAACAAAGTGTTAGTGGTGGATCAGCTTGGAAGCTCTCCAGTAGTCTGGTGGTGATAGCAAGGTTTCATAAGGACATATGCAGTGTACTGCCATAAGTGATCATTATATCACCATACTAATATACAGCACCTCAAGGACATGGCTTAGATCTTCATGAGAGAGATTAGCACCATTGTTCAGTAAGGTAAAGCCTGCCTAAAAAATGTATTTTCCTATCTTATTGTCGCTTTTTGTAGTTATCGACACTGAAATGTAATGCAATTTTCCTATAAAACATGGAAGTGGTCCCATTAGATGTTTAAATCTGAGTGCACTATTAGTTATACAAATAACTGCCTAAATACCTGACACAATAAATATGGAACATAGCACCTGTTGTTGCTTCTTTAGTGTGTACACCTATATGCACCTTGACAGGCATATTGCGGTTTGTTGCCAAAATCACTATGAGTCATGCTACTTCACTACCCCTGGGAAAAATGTTCTCAGTTACACAGACCCAAACCACCATTTATTTTAAAGACCATTGATTGATCAACTTTTCTGTCTAAACTTTGACAAAATCTGTTTTCAAACTTTTATGAAAATTTTTTTTTCAATAAAATTTAGTTTATAAATTTAAATGTTTATTTAAATTTCCATTAAAATTTTAATTGATCACAATGTATAAACTTTAAACATATTTTCAGACAGGCCTTATCTTGTAGTACAATTAGGTTTTTACAGAATTGAAAAAGTCCTATAATTAAGGAAGATATAGCAAATTTAGTTTTGGTTTCTCAAGAGCACATAGATCAGCATTTGCACCCTGTGGAACACCAGCACTACACACTTTCCAGCAGGTGTCACATGTCTTGTATGCAAGGAAATTCAAAAAGACTTCATGTATAAAGTTCAAATAGGTGTGGCATTCAAATATAAAAGTTTTACTAAAATTTGCCCCAACAAGTTGGGCCTGTCAGGAATCGCATCACAATTAATACTTCCAGTTCAGTACCCACGAATGTAGTTCCAGTCTATTTTTAGAACATTTTTTCCTCTCTCATTTTGGTGGTGATAGAAGAGTTATATTGATGCATATTTGGTAGGGGTTTAAAGGTAATTGTTTATTCTTGAGAATGTGAGCAGAGAGGGTGGTTGTCAGTGTGTAATTTGGCGACAGTGCACATGGAGTTATAAGGCCTTGGTAATGATCCGGAAGTGAAATATGTGGTCTGTGTACATGCTGTTATGTTTACAGTGCAGCAGCTCACCAAAATGCCGGTCAACCCTTGACAAGAATTTCACCGTGAAGTCATCTTTGGGGGTATTTTAGATTTTCATATGATTTGTATTGATTGTCACACTGTGGAAAGGTCAGTGCTGAGAAATATATGTAGAGAACATATAGTAAAATTAATTGTGGTGTATGGCCTGTACAGGCAGTTATTATTAAACTTTAAATTGCTATAAAAATTTTATTATTAATGATCAACACATGAAATTTGAAGGCGTTATATATATTAATATTTAAAATAGAAAAATGACATTAGAATTTAAAAATTGATTTTATTTTTTAAAATTTTAATAATTTTTTTTAAAAAAATAAAAAAATTAAAATTTGCCCCTTAAAATGCACATAGATAAAATTTTGGGAAATTATATCAAATGATATCAGCATGTTTATACTCCTACACCATATACAAGCTACACTGATGGATATTTGTCAAATTTTGTCAGAGAAAATATCTTTGTAAGTCAAAATGAGCCATACATTTAAAATGTATGAGAGACAGATTCTATTTTGTATTGCTCATTCAAACTATTTATTAGGGGTCCAATCAGTTAATTTATGTGTTTATGATGGGGTGACTTCCTGAGTAACACATATCTGCTTATATAGCCTTTAGTAATTGTTAACAAATATAGTTACAGGGTGTTTAGTGAGAGGACAGCGATGCAAATTTTATACTAGAACCTACTCAAGTTCTCTACTAAATCAGTTTAAACTTTCTGAGAATGAAATGCAGGCTGAAGGGATAAAATATACTTTCCACATGTATATTTACCCTTGGATGTATGAAAACAGCAAAATGATGTAAGTTGAACACAAAATGCATTCAATGTTATTGTTTAATTTGGCTAAGGTATTGATTAGTGAAGTGCGGCATTGTGGCCTGTATGATGTTATGTGAATTCTAATGATCCATCTTAATTTATGCATTGTTAATTACTAATAATATTTGTTAACTGACACTCTAAAGATTGCATAAGATATATTCAAACATATATTTTGAGTTTAACTGTGTATAACTGATCTTAGCATGGTTACATATCCCACATGAACAAATATTCACATATTTTAGAATGTTTGGGATCCAAAGTTCACATTCAGTATATCATATAGGCTGACAATGTGCCTACAGTGAATCTGTAAGACACATTTCTGGCTGTGTGCACTAAATGTATCCCAAAATGTTATTTTCTTCATTAATATGCCCATGTATGGTAACATATTTCAGTTCAGTACTTGGATAGAGTGCGGTATTGTAATATCAGCTGATATCTGATTCTATTGAACCATTGAGGTTAATAATTGGTATCAAACATCCTTACAAATACACTTTAAATGTTCAAACAGATCATTGGAATTATTTTTGCACATTTGATCATAACAATTACATTGTATATGTCCCACATATGCAAATTTCCATTCTTGTTTACAAGTTTTGGGGATCAGAATTTCACATTTAGTTTATGATATAGGATGTATTGGTACCTGTAGTTGATATGTGTGGCCACATTTGGCTGTATTCTCTTGCAATATCCAGAATTATTATTTCCCTCATGAATAAGATTGCTTATAGTAATATATTCTTTATTACTACATTGTCGCTTTACTTTCCTGTATACTGGCATGTACTAATGTTTCCACCAATGATCAAACCTCACCGTCCCCGCATTTCCTTAAAGTTTGTGATGCATAGTCTACCTGATTAGTTATTTAACCTGTAAATGACCAGATATGCTTATATAAACTTCATATACTTTTAGGATGAATTTATTACTTTAATACATGACTATTACTTCACATTTCTGAGTGTCACTCTGTCAAGTTTAATATTTATTTCCTATGCTTGCAGCCTGAATGTTATTTGGAAATCACTGTATCTAACACATTTTAACTTCATTTGCATACATCTTACTGTTTTCTAGATATAAGTGAAACATTTTATATCTTTTCAGGTCTAGGCTGGTATCTGGAACAAAGTGTTAGTGGTGGATCAGCTTGGAAGCTCTCCAGTAGTCTGGTGGTGATAGCAAGGTTTCATAAGGACATATGCAGTGTACTGCCATAAGTGATCATTATATCACCATACTAATATACAGCACCTCAAGGACATGGCTTAGATCTTCATGAGAGAGATTAGCACCATTGTTCAGTAAGGTAAAGCCTGCCTAAAAAATGTATTTTCCTATCTTATTGTCGCTTTTTGTAGTTATCGACACTGAAATGTAATGCAATTTTCCTATAAAACATGGAAGTGGTCCCATTAGATGTTTAAATCTGAGTGCACTATTAGTTATACAAATAACTGCCTAAATACCTGACACAATAAATATGGAACATAGCACCTGTTGTTGCTTCTTTAGTGTGTACACCTATATGCACCTTGACAGGCATATTGCGGTTTGTTGCCAAAATCACTATGAGTCATGCTACTTCACTACCCCTGGGAAAAATGTTCTCAGTTACACAGACCCAAACCACCATTTATTTTAAAGACCATTGATTGATCAACTTTTCTGTCTAAACTTTGACAAAATCTGTTTTCAAACTTTTATGAAAATTTTTTTTTCAATAAAATTTAGTTTATAAATTTAAATGTTTATTTAAATTTCCATTAAAATTTTAATTGATCACAATGTATAAACTTTAAACATATTTTCAGACAGGCCTTATCTTGTAGTACAATTAGGTTTTTACAGAATTGAAAAAGTCCTATAATTAAGGAAGATATAGCAAATTTAGTTTTGGTTTCTCAAGAGCACATAGATCAGCATTTGCACCCTGTGGAACACCAGCACTACACACTTTCCAGCAGGTGTCACATGTCTTGTATGCAAGGAAATTCAAAAAGACTTCATGTATAAAGTTCAAATAGGTGTGGCATTCAAATATAAAAGTTTTACTAAAATTTGCCCCAACAAGTTGGGCCTGTCAGGAATCGCATCACAATTAATACTTCCAGTTCAGTACCCACGAATGTAGTTCCAGTCTATTTTTAGAACATTTTTTCCTCTCTCATTTTGGTGGTGATAGAAGAGTTATATTGATGCATATTTGGTAGGGGTTTAAAGGTAATTGTTTATTCTTGAGAATGTGAGCAGAGAGGGTGGTTGTCAGTGTGTAATTTGGCGACAGTGCACATGGAGTTATAAGGCCTTGGTAATGATCCGGAAGTGAAATATGTGGTCTGTGTACATGCTGTTATGTTTACAGTGCAGCAGCTCACCAAAATGCCGGTCAACCCTTGACAAGAATTTCACCGTGAAGTCATCTTTGGGGGTATTTTAGATTTTCATATGATTTGTATTGATTGTCACACTGTGGAAAGGTCAGTGCTGAGAAATATATGTAGAGAACATATAGTAAAATTAATTGTGGTGTATGGCCTGTACAGGCAGTTATTATTAAACTTTAAATTGCTATAAAAATTTTATTATTAATGATCAACACATGAAATTTGAAGGCGTTATATATATTAATATTTAAAATAGAAAAATGACATTAGAATTTAAAAATTGATTTTATTTTTTAAAATTTTAATAATTTTTTTTAAAAAAATAAAAAAATTAAAATTTGCCCCTTAAAATGCACATAGATAAAATTTTGGGAAATTATATCAAATGATATCAGCATGTTTATACTCCTACACCATATACAAGCTACACTGATGGATATTTGTCAAATTTTGTCAGAGAAAATATCTTTGTAAGTCAAAATGAGCCATACATTTAAAATGTATGAGAGACAGATTCTATTTTGTATTGCTCATTCAAACTATTTATTAGGGGTCCAATCAGTTAATTTATGTGTTTATGATGGGGTGACTTCCTGAGTAACACATATCTGCTTATATAGCCTTTAGTAATTGTTAACAAATATAGTTACAGGGTGTTTAGTGAGAGGACAGCGATGCAAATTTTATACTAGAACCTACTCAAGTTCTCTACTAAATCAGTTTAAACTTTCTGAGAATGAAATGCAGGCTGAAGGGATAAAATATACTTTCCACATGTATATTTACCCTTGGATGTATGAAAACAGCAAAATGATGTAAGTTGAACACAAAATGCATTCAATGTTATTGTTTAATTTGGCTAAGGTATTGATTAGTGAAGTGCGGCATTGTGGCCTGTATGATGTTATGTGAATTCTAATGATCCATCTTAATTTATGCATTGTTAATTACTAATAATATTTGTTAACTGACACTCTAAAGATTGCATAAGATATATTCAAACATATATTTTGAGTTTAACTGTGTATAACTGATCTTAGCATGGTTACATATCCCACATGAACAAATATTCACATATTTTAGAATGTTTGGGATCCAAAGTTCACATTCAGTATATCATATAGGCTGACAATGTGCCTACAGTGAATCTGTAAGACACATTTCTGGCTGTGTGCACTAAATGTATCCCAAAATGTTATTTTCTTCATTAATATGCCCATGTATGGTAACATATTTCAGTTCAGTACTTGGATAGAGTGCGGTATTGTAATATCAGCTGATATCTGATTCTATTGAACCATTGAGGTTAATAATTGGTATCAAACATCCTTACAAATACACTTTAAATGTTCAAACAGATCATTGGAATTATTTTTGCACATTTGATCATAACAATTACATTGTATATGTCCCACATATGCAAATTTCCATTCTTGTTTACAAGTTTTGGGGATCAGAATTTCACATTTAGTTTATGATATAGGATGTATTGGTACCTGTAGTTGATATGTGTGGCCACATTTGGCTGTATTCTCTTGCAATATCCAGAATTATTATTTCCCTCATGAATAAGATTGCTTATAGTAATATATTCTTTATTACTACATTGTCGCTTTACTTTCCTGTATACTGGCATGTACTAATGTTTCCACCAATGATCAAACCTCACCGTCCCCGCATTTCCTTAAAGTTTGTGATGCATAGTCTACCTGATTAGTTATTTAACCTGTAAATGACCAGATATGCTTATATAAACTTCATATACTTTTAGGATGAATTTATTACTTTAATACATGACTATTACTTCACATTTCTGAGTGTCACTCTGTCAAGTTTAATATTTATTTCCTATGCTTGCAGCCTGAATGTTATTTGGAAATCACTGTATCTAACACATTTTAACTTCATTTGCATACATCTTACTGTTTTCTAGATATATGAAACATTTTATATCTTTTCAGGTCTAGGCTGGTATCTGGAACAAAGTGTTAGTGGTGGATCAGCTTGGAAGCTCTCCAGTAGTCTGGTGGTGATAGCAAGGTTTCATAAGGACATATGCAGTGTACTGCCATAAGTGATCATTATATCACCATACTAATATACAGCACCTCAAGGACATGGCTTAGATCTTCATGAGAGAGATTAGCACCATTGTTCAGTAAGGTAAAGCCTGCCTAAAAAATGTATTTTCCTATCTTATTGTCGCTTTTTGTAGTTATCGACACTGAAATGTAATGCAATTTTCCTATAAAACATGGAAGTGGTCCCATTAGATGTTTAAATCTGAGTGCACTATTAGTTATACAAATAACTGCCTAAATACCTGACACAATAAATATGGAACATAGCACCTGTTGTTGCTTCTTTAGTGTGTACACCTATATGCACCTTGACAGGCATATTGCGGTTTGTTGCCAAAATCACTATGAGTCATGCTACTTCACTACCCCTGGGAAAAATGTTCTCAGTTACACAGACCCAAACCACCATTTATTTTAAAGACCATTGATTGATCAACTTTTCTGTCTAAACTTTGACAAAATCTGTTTTCAAACTTTTATGAAAATTTTTTTTTCAATAAAATTTAGTTTATAAATTTAAATGTTTATTTAAATTTCCATTAAAATTTTAATTGATCACAATGTATAAACTTTAAACATATTTTCAGACAGGCCTTATCTTGTAGTACAATTAGGTTTTTACAGAATTGAAAAAGTCCTATAATTAAGGAAGATATAGCAAATTTAGTTTTGGTTTCTCAAGAGCACATAGATCAGCATTTGCACCCTGTGGAACACCAGCACTACACACTTTCCAGCAGGTGTCACATGTCTTGTATGCAAGGAAATTCAAAAAGACTTCATGTATAAAGTTCAAATAGGTGTGGCATTCAAATATAAAAGTTTTACTAAAATTTGCCCCAACAAGTTGGGCCTGTCAGGAATCGCATCACAATTAATACTTCCAGTTCAGTACCCACGAATGTAGTTCCAGTCTATTTTTAGAACATTTTTTCCTCTCTCATTTTGGTGGTGATAGAAGAGTTATATTGATGCATATTTGGTAGGGGTTTAAAGGTAATTGTTTATTCTTGAGAATGTGAGCAGAGAGGGTGGTTGTCAGTGTGTAATTTGGCGACAGTGCACATGGAGTTATAAGGCCTTGGTAATGATCCGGAAGTGAAATATGTGGTCTGTGTACATGCTGTTATGTTTACAGTGCAGCAGCTCACCAAAATGCCGGTCAACCCTTGACAAGAATTTCACCGTGAAGTCATCTTTGGGGGTATTTTAGATTTTCATATGATTTGTATTGATTGTCACACTGTGGAAAGGTCAGTGCTGAGAAATATATGTAGAGAACATATAGTAAAATTAATTGTGGTGTATGGCCTGTACAGGCAGTTATTATTAAACTTTAAATTGCTATAAAAATTTTATTATTAATGATCAACACATGAAATTTGAAGGCGTTATATATATTAATATTTAAAATAGAAAAATGACATTAGAATTTAAAAATTGATTTTATTTTTTAAAATTTTAATAATTTTTTTTAAAAAAATAAAAAAATTAAAATTTGCCCCTTAAAATGCACATAGATAAAATTTTGGGAAATTATATCAAATGATATCAGCATGTTTATACTCCTACACCATATACAAGCTACACTGATGGATATTTGTCAAATTTTGTCAGAGAAAATATCTTTGTAAGTCAAAATGAGCCATACATTTAAAATGTATGAGAGACAGATTCTATTTTGTATTGCTCATTCAAACTATTTATTAGGGGTCCAATCAGTTAATTTATGTGTTTATGATGGGGTGACTTCCTGAGTAACACATATCTGCTTATATAGCCTTTAGTAATTGTTAACAAATATAGTTACAGGGTGTTTAGTGAGAGGACAGCGATGCAAATTTTATACTAGAACCTACTCAAGTTCTCTACTAAATCAGTTTAAACTTTCTGAGAATGAAATGCAGGCTGAAGGGATAAAATATACTTTCCACATGTATATTTACCCTTGGATGTATGAAAACAGCAAAATGATGTAAGTTGAACACAAAATGCATTCAATGTTATTGTTTAATTTGGCTAAGGTATTGATTAGTGAAGTGCGGCATTGTGGCCTGTATGATGTTATGTGAATTCTAATGATCCATCTTAATTTATGCATTGTTAATTACTAATAATATTTGTTAACTGACACTCTAAAGATTGCATAAGATATATTCAAACATATATTTTGAGTTTAACTGTGTATAACTGATCTTAGCATGGTTACATATCCCACATGAACAAATATTCACATATTTTAGAATGTTTGGGATCCAAAGTTCACATTCAGTATATCATATAGGCTGACAATGTGCCTACAGTGAATCTGTAAGACACATTTCTGGCTGTGTGCACTAAATGTATCCCAAAATGTTATTTTCTTCATTAATATGCCCATGTATGGTAACATATTTCAGTTCAGTACTTGGATAGAGTGCGGTATTGTAATATCAGCTGATATCTGATTCTATTGAACCATTGAGGTTAATAATTGGTATCAAACATCCTTACAAATACACTTTAAATGTTCAAACAGATCATTGGAATTATTTTTGCACATTTGATCATAACAATTACATTGTATATGTCCCACATATGCAAATTTCCATTCTTGTTTACAAGTTTTGGGGATCAGAATTTCACATTTAGTTTATGATATAGGATGTATTGGTACCTGTAGTTGATATGTGTGGCCACATTTGGCTGTATTCTCTTGCAATATCCAGAATTATTATTTCCCTCATGAATAAGATTGCTTATAGTAATATATTCTTTATTACTACATTGTCGCTTTACTTTCCTGTATACTGGCATGTACTAATGTTTCCACCAATGATCAAACCTCACCGTCCCCGCATTTCCTTAAAGTTTGTGATGCATAGTCTACCTGATTAGTTATTTAACCTGTAAATGACCAGATATGCTTATATAAACTTCATATACTTTTAGGATGAATTTATTACTTTAATACATGACTATTACTTCACATTTCTGAGTGTCACTCTGTCAAGTTTAATATTTATTTCCTATGCTTGCAGCCTGAATGTTATTTGGAAATCACTGTATCTAACACATTTTAACTTCATTTGCATACATCTTACTGTTTTCTAGATATAAGTGAAACATTTTATATCTTTTCAGGTCTAGGCTGGTATCTGGAACAAAGTGTTAGTGGTGGATCAGCTTGGAAGCTCTCCAGTAGTCTGGTGGTGATAGCAAGGTTTCATAAGGACATATGCAGTGTACTGCCATAAGTGATCATTATATCACCATACTAATATACAGCACCTCAAGGACATGGCTTAGATCTTCATGAGAGAGATTAGCACCATTGTTCAGTAAGGTAAAGCCTGCCTAAAAAATGTATTTTCCTATCTTATTGTCGCTTTTTGTAGTTATCGACACTGAAATGTAATGCAATTTTCCTATAAAACATGGAAGTGGTCCCATTAGATGTTTAAATCTGAGTGCACTATTAGTTATACAAATAACTGCCTAAATACCTGACACAATAAATATGGAACATAGCACCTGTTGTTGCTTCTTTAGTGTGTACACCTATATGCACCTTGACAGGCATATTGCGGTTTGTTGCCAAAATCACTATGAGTCATGCTACTTCACTACCCCTGGGAAAAATGTTCTCAGTTACACAGACCCAAACCACCATTTATTTTAAAGACCATTGATTGATCAACTTTTCTGTCTAAACTTTGACAAAATCTGTTTTCAAACTTTTATGAAATTTTTTTTTTCAATAAAATTTAGTTTATAAATTTAAATGTTTATTTAAATTTCCATTAAAATTTTAATTGATCACAATGTATAAACTTTAAACATATTTTCAGACAGGCCTTATCTTGTAGTACAATTAGGTTTTTACAGAATTGAAAAAGTCCTATAATTAAGGAAGATATAGCAAATTTAGTTTTGGTTTCTCAAGAGCACATAGATCAGCATTTGCACCCTGTGGAACACCAGCACTACACACTTTCCAGCAGGTGTCACATGTCTTGTATGCAAGGAAATTCAAAAAGACTTCATGTATAAAGTTCAAATAGGTGTGGCATTCAAATATAAAAGTTTTACTAAAATTTGCCCCAACAAGTTGGGCCTGTCAGGAATCGCATCACAATTAATACTTCCAGTTCAGTACCCACGAATGTAGTTCCAGTCTATTTTTAGAACATTTTTTCCTCTCTCATTTTGGTGGTGATAGAAGAGTTATATTGATGCATATTTGGTAGGGGTTTAAAGGTAATTGTTTATTCTTGAGAATGTGAGCAGAGAGGGTGGTTGTCAGTGTGTAATTTGGCGACAGTGCACATGGAGTTATAAGGCCTTGGTAATGATCCGGAAGTGAAATATGTGGTCTGTGTACATGCTGTTATGTTTACAGTGCAGCAGCTCACCAAAATGCCGGTCAACCCTTGACAAGAATTTCACCGTGAAGTCATCTTTGGGGGTATTTTAGATTTTCATATGATTTGTATTGATTGTCACACTGTGGAAAGGTCAGTGCTGAGAAATATATGTAGAGAACATATAGTAAAATTAATTGTGGTGTATGGCCTGTACAGGCAGTTATTATTAAACTTTAAATTGCTATAAAATTTTTATTATTAATGATCAACACATGAAATTTGAAGGCGTTATATATATTAATATTTAAAATAGAAAAATGACATTAGAATTTAAAAATTGATTTTATTTTTTAAAATTTTAATAATTTTTTTTAAAAAAATAAAAAAATTAAAATTTGCCCCTTAAAATGCACATAGATAAAATTTTGGGAAATTATATCAAATGATATCAGCATGTTTATACTCCTACACCATATACAAGCTACACTGATGGATATTTGTCAAATTTTGTCAGAGAAAATATCTTTGTAAGTCAAAATGAGCCATACATTTAAAATGTATGAGAGACAGATTCTATTTTGTATTGCTCATTCAAACTATTTATTAGGGGTCCAATCAGTTAATTTATGTGTTTATGATGGGGTGACTTCCTGAGTAACACATATCTGCTTATATAGCCTTTAGTAATTGTTAACAAATATAGTTACAGGGTGTTTAGTGAGAGGACAGCGATGCAAATTTTATACTAGAACCTACTCAAGTTCTCTACTAAATCAGTTTAAACTTTCTGAGAATGAAATGCAGGCTGAAGGGATAAAATATACTTTCCACATGTATATTTACCCTTGGATGTATGAAAACAGCAAAATGATGTAAGTTGAACACAAAATGCATTCAATGTTATTGTTTAATTTGGCTAAGGTATTGATTAGTGAAGTGCGGCATTGTGGCCTGTATGATGTTATGTGAATTCTAATGATCCATCTTAATTTATGCATTGTTAATTACTAATAATATTTGTTAACTGACACTCTAAAGATTGCATAAGATATATTCAAACATATATTTTGAGTTTAACTGTGTATAACTGATCTTAGCATGGTTACATATCCCACATGAACAAATATTCACATATTTTAGAATGTTTGGGATCCAAAGTTCACATTCAGTATATCATATAGGCTGACAATGTGCCTACAGTGAATCTGTAAGACACATTTCTGGCTGTGTGCACTAAATGTATCCCAAAATGTTATTTTCTTCATTAATATGCCCATGTATGGTAACATATTTCAGTTCAGTACTTGGATAGAGTGCGGTATTGTAATATCAGCTGATATCTGATTCTATTGAACCATTGAGGTTAATAATTGGTATCAAACATCCTTACAAATACACTTTAAATGTTCAAACAGATCATTGGAATTATTTTTGCACATTTGATCATAACAATTACATTGTATATGTCCCACATATGCAAATTTCCATTCTTGTTTACAAGTTTTGGGGATCAGAATTTCACATTTAGTTTATGATATAGGATGTATTGGTACCTGTAGTTGATATGTGTGGCCACATTTGGCTGTATTCTCTTGCAATATCCAGAATTATTATTTCCCTCATGAATAAGATTGCTTATAGTAATATATTCTTTATTACTACATTGTCGCTTTACTTTCCTGTATACTGGCATGTACTAATGTTTCCACCAATGATCAAACCTCACCGTCCCCGCATTTCCTTAAAGTTTGTGATGCATAGTCTACCTGATTAGTTATTTAACCTGTAAATGACCAGATATGCTTATATAAACTTCATATACTTTTAGGATGAATTTATTACTTTAATACATGACTATTACTTCACATTTCTGAGTGTCACTCTGTCAAGTTTAATATTTATTTCCTATGCTTGCAGCCTGAATGTTATTTGGAAATCACTGTATCTAACACATTTTAACTTCATTTGCATACATCTTACTGTTTTCTAGATATAAGTGAAACATTTTATATCTTTTCAGGTCTAGGCTGGTATCTGGAACAAAGTGTTAGTGGTGGATCAGCTTGGAAGCTCTCCAGTAGTCTGGTGGTGATAGCAAGGTTTCATAAGGACATATGCAGTGTACTGCCATAAGTGATCATTATATCACCATACTAATATACAGCACCTCAAGGACATGGCTTAGATCTTCATGAGAGAGATTAGCACCATTGTTCAGTAAGGTAAAGCCTGCCTAAAAAATGTATTTTCCTATCTTATTGTCGCTTTTTGTAGTTATCGACACTGAAATGTAATGCAATTTTCCTATAAAACATGGAAGTGGTCCCATTAGATGTTTAAATCTGAGTGCACTATTAGTTATACAAATAACTGCCTAAATACCTGACACAATAAATATGGAACATAGCACCTGTTGTTGCTTCTTTAGTGTGTACACCTATATGCACCTTGACAGGCATATTGCGGTTTGTTGCCAAAATCACTATGAGTCATGCTACTTCACTACCCCTGGGAAAAATGTTCTCAGTTACACAGACCCAAACCACCATTTATTTTAAAGACCATTGATTGATCAACTTTTCTGTCTAAACTTTGACAAAATCTGTTTTCAAACTTTTATGAAAATTTTTTTTTCAATAAAATTTAGTTTATAAATTTAAATGTTTATTTAAATTTCCATTAAAATTTTAATTGATCACAATGTATAAACTTTAAACATATTTTCAGACAGGCCTTATCTTGTAGTACAATTAGGTTTTTACAGAATTGAAAAAGTCCTATAATTAAGGAAGATATAGCAAATTTAGTTTTGGTTTCTCAAGAGCACATAGATCAGGATTTGCACCCTGTGGAACACCAGCACTACACACTTTCCAGCAGGTGTCACATGTCTTGTATGCAAGGAAATTCAAAAAGACTTCATGTATAAAGTTCAAATAGGTGTGGCATTCAAATATAAAAGTTTTACTAAAATTTGCCCCAACAAGTTGGGCCTGTCAGGAATCGCATCACAATTAATACTTCCAGTTCAGTACCCACGAATGTAGTTCCAGTCTATTTTTAGAACATTTTTTCCTCTCTCATTTTGGTGGTGATAGAAGAGTTATATTGATGCATATTTGGTAGGGGTTTAAAGGTAATTGTTTATTCTTGAGAATGTGAGCAGAGAGGGTGGTTGTCAGTGTGTAATTTGGCGACAGTGCACATGGAGTTATAAGGCCTTGGTAATGATCCGGAAGTGAAATATGTGGTCTGTGTACATGCTGTTATGTTTACAGTGCAGCAGCTCACCAAAATGCCGGTCAACCCTTGACAAGAATTTCACCGTGAAGTCATCTTTGGGGGTATTTTAGATTTTCATATGATTTGTATTGATTGTCACACTGTGGAAAGGTCAGTGCTGAGAAATATATGTAGAGAACATATAGTAAAATTAATTGTGGTGTATGGCCTGTACAGGCAGTTATTATTAAACTTTAAATTGCTATAAAAATTTTATTATTAATGATCAACACATGAAATTTGAAGGCGTTATATATATTAATATTTAAAATAGAAAAATGACATTAGAATTTAAAAATTGATTTTATTTTTTAAAATTTTAATAATTTTTTTTAAAAAAATAAAAAAATTAAAATTTGCCCCTTAAAATGCACATAGATAAAATTTTGGGAAATTATATCAAATGATATCAGCATGTTTATACTCCTACACCATATACAAGCTACACTGATGGATATTTGTCAAATTTTGTCAGAGAAAATATCTTTGTAAGTCAAAATGAGCCATACATTTAAAATGTATGAGAGACAGATTCTATTTTGTATTGCTCATTCAAACTATTTATTAGGGGTCCAATCAGTTAATTTATGTGTTTATGATGGGGTGACTTCCTGAGTAACACATATCTGCTTATATAGCCTTTAGTAATTGTTAACAAATATAGTTACAGGGTGTTTAGTGAGAGGACAGCGATGCAAATTTTATACTAGAACCTACTCAAGTTCTCTACTAAATCAGTTTAAACTTTCTGAGAATGAAATGCAGGCTGAAGGGATAAAATATACTTTCCACATGTATATTTACCCTTGGATGTATGAAAACAGCAAAATGATGTAAGTTGAACACAAAATGCATTCAATGTTATTGTTTAATTTGGCTAAGGTATTGATTAGTGAAGTGCGGCATTGTGGCCTGTATGATGTTATGTGAATTCTAATGATCCATCTTAATTTATGCATTGTTAATTACTAATAATATTTGTTAACTGACACTCTAAAGATTGCATAAGATATATTCAAACATATATTTTGAGTTTAACTGTGTATAACTGATCTTAGCATGGTTACATATCCCACATGAACAAATATTCACATATTTTAGAATGTTTGGGATCCAAAGTTCACATTCAGTATATCATATAGGCTGACAATGTGCCTACAGTGAATCTGTAAGACACATTTCTGGCTGTGTGCACTAAATGTATCCCAAAATGTTATTTTCTTCATTAATATGCCCATGTATGGTAACATATTTCAGTTCAGTACTTGGATAGAGTGCGGTATTGTAATATCAGCTGATATCTGATTCTATTGAACCATTGAGGTTAATAATTGGTATCAAACATCCTTACAAATACACTTTAAATGTTCAAACAGATCATTGGAATTATTTTTGCACATTTGATCATAACAATTACATTGTATATGTCCCACATATGCAAATTTCCATTCTTGTTTACAAGTTTTGGGGATCAGAATTTCACATTTAGTTTATGATATAGGATGTATTGGTACCTGTAGTTGATATGTGTGGCCACATTTGGCTGTATTCTCTTGCAATATCCAGAATTATTATTTCCCTCATGAATAAGATTGCTTATAGTAATATATTCTTTATTACTACATTGTCGCTTTACTTTCCTGTATACTGGCATGTACTAATGTTTCCACCAATGATCAAACCTCACCGTCCCCGCATTTCCTTAAAGTTTGTGATGCATAGTCTACCTGATTAGTTATTTAACCTGTAAATGACCAGATATGCTTATATAAACTTCATATACTTTTAGGATGAATTTATTACTTTAATACATGACTATTACTTCACATTTCTGAGTGTCACTCTGTCAAGTTTAATATTTATTTCCTATGCTTGCAGCCTGAATGTTATTTGGAAATCACTGTATCTAACACATTTTAACTTCATTTGCATACATCTTACTGTTTTCTAGATATAAGTGAAACATTTTATATCTTTTCAGGTCTAGGCTGGTATCTGGAACAAAGTGTTAGTGGTGGATCAGCTTGGAAGCTCTCCAGTAGTCTGGTGGTGATAGCAAGGTTTCATAAGGACATATGCAGTGTACTGCCATAAGTGATCATTATATCACCATACTAATATACAGCACCTCAAGGACATGGCTTAGATCTTCATGAGAGAGATTAGCACCATTGTTCAGTAAGGTAAAGCCTGCCTAAAAAATGTATTTTCCTATCTTATTGTCGCTTTTTGTAGTTATCGACACTGAAATGTAATGCAATTTTCCTATAAAACATGGAAGTGGTCCCATTAGATGTTTAAATCTGAGTGCACTATTAGTTATACAAATAACTGCCTAAATACCTGACACAATAAATATGGAACATAGCACCTGTTGTTGCTTCTTTAGTGTGTACACCTATATGCACCTTGACAGGCATATTGCGGTTTGTTGCCAAAATCACTATGAGTCATGCTACTTCACTACCCCTGGGAAAAATGTTCTCAGTTACACAGACCCAAACCACCATTTATTTTAAAGACCATTGATTGATCAACTTTTCTGTCTAAACTTTGACAAAATCTGTTTTCAAACTTTTATGAAAATTTTTTTTTCAATAAAATTTAGTTTATAAATTTAAATGTTTATTTAAATTTCCATTAAAATTTTAATTGATCACAATGTATAAACTTTAAACATATTTTCAGACAGGCCTTATCTTGTAGTACAATTAGGTTTTTACAGAATTGAAAAAGTCCTATAATTAAGGAAGATATAGCAAATTTAGTTTTGGTTTCTCAAGAGCACATAGATCAGGATTTGCACCCTGTGGAACACCAGCACTACACACTTTCCAGCAGGTGTCACATGTCTTGTATGCAAGGAAATTCAAAAAGACTTCATGTATAAAGTTCAAATAGGTGTGGCATTCAAATATAAAAGTTTTACTAAAATTTGCCCCAACAAGTTGGGCCTGTCAGGAATCGCATCACAATTAATACTTCCAGTTCAGTACCCACGAATGTAGTTCCAGTCTATTTTTAGAACATTTTTTCCTCTCTCATTTTGGTGGTGATAGAAGAGTTATATTGATGCATATTTGGTAGGGGTTTAAAGGTAATTGTTTATTCTTGAGAATGTGAGCAGAGAGGGTGGTTGTCAGTGTGTAATTTGGCGACAGTGCACATGGAGTTATAAGGCCTTGGTAATGATCCGGAAGTGAAATATGTGGTCTGTGTACATGCTGTTATGTTTACAGTGCAGCAGCTCACCAAAATGCCGGTCAACCCTTGACAAGAATTTCACCGTGAAGTCATCTTTGGGGGTATTTTAGATTTTCATATGATTTGTATTGATTGTCACACTGTGGAAAGGTCAGTGCTGAGAAATATATGTAGAGAACATATAGTAAAATTAATTGTGGTGTATGGCCTGTACAGGCAGTTATTATTAAACTTTAAATTGCTATAAAAATTTTATTATTAATGATCAACACATGAAATTTGAAGGCGTTATATATATTAATATTTAAAATAGAAAAATGACATTAGAATTTAAAAATTGATTTTATTTTTTAAAATTTTAATAATTTTTTTTAAAAAAATAAAAAAATTAAAATTTGCCCCTTAAAATGCACATAGATAAAATTTTGGGAAATTATATCAAATGATATCAGCATGTTTATACTCCTACACCATATACAAGCTACACTGATGGATATTTGTCAAATTTTGTCAGAGAAAATATCTTTGTAAGTCAAAATGAGCCATACATTTAAAATGTATGAGAGACAGATTCTATTTTGTATTGCTCATTCAAACTATTTATTAGGGGTCCAATCAGTTAATTTATGTGTTTATGATGGGGTGACTTCCTGAGTAACACATATCTGCTTATATAGCCTTTAGTAATTGTTAACAAATATAGTTACAGGGTGTTTAGTGAGAGGACAGCGATGCAAATTTTATACTAGAACCTACTCAAGTTCTCTACTAAATCAGTTTAAACTTTCTGAGAATGAAATGCAGGCTGAAGGGATAAAATATACTTTCCACATGTATATTTACCCTTGGATGTATGAAAACAGCAAAATGATGTAAGTTGAACACAAAATGCATTCAATGTTATTGTTTAATTTGGCTAAGGTATTGATTAGTGAAGTGCGGCATTGTGGCCTGTATGATGTTATGTGAATTCTAATGATCCATCTTAATTTATGCATTGTTAATTACTAATAATATTTGTTAACTGACACTCTAAAGATTGCATAAGATATATTCAAACATATATTTTGAGTTTAACTGTGTATAACTGATCTTAGCATGGTTACATATCCCACATGAACAAATATTCACATATTTTAGAATGTTTGGGATCCAAAGTTCACATTCAGTATATCATATAGGCTGACAATGTGCCTACAGTGAATCTGTAAGACACATTTCTGGCTGTGTGCACTAAATGTATCCCAAAATGTTATTTTCTTCATTAATATGCCCATGTATGGTAACATATTTCAGTTCAGTACTTGGATAGAGTGCGGTATTGTAATATCAGCTGATATCTGATTCTATTGAACCATTGAGGTTAATAATTGGTATCAAACATCCTTACAAATACACTTTAAATGTTCAAACAGATCATTGGAATTATTTTTGCACATTTGATCATAACAATTACATTGTATATGTCCCACATATGCAAATTTCCATTCTTGTTTACAAGTTTTGGGGATCAGAATTTCACATTTAGTTTATGATATAGGATGTATTGGTACCTGTAGTTGATATGTGTGGCCACATTTGGCTGTATTCTCTTGCAATATCCAGAATTATTATTTCCCTCATGAATAAGATTGCTTATAGTAATATATTCTTTATTACTACATTGTCGCTTTACTTTCCTGTATACTGGCATGTACTAATGTTTCCACCAATGATCAAACCTCACCGTCCCCGCATTTCCTTAAAGTTTGTGATGCATAGTCTACCTGATTAGTTATTTAACCTGTAAATGACCAGATATGCTTATATAAACTTCATATACTTTTAGGATGAATTTATTACTTTAATACATGACTATTACTTCACATTTCTGAGTGTCACTCTGTCAAGTTTAATATTTATTTCCTATGCTTGCAGCCTGAATGTTATTTGGAAATCACTGTATCTAACACATTTTAACTTCATTTGCATACATCTTACTGTTTTCTAGATATAAGTGAAACATTTTATATCTTTTCAGGTCTAGGCTGGTATCTGGAACAAAGTGTTAGTGGTGGATCAGCTTGGAAGCTCTCCAGTAGTCTGGTGGTGATAGCAAGGTTTCATAAGGACATATGCAGTGTACTGCCATAAGTGATCATTATATCACCATACTAATATACAGCACCTCAAGGACATGGCTTAGATCTTCATGAGAGAGATTAGCACCATTGTTCAGTAAGGTAAAGCCTGCCTAAAAAATGTATTTTCCTATCTTATTGTCGCTTTTTGTAGTTATCGACACTGAAATGTAATGCAATTTTCCTATAAAACATGGAAGTGGTCCCATTAGATGTTTAAATCTGAGTGCACTATTAGTTATACAAATAACTGCCTAAATACCTGACACAATAAATATGGAACATAGCACCTGTTGTTGCTTCTTTAGTGTGTACACCTATATGCACCTTGACAGGCATATTGCGGTTTGTTGCCAAAATCACTATGAGTCATGCTACTTCACTACCCCTGGGAAAAATGTTCTCAGTTACACAGACCCAAACCACCATTTATTTTAAAGACCATTGATTGATCAACTTTTCTGTCTAAACTTTGACAAAATCTGTTTTCAAACTTTTATGAAAATTTTTTTTTCAATAAAATTTAGTTTATAAATTTAAATGTTTATTTAAATTTCCATTAAAATTTTAATTGATCACAATGTATAAACTTTAAACATATTTTCAGACAGGCCTTATCTTGTAGTACAATTAGGTTTTTACAGAATTGAAAAAGTCCTATAATTAAGGAAGATATAGCAAATTTAGTTTTGGTTTCTCAAGAGCACATAGATCAGCATTTGCACCCTGTGGAACACCAGCACTACACACTTTCCAGCAGGTGTCACATGTCTTGTATGCAAGGAAATTCAAAAAGACTTCATGTATAAAGTTCAAATAGGTGTGGCATTCAAATATAAAAGTTTTACTAAAATTTGCCCCAACAAGTTGGGCCTGTCAGGAATCGCATCACAATTAATACTTCCAGTTCAGTACCCACGAATGTAGTTCCAGTCTATTTTTAGAACATTTTTTCCTCTCTCATTTTGGTGGTGATAGAAGAGTTATATTGATGCATATTTGGTAGGGGTTTAAAGGTAATTGTTTATTCTTGAGAATGTGAGCAGAGAGGGTGGTTGTCAGTGTGTAATTTGGCGACAGTGCACATGGAGTTATAAGGCCTTGGTAATGATCCGGAAGTGAAATATGTGGTCTGTGTACATGCTGTTATGTTTACAGTGCAGCAGCTCACCAAAATGCCGGTCAACCCTTGACAAGAATTTCACCGTGAAGTCATCTTTGGGGGTATTTTAGATTTTCATATGATTTGTATTGATTGTCACACTGTGGAAAGGTCAGTGCTGAGAAATATATGTAGAGAACATATAGTAAAATTAATTGTGGTGTATGGCCTGTACAGGCAGTTATTATTAAACTTTAAATTGCTATAAAAATTTTATTATTAATGATCAACACATGAAATTTGAAGGCGTTATATATATTAATATTTAAAATAGAAAAATGACATTAGAATTTAAAAATTGATTTTATTTTTTAAAATTTTAATAATTTTTTTTAAAAAAATAAAAAAATTAAAATTTGCCCCTTAAAATGCACATAGATAAAATTTTGGGAAATTATATCAAATGATATCAGCATGTTTATACTCCTACACCATATACAAGCTACACTGATGGATATTTGTCAAATTTTGTCAGAGAAAATATCTTTGTAAGTCAAAATGAGCCATACATTTAAAATGTATGAGAGACAGATTCTATTTTGTATTGCTCATTCAAACTATTTATTAGGGGTCCAATCAGTTAATTTATGTGTTTATGATGGGGTGACTTCCTGAGTAACACATATCTGCTTATATAGCCTTTAGTAATTGTTAACAAATATAGTTACAGGGTGTTTAGTGAGAGGACAGCGATGCAAATTTTATACTAGAACCTACTCAAGTTCTCTACTAAATCAGTTTAAACTTTCTGAGAATGAAATGCAGGCTGAAGGGATAAAATATACTTTCCACATGTATATTTACCCTTGGATGTATGAAAACAGCAAAATGATGTAAGTTGAACACAAAATGCATTCAATGTTATTGTTTAATTTGGCTAAGGTATTGATTAGTGAAGTGCGGCATTGTGGCCTGTATGATGTTATGTGAATTCTAATGATCCATCTTAATTTATGCATTGTTAATTACTAATAATATTTGTTAACTGACACTCTAAAGATTGCATAAGATATATTCAAACATATATTTTGAGTTTAACTGTGTATAACTGATCTTAGCATGGTTACATATCCCACATGAACAAATATTCACATATTTTAGAATGTTTGGGATCCAAAGTTCACATTCAGTATATCATATAGGCTGACAATGTGCCTACAGTGAATCTGTAAGACACATTTCTGGCTGTGTGCACTAAATGTATCCCAAAATGTTATTTTCTTCATTAATATGCCCATGTATGGTAACATATTTCAGTTCAGTACTTGGATAGAGTGCGGTATTGTAATATCAGCTGATATCTGATTCTATTGAACCATTGAGGTTAATAATTGGTATCAAACATCCTTACAAATACACTTTAAATGTTCAAACAGATCATTGGAATTATTTTTGCACATTTGATCATAACAATTACATTGTATATGTCCCACATATGCAAATTTCCATTCTTGTTTACAAGTTTTGGGGATCAGAATTTCACATTTAGTTTATGATATAGGATGTATTGGTACCTGTAGTTGATATGTGTGGCCACATTTGGCTGTATTCTCTTGCAATATCCAGAATTATTATTTCCCTCATGAATAAGATTGCTTATAGTAATATATTCTTTATTACTACATTGTCGCTTTACTTTCCTGTATACTGGCATGTACTAATGTTTCCACCAATGATCAAACCTCACCGTCCCCGCATTTCCTTAAAGTTTGTGATGCATAGTCTACCTGATTAGTTATTTAACCTGTAAATGACCAGATATGCTTATATAAACTTCATATACTTTTAGGATGAATTTATTACTTTAATACATGACTATTACTTCACATTTCTGAGTGTCACTCTGTCAAGTTTAATATTTATTTCCTATGCTTGCAGCCTGAATGTTATTTGGAAATCACTGTATCTAACACATTTTAACTTCATTTGCATACATCTTACTGTTTTCTAGATATAAGTGAAACATTTTATATCTTTTCAGGTCTAGGCTGGTATCTGGAACAAAGTGTTAGTGGTGGATCAGCTTGGAAGCTCTCCAGTAGTCTGGTGGTGATAGCAAGGTTTCATAAGGACATATGCAGTGTACTGCCATAAGTGATCATTATATCACCATACTAATATACAGCACCTCAAGGACATGGCTTAGATCTTCATGAGAGAGATTAGCACCATTGTTCAGTAAGGTAAAGCCTGCCTAAAAAATGTATTTTCCTATCTTATTGTCGCTTTTTGTAGTTATCGACACTGAAATGTAATGCAATTTTCCTATAAAACATGGAAGTGGTCCCATTAGATGTTTAAATCTGAGTGCACTATTAGTTATACAAATAACTGCCTAAATACCTGACACAATAAATATGGAACATAGCACCTGTTGTTGCTTCTTTAGTGTGTACACCTATATGCACCTTGACAGGCATATTGCGGTTTGTTGCCAAAATCACTATGAGTCATGCTACTTCACTACCCCTGGGAAAAATGTTCTCAGTTACACAGACCCAAACCACCATTTATTTTAAAGACCATTGATTGATCAACTTTTCTGTCTAAACTTTGACAAAATCTGTTTTCAAACTTTTATGAAAATTTTTTTTTCAATAAAATTTAGTTTATAAATTTAAATGTTTATTTAAATTTCCATTAAAATTTTAATTGATCACAATGTATAAACTTTAAACATATTTTCAGACAGGCCTTATCTTGTAGTACAATTAGGTTTTTACAGAATTGAAAAAGTCCTATAATTAAGGAAGATATAGCAAATTTAGTTTTGGTTTCTCAAGAGCACATAGATCAGCATTTGCACCCTGTGGAACACAGCACTACACACTTTCCAGCAGGTGTCACATGTCTTGTATGCAAGGAAATTCAAAAAGACTTCATGTATAAAGTTCAAATAGGTGTGGCATTCAAATATAAAAGTTTTACTAAAATTTGCCCCAACAAGTTGGGCCTGTCAGGAATCGCATCACAATTAATACTTCCAGTTCAGTACCCACGAATGTAGTTCCAGTCTATTTTTAGAACATTTTTTCCTCTCTCATTTTGGTGGTGATAGAAGAGTTATATTGATGCATATTTGGTAGGGGTTTTAAAGGTAATTGTTTATTCTTGAGAATGTGAGCAGAGAGGGTGGTTGTCAGTGTGTAATTTGGCGACAGTGCACATGGAGTTATAAGGCCTTGGTAATGATCCGGAAGTGAAATATGTGGTCTGTGTACATGCTGTTATGTTTACAGTGCAGCAGCTCACCAAAATGCCGGTCAACCCTTGACAAGAATTTCACCGTGAAGTCATCTTTGGGGGTATTTTAGATTTTCATATGATTTGTATTGATTGTCACACTGTGGAAAAGGTCAGTGCTGAGAAATATATGTAGAGAACATATAGTAAAATTAATTGTGGTGTATG